>JAOTON010000332.1:0-558946 GCA_034440635.1 Lepas anatifera
GAACTGCAAAGACAAGGCGAATCTAATGCAGTTAAAATAAACGCTTTATCTCCATCCGTTACCAAGTTATTCGGTTAATACCATTTTTCCATGTATTTCCAATGGAGAGGTCATGGCTCGTATCTGACCTTAGGTCATCGATATCAAAAATACCGGAACATATTTTAGAAAACTCGGTGGGCCCATTATGTGATATGAGTTCCAATCGGGAAGTCCACCCTGTTCCGAGTTATGCTGTCTTAAATCTTGTTTGAGGTCAAGTCACTTGACCTGTACTGGTGACCTGACCTGAGATGACCTAACCTTAGAATTTTTACCAAAGTTGTAAAAATGAGAGAAACAGTCCGCAGTTTTTATGATATCTCAGAAAAACCCCAAAGGGAGGCTGGTACCCGCCCCCCATCAATGCGCGTGTTAATGTAGCACTACTAAAAGTAGCAATTTTATTAGAAATTCACAATGGCGGAGGAGCGGGGTGGCGGGTAGCAGTTTCGCAATTTGTAAAACTAGCGTCAGTAGTGGTAGTGGTTTCAGCCAACCAAGAGAGCAGAAATAGCGCTAGTAGTTTAAAAAAATCATGTAGGCGTGCCCACCCTTGCATTTAATTATCAACCACTACTGGAGCTACTATTTCAAGTGCATTCCCCCTTAATTATAGTTGGTCTATCTTTCTGGACATTTCAGCATCTTCCACGGCTACAATCTTCGTGTCAGTAAGATCTACAGCAAATGTAGCAGCAGCGAAGACCGCGGGAATGTCTCGGAAACAAAAAATACCACGTCGGCCCTTGTTCCAGCGCGCAGTGCCAGCTTCTCGACGGCGGGAGGACATAGATTGCAGGAGACAATGTGTTTTTTTACGCTGTCCTTTGGTGTCGAAAATCAAATATTCACGTCACCACGTTGGCATTTAGGATCAAAGGTTTCGGAGACTAAAGCTGTATCAGTGCTCAGGGCTCTTTCTTTGTTCTGACTGGCAGCCATTTTTGGTCCCCAGCCCCTCACACTAGTCCCCGGCCCGGATCAGTGCCCTTTTTAGGCCTAAATTGCTTGGGACCTATTACTCGTTGGACAGGAGCTATTGAGTCATTTTCTGCAAGCCGTTAAGACCCTCTAACTAAGCTTATTATACCAAAAGGAAGCAGACGTGCCCCTTCAAATGTTGAAGCATGCTCCGTTGAGCTCTGTGGTTCGTGCTTTGGTACGCAGTGCAACTTTGAGAAGAACAAGAAAACGTACTGAGCAGTGACGGTGGAACGTCTGAATTTAAGGGAGACACCATGGACTTCTCAACTCATTTATTTCCAGTCAACGCCATAGGGTAAGTATTATAACATCTGATTTAAGGGGGGGACACCGAGCCCCGGTGCCCCCAGTTCCGCCGCCAGCGGTACTGAGCTGTATCATGCATCAGCAATAACCAGTAAAATATTAATTTCCTCATGAACGGCGAGTGCAGGTGGTGAGGGTGCTTAACAAATATTCCGAATGGTAAGTATCGCACAGCAGCTTGGGCTGGCACTTTCAGACTAGATTGTTGCTGGTCAGCATAAAGAAAACGCCAACTTTTCGCAATACATTCAATTGAAGAGCGAGGCACAAGACCCGATGTTGGTGGAATTATGAGCGGTATGAATAAGAAATCCAAACACATTTGCGACGGTATTGTTTGAAATATAATTCTGACGCTTACAAGACATGAATATCACGCCAAGGTCACACCGACCTGCTCTCACAATCAGGGGTAAGAGGGAGGAAGAGTACCGGATATATCTTCAGGGGTGGATACCATTTGTCAGCATTCGTTTTGCTCCTGATCACAATTTTTGTTTGGAACTATTCATCCTTCCACGCTGAATGCGTTCTCACCAAAGCAACGTCGGGCTGGTTCTCCTTTGTGACGTTGGCACTCAATACTATCGATCGCATGCCGAGGTCATCTCATTCCTATATTGTCAAGCCTTTCACACGTGTTTCCCCCTCGATGGTCATCCTCTCTATATCACGAACAAACCGAGATGTTTCGTGTTGAGAGGAGAGTCAATTAGACGTCCATCCTCCGGGTGTCGACAGCTAAGTAAGATTCACCGACCCCAGGGCAGTGTTGTCACCGCGCAGTTGATAGGCTGCAGCAGTCTCCCGACATCCACACTCCACAGGATGTTCCCGAACTGTCACGTTCGCAGCGCCGCCCAGCGGACCGCGTCTGAATCACACTGGCGCTGTAGCGGTGACATTTTCTGACATGATGGCAGAACTGGTGTCATGGTACCGCAAAACTTGGTTCCCTGCAGAGGGTCGATATTTCTGAAAGCTGGAAACACTCAGCTGATAAAGTAGTTTGCATTATAAAGCGCCACGAAAGCTCTAGTCAAAAATAGTTTGGCATTCCTTTTTATTCAGTTCTGATGTTTACATGTATATTATATCCAAAATTAGCTGTTTTTCAGACAGGTAAGCAAACGAAATCACACAACAACAACAAATGTCACCGCGACATTATCTTCTTTAGCGTCCACTAAGTTTTATTTTTGTCAAGTAAAAATTTAATTTCAATATACCAGAGAGATCATTCCTAGGATTAAAACTCCCAAAATATTCCTGATTGCATTTTCTGTCTGCGAACTTTAATCCTGTTAAAAGCTGCTACCGCTCGTGACCCGCTACTCCATTTTATGAAGTCCACCATATTAGAAACAGTCAGAGTCTATTTTGAGCCGACTCGAATCGACTCACATCTGAAATTGAGCTGAGCAGGAGTCGACACACCGCCTTAGTACGATGAGTTGAGTAAAAATCAGAGCCAGTTATTAAGCTGTTTATCAGTGCAAAGTCTACTAAAACTATTGAGTCATAAAAATGTATGTAGGTGCCATGTATAAATGCCATCAGGTATTGTTTACCTAGTGGAAAGTCAAATGGGTGGCTTGGGTCACTTTTATTCCACGAGAAGCACACCAATAACGTCAGACCACCCAACACCCAGGAATCACCGGCCGCCGTTCCAAAACGTGGTATCGATGCGTATTGGCTGATCGGAGCACAAGCCGAGGCGGTGGGCTTAAACCTCCCCGCCATTGCCTCGGCACACCCTCCGGCTATAGGCACTCGGACATTTTGGGGGCTTGGGCCCCTAGTTTACGCCACAGACTAGAGGTCAAGGTATGTTACCACAAGGATAACATGGAAATTGGGGCTTTTCAGTCATTACCTCTGATGTGGTAGACATAAGGAAAAATATACACAATTGGAATCCTCGCAGCGAGCCAAATCGAATGATATGTAATATAATCTTGCTAAATCAAAACTAAAATTTTACCTGACCTGGGGCCAGGTCAAGGTCAAATTAAGTAGCAATGCATATAATTAGAACTGCAAGGATTAAACAAAGTTAATCCCGTGAAAATAAATACTGCACCGCAGTCCATGACTAAGTAATTCAGCTTAAACAAGTTATCCCATGTATTTCCAATTTAGAGGTCATGACTCGTGCCTAACCTTAGCTCATCGATATAAAAATCCCTCACAAAATGGTGTAGTGCCCAGAAGTTGCATTATTTGATATTAATTTCAAATTCAAAGATAAGCTCTGTTATTACTCATACTATCGTTCACTTTAGAAGTGAGGTCACTTAACTTGCTATGGTGACCTAACCTGAAATTACTTGCACCCCATTTTTTTAGTTGTAAAAGTGGTCAGAAAAAGGTATATGAAGTACGGCGGCGCTACGTAGGCCGTTTTCATTATATCGTCTAAAATCTCGAGGGGCGAGTACCCGCCCTTCCCCGTCAATGCGCGTGTTAAGCTGCGTCAATCGAGGCGCTAACATGTGTGGGCCATCACATTTTCATTCAGTTCTGTGAGTTCATGCACAACGGCGACTGATTGGCTTGTTTAACGTGAACTTCTAGTAAAGAAATCAATGCCTGACGGCATTCATTTCACGCTCAGATTGCTGTCCTTGCTGACACCATGTTGACGGGGGTATTCCTTGCAAAGTGTCTTTGAAAACAACTTTCACGCACAGTCGGGGATTAATTATGCATGGAGGAAAGCGTGCTCAGAGGAGATACGACTGTTATTCCGAGGGTTCCAAACACATTAAAGCCGACAGAATAATTTTAATGGAATGCTCAGACCCCGAGAATAAGGGGTCAGTATAAAAATCAAAACATTGATTACCGCTTCTCAAAGGCTGAACCATTTCCAAAAACAGACACTGACATACTGACAGACAGCTATTTTGTTTTAGACTCACTTTAAAATTATATACCATAAACACGTACGATCATATCAGCACGTCATGCCATGAACATTGAACAGGCCTTCAACTTATACAGACTATAGATATACCTGTTGGTTCTGGCGCGTCCGGACCGGTGTCTGGAAATCGCCCCTGTCTGGAGATCACATCCCATTCAAGAGGCAGGTCAGTACCGGACCTGGACTGATGGTTTGAGAGGGGGGGTCAACGGGGACTATTCATTTTCTTCTGTAGTACTATATATTTACTTTTTATTTCATATGACCAATGTATTTACTTCCTTCTCATCTGATTCAGTAAGTCCAATTCAGTGTATTTGCACTTCTGCACTGTTCCGCTTGTCCAACGCAAATCACTCCAGCAACAAACCATTTCAACCTAGTGTTGAGAGGTCCTTGCGACAGGACAGTTCCTTCAAGGCCAGAAATTGTGTTTGAGGGCTAGTCCATTTTTAGGTGAAAAATCCGGAGGATGGGTGTCACCTTCCACCTAAAACTAGGTATTTCCGACAATTTTTGGACCTAAAGCTCACATCACTAGCCATAATACTTTACAAATATTCGGTTCTAGAGACATGTCGAGGCCGAACCGATTGCCACACTTCCCGACCGCAGTTACACGCCCTAGCACACTGTAACATAAACAGTTTGCACCATTGCTGCCAAATTTTGAGAGACCAAGAAATGTTTTGAGCGCAGTAGGGTAAGCATGACACGATTGAATAAAGAATCGGGTGATAATAAAATTAGTTTTAGATTGGCTGCATAAATTGGCTCATCGGCTACATTTACCTTTAGATGAGTTTTAGTTAGCTTGCAATTAACTTGACTTTCATCCGCAGCACTACTTAGAGGCATAAATTTCGGTCGAGCCCCGCCTCTATGGGTAATTAAGGTTTGAGGCGATCATCTCACCTGGCCTCCAGGCACCTCATATTCTTTTTTTCTTTTTTTACATTTCATTGACAAGCTCACGCCAAGGTAGGTTTTCATTCATCATGGGTTTGTTGGTTACACCCTTTCTTGATCAGCACAAACTCCAGACACAAGTTTGCGATACGTTAGGCTGATTTGCCCAGCCAATTTTGTCTATGCGTCAGAATGCTGACTACTCATTGCCTTTAAACCTAGGCTTGTTTTCCGTTTATCAAAACCTATGTTCTCCAATAATCAAGCTATGCAAGTCTTGCAGCTTTCTTCTGCACCAATGCTTGAACGGCCCTCCACTCTGGCTTTCTACTCAGGCTGTTTTGTTCGCCAGTCGATCTTTCTTCATGCGTCTGATGTATTATTTACGATACCATAAAGAGAAAAGTCTGGGCAACGTCGGGCGGCCACTGTCAGCTGAGATTGCCAACCGTGAATGGGTTGAAAGAAGGCTGGTGGCTGTCGTAAATTGCCACAGTGTGACAGTTCCGGGTTCCGTAAGAACCTGCATTCCACAGCAGTTTTGTTATTTTTCTTTCCCCGTATGACCTATCATATGGACCGGGAGCTGCATGCTAAGACATTTAATAGCTTTCAAATGTGAATTTGTAATAGGAAATGTGTTCCAGTATGTACTCTTGCTGTAGCTTTATAGCCCTATATATTTACGCTATAGCTTTATAGCTATAGCACACTATGCTATAGCTTTTTAGCCACTAGCATTATCCGATATTTTTTCCATTCGCCCTCTCTGTGCGTGCCATTACTCAGCAAAGTTCATCCCACTCTCCTTGCAAGCCGGCGAACTTTCTCGGACAACCCACCTTCATTATGGGTAACGGCCAACGGGCGCGCCATTTTCACACAATGGCGCGATATTACCGCCGTCTCTCCCACCCCCTCCTCCCCCACCCACCCACCAGCCGCTCTTGCAAACAGGACGCCGCGGCATCCGCGGACCGCCGGGCCCGACAGCGTCGAGAACGACGCGACGGAAACGACGAGGGGAGACGCTGACGGCACGCCGCTGATCCTGCCCAGCGCTTGGAGACGCTCCGCAGTGGTCCCAAAGGTGACCGGCGGTGGCAATGAGACTTCTCGCTGCTATGAAACGGGCGTATTCAGCAACAGCAAGCCGCATTGGAGCGTCTTGCGTGAGTGGTTTTCTAAGCGTTATTGCCTGTATGGCATGGATAAGTAGAATGTGATAGTGTGGAATTTGAAAATAGCAATCAGACTCCACGCTTAAACGTAACGTGACACCTTGGTCGAATCCTGGAATTTAGTGCAATTAGGGGAACTTTTAGCCGAAAATCATGAAAGCGTCCATGATTTCTCTGAAAAAATGTACATTAAGCTCAATAATTTGATTTTTAAAGTGCTCCTCTAGGGAAAGAAAGAAATATCAGCCTGCGGATGATGTCATGATCTGGCAACCACTACCATATTCAATACGCTTCAAGGGCTTCGATTGGCTGATACTCATCGTGACGTCAACATATGTCGTCACACCAATAGCTGACAACTGTGGCCTACTGCTAAGGGTACATGTAAGTTACATTTCAGGTACTTTTTAGCTTTTCTCTTCGGAAATTTCGAGTTTCAAGAGAAATGATATATATAGAGTACCGGGTTTTCCGGCATGTTTTACAACTTGGCTATCTCAGTTAAAATCACGTTATAAAGGTGCCACATTCCCTTTGAGGCGCATCTTCTTTAAGTGCTTAGAGACTGCCATAAGACCATACAACTGAATGACAGTCACCCCAGGCAACGGTGACCATCTCACTGAAACGGAGGGAGGTATCACAACAACGGCTCCTTTTTCCTTTCACGCTGTCTCAAAGGTTTGTTGTTATCAAGGCTGACGGCTAGAGAAATATAACCCAGTCACATCAGACTTTTTCCTGACGGAACCTCCGCCATAGGAATTGTTGCGACATTGCAGCGGAAATATGTCGGCACGATGCGAAAACGGTTGCTGCGATATCTAAAGAGAGGCGTCTAAACTCTGAGGCGTTTGAAGCTGCTTATTGACGCTGGGTGCCTGGCGATATCACGCCAACACCTTG
Organism: Lepas anatifera; assembly: GCA_034440635.1. Classification (NCBI taxonomy): domain Eukaryota; kingdom Metazoa; phylum Arthropoda; class Thecostraca; family Lepadidae; genus Lepas; species Lepas anatifera. The sequence continues at coordinate 7,264 of JAOTON010000332.1, forward strand.
TAGTGCGAGTGGCAATTCTGCAGACAGATTGTTGTCTCACAATATAAAAGAATGAATTCATGTTTTTGCGTTAATTAGAAGCGTGGCGTAAAGTTCACGTCACTCAAACAGTTAAGAGATGACAATACGATGCCAAAATTAGCTTGTCCTAGCCTTCACGACGCTTTGCGTTCTATGATTCTACCTTTGAACGCACCCCCAGCAACTGTCTGTTTAATTTCCTGCCAATGTTCAAGCTACTGAGTGATTCGAACCAAATTTTCACATTTTGTTTTGTTCTAGACAAAGAACAGTTCATCGTAACATCAAGTATGCAATACCACTTCACGCAGAACACGTAATAGATTTTTACTGCATATCTCAAAACTACGTGCAGAGAGAGCAAGGCGAGCAAGGCCATATGTAAGATTGTCAGAAAATTACTCCACAATCAGGTCCCCATTTATCTTAACACGCGCATTGACGGGGGTCTGAGCCACCTTCGCATTGACGGGGGGCGGGTACCCGCCCCATCCCTAAGATCTCGAGAACCACGGTAGGTAGCGAAAATCGGTAAACGGCGTTGGGTTGTCCATCCACTTCTCCATCGAAAATATTTGAACCTTTTTTCAGGTCACATTTAATGTCACGAGAGGTCAAAACATGCCGTCATAGGGATAACATGTAAATTCAGTTTTTCGGCCATTACATCTGAACAAGTAAAGATAGAGCAAAACGACTTGAACTATATGAATCCTCTCAGCAAGCCGAATCGAATGATACATAACTTGACCTTGCTAGGTCAAATCAAGGATTTGACCTGACCTGAGGTCAGGTCAGGGTCAAATTATATAAAATGCATATCATTAGAACTGCAAAGCCCAGGCGAGTCTAATGCAGATAAAATAAATGCTCTATCACCATCCGTTACTGAGTTATTCTGTAAGAACCATTTTCCCATGTATTTCCAATGGAGAGTTCATGCCTCGTACCTGACCTTAGGTCATCGATATCAAAAATACCGGAACATATTTTAGAGAACTCGGTGGGGCCATTATGTGATATGAGTTTCAATCGGATAAGTTCACCCTGCTCCGACTTATGCCATCTTAAACTGTTTTTGAGGTCGGGTCACTTGACCTGTACTGGTGACCTGACCTTAGATGATCTAACCTTAAGATTTTTACAGACGTTGTAAAAATGATGAGGGAGAAGGTATGCCAAGTACGGCGGCGCGTAGCGCCACCGTTTTTCTGCTATCTCCGAAAAGCCCGAGGGGGCGGGTACCACCCCCCGTCCCGCCCCCGTCAATGCGCGTGTTAAGGGGCACCATCTACTGTCTAAGCATGGGTGAGGTTTTATCACCCCCCCCGCCAGGTTATTTCGAGGTGACCGGAAAACGAGGAGCGCAATAACTCTGTACTAGGTATACTTGTCCCACACCAGGAGCCCAAAACATACATAAATTCAAAATCCAAGCGCGCACTCTCGCTGAAGCGGGTCCTATGAGTTCACAGAGAATGGCCGTTGTTGGAGGCTGAAGTAGGCATTTTGCCCCGCTGTGCAATGTGGTGTCGGGTTAGAGGCTTTGTGATGAAGGTTGTCACCAAATGAGGCTATGTGATTTTATCTCGTCCAACTCGCATATACAGTTCCGCAGCTTCCAGTTTTCCAAATAAAAATCTGTATACTCCCCCGACGAAAAGGTCAGCCCTCTCGTACACGCGCACTAAAGGGGGTTCGAAGACCCCAACCTGTTTTCTAGGATGGACAGAGAACCGTACGGAACTGAACAACACTACTCACTCTCATTTTCATAATTAATGAGCGCGTGATTGGTGAAAGGATTTTGAAAATCGGTGAATAATTGTTTACAATTAAAGGTTTTCAAAGTCCGGTTTATATTTTGGCATCGGTGCAAGAACGCTGTCGCAGCAGCTTGCATTTATTGTAGAGCAGTTGATGACGTCACACTGCCATACATTGGAGATGATATATCAAGACCACCTCACTGGAGAGGTTATGTTTAACGTCCTGATGGACTTTTCAAGGTCATTGACCTTGGTGCTTTGAGCCATATGACCGTTATTGAGCACATAAATATCATGTTATGACGGCATAGTTTGTTATTCACTGCCTTGGTCAAGATCACAGTTTAAAGCTAAATGTCATAGGTCAATGCCAAAGTTAAATCCTCATATCCAAACCAACAATTACTATGATGGTCGCTTAAATTATGCACTATGGACAAATATCATAGTGTGGAGTCAGATATTAATGACCTTGGATGACCTTGAACCCTAAATTTTCGAAAACACTCCATGAGAGAATACCTTTATGGCCATAGTTCATTTTTAGTGGATCGTGAATGATTTCTGTGCAAATATGGCATGTTTAAGTATGGCCAGCATTTGACCATGATGATCTCGCTTGACCTTGAGGATTTTGACCCATTTCAATATATATGCAAAGCACATTACCACAGTCCCTAAGAAACCCCAAACGTGCCTTTTCATAACCCTCTTTGTTTTTGAGCTCTAAGAGGGCCTTCCAGTCCCGCTCCAGTGAGCGTTGAAGCCAGACACTTGACCCTGCCAATGACCCTGCCAGTGCGCCCTAACGCCCTGATTATGATAATGGTGCCCGACAACTCTCCAGTGCGGGTGTTACATGATCACTCTTGCCGGATATAGTCCCTCCGAGGAAAATTTCACATACGAATGTCCGCAGACCTTTAAGGTGGGCCTCAGTACTGGGGCTCCGCGTCAGCTCAGCAATCTCGCTCATGACAGACCACAAGCAACTACAGGGAATAGGGCACCTTCATAATAGGATTTAAACAGCGGCAGCCAGACTTAACCCTTTCGTTCCTAGTGGTCGAGATCTCGGCCACTAAAAAGACTTCAGGGCTAAGCTCGCCACAGACTTCCAAATTCGGCAGAGTTCTCCAAACTCCGTCGTCAGACGAAAGATGGACCAGGCTACCATCACAGCTGCAAAATTTTGTTCTGTCAGGTTTAGGGGGAGTGGGGGGCATATCAAATCTGGACATATCTAACGACAGCCTTTGTGGGAAATGGCTACATTTGTTTCTCTCCGGCTACCAGACAAAGGTCATAATTATTGATCCATTTTTACTTGATGTGGTAGCCAGAGAGTCAGGCAGAACAACAGTGTTCATAGTTTTGCTAGGGCTTCAATTTATCGTGACTTAGAAACGAAGCAGTTTTCATGGTCGAGTATTCGACCACTAGGATATCCGTCAACTAGGTTCAATCATTTGGTTTGGACATTCGGCAAATTTAGAGCCAAATGTGAGCAGGTATTGCAAAAACAGCCCAGTTCACGAGTTTGAAAGGTCAAGGTCAAGCGAGCCGACCTCAAAACCTAAAATCACGAGTTTGAAGCGGCGCCTCAGGAACATCAGCCAACCGAGCAGTTTGAAAATTTCACAATATAATGAGGTCATTAGAGCCTACAAATCTGCTATCTCAGAATTTTGACATTGTTGACTTAAGGTGGGGTCAATTTTTTGGTCACTCTATTATAGGTCTATGATGAAAAATAGAAAGGGCTCGTTTTAAGCAAAATACTGAATAGATAAAGTTGAAACTTCTCAAACCATATTACATCACCCTTTGACCCTGACCTAACTCGATGTTGGGTCATTTTCACAGTTTGACTTAGTAAGGTCATATTATACATCATTCGATTCGCCATGATGAGTGGAATCTAATGATGCATAAATATTTGCTCTAGTTTCACTGATTTCAGATCTAGAGGGGGAAACGTCGACTGCCCTGTTGTGAGCCTATGGAACCTTCTTTGACCTATGCTGACCTCAATATTGACCTGGCATGAAAACGCTTTGCATAATTTCTTTTTGTCTCGTCAAGAGCTTTCGAACGCTGTCCGTAATTTTTATTTAGCTTTTCTGGGAAATTAGATGCTGCGGGGTGTTATACGCCCCCCCAGTGGGGCGCGTCATGCCAGGGACCCCCGGCGGGGGTGCGTGTTAAATGATCCCTCCAAGCGATGGAACTTCTATCCGTTTGTGAGCATGACTTCATTCTAGAGTGAACCCTCAGAGCGAATCATTTTCACTAATTCCCCGCGCTTATACGCCCCAGCATCAGTCCTCCATTCGCACCTCTTTCTTTATCAGGATTTCCCCACGTTCTGGCGGCGCATCGAACGGGACAACGCCGATACCGTTGAGACTGGTGATCAGACGGCCACACACAACGTCATTTCCCTACTCATCAGATGAGACGATATATTTAACACTGCTCTCTCTCTCTCTCTCTCTCTCTCTCTCTCTCTCTCTCTCTCTCTCTCTCTCTCTCTCTCTCTCTCTCTCTCTCTCTCTCTCTCTCTCTCTCTCTCTCTCTCTCTCTCTCTCTCTCTCTCTCTCTCTCTCTCTCTCTCTCTCTCTCTCTCTCTCTCTCTCTCTCTCTCTCTCTCTCTCTCTCTCTCTCTCTCTCTCTCTCTCTCTCTCTCTCTCTCTCTCTCTCTCTCTCTCTCTCTCTCTCTCTCTCTCTCTCTCTCTCTCTCTCTCTCTCTCTCTCTCTCTCTCTCTCTCTCTCTCTCTCTCTCTCTCTCTCTCTCTCTCTCTCTCTCTCTCTCTCTCTCTCTCTCTCTCTCTCTCTCTCTCTCTCTCTCTCTCTCTCTCTCTCTCTCTCTCTCTCTCTCTCTCTCTCTCTCTCTCTCTCTCTCTCTCTCTCTCTCTCTCTCTCTCTCTCTCTATCGCTGACGGTAAGAGCAGAGCTTCTTGCCGTCAGCGATGACATCAGCAGCTGTTTTCGTGTCGTTCACCTGCGTCATACAGCTCAGGGCTGCCTTTTGTTAGTTCAGCACCTCCTCGGGGAAGTTTTTTGGTTTCCTTCTGGTGAACTTCTGTCACTTCTTTTCGTACTGTACGGCAGTTCCGTTGGGAAGTAATGTACACACGCCTTTTATTCGTGTTTTTTTACACCTTCTGCAACATTCGGCTTGCACAGCCGTTCCTTCTGGTCGCCAAGGAATTCAGCAGCCTTCATCAGTTCAAGCTTTCAGGGTGGAGGGTGGAGGTAGGCGGTGAAGTTAAACTTTTTTCTTCGCGAAGGGTGAAATCTGGGACAAGTGAATTTTCGATCCAGTGGTTTCTCGGCATGCTCTGTCACGTGGCTATAGCTGTTCAAATCCTATTATGAAGGTGCCACATTCCCTTTAAACTTGTTCGTTGTTATGTAGCTTCATGGCCGCCGATCTCCAACACGCTCCTTAAGCGGAAATATTGACATTTTCTGCCGACTGTCCGCATAGGTCAGAAAAATAACTTCTTTCGAATAGTGAGCATGCTGCCAAGTCATCTTCTGTTCAGGGAAAACGTAATTCACGTCCGGCCTAGGGCATTTCCTGGTGCATATCGCGTGGTAACATTCATATCCGTCATTGTAGACTTTAATACAATTTTCATAATTGGTAGCTTCCTCCCAGGCTCATTAAAACTAGGTGCCATTTAGCCAAACCGGGTGGAGCGATTCCAGTCTAGTTTGTATGTTAGATAAGGCCCTGCAAGGTATTTCAAGTGGTGTTGTTCTGGGTTTTGTGTTTTTGCATTATTCGGCGTTAACTATAGGAGTGGATTCGACCCTTCCCTGGTAGGGTACATGCTGAGCTCGTACATTGTAAGACCCTCAAAATTGTACAGAAGTTGCTTGGTTCCATTGGTTGGTTATTGTTCTAAAACATTTATGTAGCGCCTGGTACACTCCCTCTTCAAGTGCTTCCGATACTCAATGAATGGACTTTCTCTAAAAGTATATAAATCAGCTTTCACCTCCAACGTGTGCCTACCCTGCAACAGTGTGCCCTTTAAGAAAGATGTTCAGATTCCGGAAGAGTTCATCACGTGCCATTGGTGGCAGGTGGCCAGTTCCCACCGGTTTTGCAGAGACACGGGTCAGTGGCTGTACTCATTCACAACTGTGATGGGTCGCCTGTTCCAGCAGCCGGATCAGTTGCAAGAGGCGTTCCGAAATTCCGACATAAGACCAAGGAAAGTCAATAGAATTTGTGACAGGCAGTGGCGGATTCAAGGGGGGCCTAGGGGGGGCTCAAGCCTCCCTCCCGAAATGTCCGAGCCCCTATAGTTAATACATAGGCGAGGGGCTGCCTGAGGTACTGGCGGGTGAGTCTTGAGCCTCCTAGTCCCCTCCCGAAATGAATTCCAGGATCCGCTACTGAAGAAAGGTAGCCCAAAATTATCCAGCAAGTAACAATATCAGTAATTGACAATGGCTGAGTCCCTTTCTCTTCATATTTTTGCCCATCATTTACTGATGTTCAATACACCGTAAGTTAGTAAAGTAAGTAGGTCCTGAATAGTATATTACGCGAAACCTACACCCCAGTGTCCAGTCAAAGTAGCAGCTGTGACCTAATTCAAACCAACTTGTATATAACACAATGAAAAAGCAGGTGTTTCGCATAAGTCAATATCATTTATAGCGCAGCATAAGTTCAGTGACGTGGGATGTGCTGCCGTTTGCCATTGACGCGGGAAGGCGGCGTTCACTCACCCTTTTTACGGCCGGAGACGTCGCGCTCTGAGCTGGTTGCTGATCCAGGGCTGGAGAGCAGCTCGCCCTGCAGAATATCCACGCCTGAGGCCGACGGCTTCACGTCGATGACATCGACACTGTCCCAGGGCCGACCCTCGGCGTACGTCACCGTCTGAGGAAGGGAACACAGGTCAGACGGATCGACACTGTCACAGGGCCGATCCTCAGCCTACGTCACCGTCTGAGGAAGGGAACACAGGTCAGATAGATCGACACTGTCCCAGGGCCGACCCTCAGCCTACGTCACCGTCTGAGGGAAGGGAACACCGGTCAGAGGGATCGACACTGTCCCAGGGCCGACCCTCAGCCTACGTCACCGTCTGAGGAAGGGAACACCGGTCAGATAGATCGACACTGTCCCAGGGTCGACCCTCAGCCTACGTCACCGTCTGAGGAAGGGAACACAGGTCAGATAGATCGACACTGTCCCAGGGCCGACCCTCAGCCTACGTCACTGTCTAAGGAAGGGAACACCGGTCAGGCGGATCGACACTGTCCCAGGGCCGACCCTCAGCCTACGTCACCGTCTTAGGAAGGGAACACAGGTCAAACGGATCGACACTGTCCCAGGGTCGACCCTCAGCCTACGTCACCGTCTGAGGAAGGGAACACAGGTCAGATAGATCGACACTGTCCCAGGGCCGACCCTCAGCCTACGTCACTGTCTAAGGAAGGGAACACCGGTCAGGCGGATCGACACTGTCCCAGGGCCGACCCTCAGCCTACGTCACCGTCTTAGGAAGGGAACACAGGTCAGACGGATCGACACTGTCCCAGGGCCGACCCTCAGCCTACGTCACCGTCTGAGGAAGGGAACACCGGTCAGATAGATCGACACTGTCCCAGGGCCGACCCTCAGCCTACGTCACCGTCTGAGGAAGGGAGCACAGGTCAGATAGATCGACACTGTCCCAGGGCCGACCCTCAGCCTACGTCACCGTCTGAGGAAGGGAACACCGGTCAGAGGGATCGACACTGTCCCAGGGCCGACCCTCAGCCTACGTCACCGTCTGAGGAAGGGAACACCGGTCAGAGGGATCGACACTGTCCCAGGGCCGACCCTCAGCCTACGTCACCGTCTGAGGAAGGGAACACAGGTCAGAGGGACACAACAGACCGCGGGGAGAAGGGTGAGTCGGGCATTGCTGACTTACCGGGAGGTCCCATTTTGCCCCTAATTGTATTGTAAAAGAGTATGACAACAAGACGACTGCTAAGATTATATTAGTCTAACCTGCGTAGGCGGATACGACTGATATAGAGGGTGCCCTCCCCCTCCCCAACGAGCATCAATGTCTCGTGCTGAGCTCGGCACTCGCCTGAAACGTCTGCAGCACACTACCCCTGAAACGGTGCTTCCCCTCACCAGGATGCGAGGAGTGGTGCCCAAGAAACGAGCAATTCGGCACACATGCTACAAAGTAATCCAAATGGCGCTCCCTTGTGCCCAAGTACCCCAGTTCCCGACTCGGAATTCATGAATCTGCTTGTGGTAACTTGTTATGGCAACTGGGCAATCTCATCACGCCCATCACAGTTTGGCATATCATCCTTCGTTTCGACTTTCAACAAAAGTCAGCTCACGCTTACGGCTGATGTTATTAACGCAGGCTTCACATTCGTTACAATTTCGCGTTCATTTCCTTCCCTTTTATCAACTAGGGCTGAAAACATCACATTAATCGAAATCAAACATGCTACGCAATTCAGCGCGCTTAAACATTAGGCGGAACGAGATGGAGATCTACTTAAGATAGCGGGATTAATGTCTAAATTCTCAATATGCTATTAGAACCTCACAGCAAAATAAAACCAAGCAGATGCCTGAATAGTTTCCAGCTTTTCTGATACTTCGACAGGCCTGTTCGGGAATGTCCAGAATATGAATATCCGAAATCAGAATAATAATGTCCAGACTGGTGGAAAGAGGCAGATGCGCCGTTAAGGTCATGTCCTTCCATCCAACGTCCTGAGGTTAACGATGATGAGTCTGGGCATGGCAGAGATGGGCCGTATGCACTGGACGTGACCCCTGTTGTCTAAGCTTATGTGTACTATGTTGTCGCCTGTTTCTAAGCCTATGTGACAATATACTGAGCTGTATACACACTCATCATCAAAGGGTTCTTTGGGCGCATCGGCGTCTCATGGCCATTATGCGCCCAAAGCGTGTGTTTAGAAGTAAAAAGCTGATACAACAGTCTAGTTTTGTTTAAAAATTCATGAATTTAAATGAAGACACGGTCCTCGGTCCGCGGTCTTTAGCCGCGCTAACACGCACCCGGCTGTTCACCGTCTGTGAGACGTTATTTGGTAAATCACCTATGTGACCTGTCACTAGCTGGGTTATTCCGACACCAACGACCCTCTAGGGGCCATTTCTGAACCTCTCCTCTCCCTCATCATCTTCACCGAGAACTAATGGCGATGCCGTACAAGCTGTAATGCTGCTGAAACTGCTCTACCACATTCTTCTCTTGTACAAAGTTTGAACCATGTCTGTTAAGTTGTGACATCACAGGGAGTCGAAAAAGCTCAAACTTAGGCCCATTTAGAAATCGTCTTAAAGCTTAGGACCAAGGCCTAGAACAAAACCAAGGACACCAATATGCTTGCCTTGAACCAAGGGGTGGAATGGTATGCAGCATCAGCTTGTTGGCTTACAAGATGACCTTTACAGGAGGTCAAGCCAGGGGCGGATGCAGACCCGAGTTTGGGGGGCACAAAACCATGTCTGCCTCTCCTCCTGGGGGGAGGTGGGGGGTGGGAGCGAATATTATTTTGCTCTACAGATCTACCGTAAACACCTTTTTTAATGCTCGACAGACCTAGTATAAGCTACCTCTCCAAGTGCATGATCACCCTCGGAGGGAGGGGGGTAGGAGAGAAGACTTTTTGCTCTACAGGCCTAGTGTAAGCACCTTTTTTCAAAAATTTCTCCGGCGTTTGGGGGGCCAAAGATAGTTTGCCCCCCTCCAGCGCTTTGGGGGGGCCATGGCCGGAATGCCCCCCATGCGTCCGCCAATGGGTCAAGCTCATGTTGCAAATCATTCAAATTCTCAGATTTTGCTCGTCATTGTGATATGAGCCGTACTTTTGTACCTTGATTCCTTGAAAAGTTACGGACGCATTAAAAAGGCGTGGCTTTCCATGATCTCTGGGGACCTATTATTGACCTGACCTCGAGTAGTTGAAAACGTGCCGATGCATCTTTCCAAAAGCTTTTGACTATGTTCAGAAACCTGATCAAGGTATTTTAGGAGCCGAGTTTTGGCCTGGTTTGGTCTACCACATTTTGGAATAGCAGAATCGCCTTATGTTACGGTAGATCGTATTTGACTGGGACATATCGAGTTCGTTATACATCTAATCGCTGTCGAAGATAGTCGTATGACGTTCGAAAACTCCGACAAATACATCCGAAATCCAACTGGTGTCTTGAAGAACTACTCAACGAACGAAATCGCCTCACTTAAGTTTGAAAATGACATCATAATTCCTTACCTGACCTAACTTGATATCAATATTTTAAAGCCCAACCAAGCACCTTACGGGAATCCAAGGCTCTCATTCAAATCGGCTAACAATTATTGCCAAAAAACCGACGGCGTCAGCAATAACCCCCTTTCCGCACGCGGTGGTATCAAAAGGTTAACATACAGAGCCTTACAGTTCAGCTCTGTAAGCCACTATGAATATGAGAGCTTAAAACGTCTTAAAACCTGCTGATTGCAGTTCCTCACAACTGTGCTAGATTTTACAAAAGAAAATTAATCAGGGACATGCGTTGCGGTGGCCCGTTGTAGGCCCTGCGCCTGGTGATAGGGTAAAAGCAATAACCATGCTCCATACCCGTGATCACAAAAGAAACATTGAGTGATTACTTTGTTTGTTTCTTTAGAACCTAAGACAGCACGGAGCGAAATGCGCCCTTCAGTACAAATGCCTGCTTCGCTTCCTTCCACGCAATTTAAAGTTCGACCAATAGATACAGGTATGTAGACGCACTCTGCGTCACATAACAAACCATACAACCATCATAATCAAATTATTTAGGTCGCATTAACATTGAACTGCCTACAATTTTATAAGGGCAATGATTCACGCTGCTTGGTTCTGTTAATTCTACACCAGATTGCGGTCGTATTCTATAATATTGAAAAATTCACTTCTTACGGTGTTACACCCATCCCTGAAAACTTTATGTCGACATCAAGATAAATAGCATCAGTAGAGGAGAGACCGGTGCTGGTTGCGCCAGGGGCTTAACACATCAACAGCTCCAACCAGAAAGCCACACAGCAAATGGCGATGCAATCAGGCTCAGAAGCAGTGTGCTTGTGTAAGGCCTCTCGGAAGAAAAACATCCTGGGTGTAGCTGTGGGCCGGAAACAGAAATTGGACTTAATTTTTATATGGTGAAGATGAAAATTCTGTCGGCTTTTCAAGGTGGTTCGTGCGGGAGCTGCAGCCGATTGCTTTTTTGCCCGATTGCTTCAACATGTTTTTTTACGCTTTTGTTGATGCAGAGTTTAGTTTATGTTGGAAATCTCATAAAATTTGTCTAGCTGTTATGACACTTGTGTGGTCCGAGGCTAAATTAATCATTGCTAGTGGGGAAATTGAATTAACATTTCAAATTCCCCGCCTGTATCCGCCAATTTACCCAAAATTTTCAAATGCAGATGTTGTTATCAAAAGCGATTCAACCATCCCCAATCTCCCATTTTGATCATTTTTATCATTTTCCTTCAGCTGTTATCCACTTGAAGCCGGCCAAAAGTAAAACTAAGGTAAAAAGGTAAAACTCTAAAGATGGTTATTTTGGTTGGATTCTGCCTTCACGCTTAAAAATAACTTTACTTCCATAATTCCTTGCGACATAATGTTGACCTAGCCACATTCATTTTTGCATCACATTTCACCTATAGTGTAGAAATCTGGTTTTCTCAGTTAATTGGACCAAACCAGAACAAGGTACTGAAACCTCGTCAAATGAGATAAGGAAATTAGTTGAGTTTGAATTTGATGCAAGAACGCAGCTCCGCTGAGATGCATGCCCGGTTCATGAATGCCAGTCACTGTACCACCAGTCATTGCAGCACCAGTCACTGCAGCACCAGTCACTACAGCACCAGTCACTGTACCACCAGTCATTGCAGCACCAGTCACTGCAGCACCAGTCACTGCAGCACCAGTCACTGCAGCACCAGTCACTGCAGTACCAGTCATTGTAGCACCAGTCACTGCAGCACTAGTCACCAGTCACTGCAGCACCAGTCACTGCACCACCAGTCACTGCAGCACCAGTCACTGCAGCACCAGTCACTGCAGCACCAAGAACAAGATGGCGCCGGATCCCTCAGCTGCCTTTGAGCGATCTCAACTTTAAAAGTCTGCAGAGTGTGATCAGCTGCAGAGACTGCGAGCGCTCCCTGGAGACGGGCCGCCGCTACCGCTATGCATGCACCCAGCGCGGGCTTTAGTCCGAGCTCTGAATGCCATCTCCGTCATCGCACTTCACCGCGCGGCCCAGCTGGTGGTGTCGAACCGGCGGCCCAGCCGCCCCCGCCGTCCAATTTGCACCCCTGGTGAGCAGGTGTCACAGAGAGTGTCTGCAGGCGTGTTGGAGGTATCGCCGGCACCCCGGTGGTGTTCGCCGACTCAGTTACGGCATTTGGAGAATGTCCGAAACGTGGAGATGTCGCCGCGTTGACAGCACTAATCGAAGCGGACGAAATTGCATGGGATGGCTCTCTATCAATCGCCAGATTTATGCCAAGGCATACCACAGCAGGAGGGATCGTAGAATAGATTAAATGAAGTAAATCTTATCAACGGGCTAAATATTCTAATAGCCAATATCGTGAAGACTAATATGTAGCTACCATATACATGGACAGAAACTAAGTGGCTGACTGGATGAAAAGTGAAACGTTATATCGTAGCATGCAAATTATAACTCAAGTACCGTAGGCCTGGAAGGGAAACCAGTAAAATGATCGGGTTTATTACCGAACGATAATTATCGCACGCACGGCGCAGCTCTACCGCAAATGAGACCGCTTGATCATGATCAGAGCAGGCAGTTATGGCACCAGTGCGCAGCATAGGCACTGGCAGGGGCAGTTGGACAAGGCCCCAAAATGACCTCAAGCCATCGTACATATACTGCGCACTGGGTAGGAGTCCATGGTTAAAGTTCCAGTTTCAGTTTATTATACATATTGTCGACGGGTGACCCCAATTATGGACAAAGTCATACAAAAAAACAAACATACCAAACATACAGGTTTTGACCAACAACCTTTATCATTGACCGCAACGTTAACTTTTAAGCAAAAAAACGTAGTCTGTTCCAAGGCTTTAATCAAAGGTGTCCACCAGAAATCTGGCGTCCCTAACCAAAGTTTGATAGCATTTAAACAAGTCAAATTTGTTTAGTGGCTTTTACTTCTTTGTCATTGATCGCATGAGAGTAGTTGTTGGTGTCTCATTTCGGACCAACTATCAAGGTTTCACGACTTCAGAAACGCCGCCCTGTTGAGAAGGTTTTGGGAGACCAGGGTGTACTTACACAGAGAACCGCCCGGCCTTTCATCTGTGAGGCCTTTAATCCCCGGATATGAGGCGCAGGAGGCAGGTGCTTCACCACTGAGGCACGCATCCCCGATGGTGCATGTGTCTTTACAAAAATAGATAAATAACTAAACAAAACGCATCGCGGACTTGCCAGTTTTAGTGCTCATCTGCATCGCGAACATTTACCCCGAACACATGAGCAGCCTCAGGACGGTACCAACCGCGGGAACGGCCTAATCGACTCATGTATCCGGGTGTACGGTACCGTTCCGCCACTAGGTTCCGGTCCTTTTCAGAAAAGGACCATGAAGGTGGTCCGTACATTAGACAAAGTTTTGATTCAAAATACAATATTGTCATTGGATATCAGTACTTTAAACACAAAACTATTGTTATTAGAAATGCCAGAAAATTAGTTGTATGAGCTTCAGGGAATGTTTCATTCAAGGAAAATGGATTTGCTTCTCACAGCGGGTACGTTCGGCGTCGCCACATTCGTCTGAGCTGCGCCATATTTTGTCTGGACGTAATGATGCGTAGCACGGCCTAAGTACCGAGGCTGCTCATGTATCTGGGGTAATTATATACCATCGGCTCTAAAGCGGTCTCTTTTAGCGATTAGGGTGGCAGTTGCGTGTACTCCTAAGTGCCACCAAGGCCCGACACAAACGCTGCCTGTGCTGTCATTGAGGTGAAAAGGCCGCCATGTCTGGATACAAACGCTATCTGAACTGAACACAGACTCCAGCGAGACCTTTTTTGTCTTGAGAGGCTATACTGATAACAGTGCGCAAAAAAACTGGGGAAGGGATTTAATTGACGGGTTTTGGTTTGCATCTTTTCCACTTACAATGAAACTCACATCTGCACATTCTTCCATCCCCTGGAAAGCTTACAAAGGTAGAAAATCTTTACAATAGTCCTTTGTGATTTTTCTGTCCGTCGACCCGTAAATGTTCTCACAGCTCTTTGTGTGGTCCTGTTTGGCTGTTTTTACCCTACTCAGGCTCTGGTGTTTGGAGAATGCTTATATAAGTTCGATCAGCAAAGAAAGTCGTTAAAAACTTAGTTTGTCTGAAAACTGCACGAGCGTCGATTACCATAACAAACATGTCGGTGGTCATGCTTAACATAGGCGGATCCAGGGGCAAGGGACGCTTCCCCAGCCCCTCCGCGGATAGACCTTCGGCACACCTCTGAAATGTCTCTTTTTACCCTCTTGCCCTCCTTCCACAATAGAGATGCGTGTATCTGCGCCCCCGCAATAGGATTTGGCACCCGCCTAATAGGTTTGTCCGCCCAAAAGTGGCGCCCCCTGGTCCGGATACTGCTGCTCCACCAAGTGCCCTGTCCCCTCCTTCCCGACCCGAAATCATGGATCCACCTATCATGCTCCCAATTGACGATATTGGTCTGAAAAGCCTATGAGCCAACACAATATTAACCTTAACGTATATTTTGAGCGGCTGAGCCATTTTCATCGTTCACCTTTGTTTACTAAGTCTAAAGGATAAATTAAAATTTTGGAAAAGGTTTCAATGATATGAATAGTATATGTAAGCACAGGCATATATATACATTCATACATATATATATATATATATATATATATATATATATATATATATATATGAAACACATATAACTGAACTATATATAACAATATACTAACTATTATACTACTATAACTATATACCTATAACCACTAACTATACTATATATAACACATATATATATGAAATGATAATATCAGTATTTGAGATGTAATATGTAAATATGATGCATACATATAATAATATAATAATAATACATAACAATTTTATAAATCCATAAGAACCGTCAAGATGAAACCCTTCTAGGTAAATAGTGCTGCCTCTCGAACCCACGCATCTCGCCAGCACACGTCCAAAGCCGAGAGCGACACAAGCAACCATTCAACTAGAACAAACGCGCACCAGTGTGATGGTGTGGACAGTTTTGCCCTTCATAGAAGAGAATGGGCTGGTGAACTTTAACCTCTGCAGCAGGAGCAGCGGTTCCAGTGAGAGCTGTTCCAGTATGTATGGACTGCCAGCGCTGGCGTGGTGCGGCCACGCTGGACGCAGAACCTGATTAGGATGCCGCGATCAATGATCCAGCCGCGCCGGGTTCGACCCATGGCTGGTCCCGGGTGGCATTGTAATCCCGAAACTTGCATCCAAAGACGATTGAGGCGTTGCCAGATCCGATCTACGCGAGATCGCATGTGACGCTGTTACTGTTTCGGTCACATCAGACAGGAAGTCCCGACCAGACACTGCCTGCCGCGGCAGGCTATCAGGGACGCCAGTTAGCTCTACAAAGTAAGGTTTCAGGCATTCTCCTGAATCACTACAAACCAAAGGACAAGAGTTAGACACGCCGCTAACTTGGCTATTCACGCTCGGACAATGTTCTCGGACGTCCGAACTTGTAAAAATCATCTACGGTTACACGTATAAACTGCAAGTAATCATTGCCAGATATTGGTTACACTTATGCCTAGCTTAGGACTCAATATGCTGATGTTTAACACTTCTGTTTTATCATTTGTATGCCATATGTACCCCACGAACGCTGTTTACGGCCATAATCTCACTCAACCATGTTTTTTACACCAGGGATATCCAAGAATTAGATTCGACAATTGACATTACCCCTTGCCCCGCCGGCAGGGGGGGTGTTTGAACGCCCCTTTCCTCGTTTTTTTCCAACGGTCCTAGGAAACAGCAACGCTGTGCTTGACACATCCTATCCTTGATTAATTGTGCAACTTTCCCAAAATTGTAAGCTTAAGTCGTCTCAGGTCAGGTCACCTGGCCAGATCAAGTGACCACACCTCCAAAAATGTTTCAAATCACATCAGTGGAAACACGTTTAATCCATTTATCTGATATTTCCATCACATTTTCTGTAGACACGGCTTGGATCAACTTGTTGCGGAAATCGTGGGATCTTAGGCCAACTGCCAGGATCATGTTCAAACTTGGACCGGTGACCTCGGAGGGATCATCTGGGACTACTTCAGCAGGTTTTCATATTATGATCAATAACTTCGCTGAAAATAGTGCTAGAGCTTTCATTTTGATACCACCACACTTTAATTGTCAGTGTTAGTTTATTACGTATTGACCATATTGGGTCATATGGTTTTCTTGGCCTGACCTTAGGTCAGGCCATTTTTAAATTTTGACATAGTATGGTTGTGATATACATCATTCAAATCGCCGTACCGAAAGTAACCGCGCAATGCCTCAAAATCGTACCTTACGTAGTTCAGTCACACGTTGGAACAAAAAAAAAAAACATAACCTGTCATCTTATTTGACCGATCATGACTTTAATATTGACATGAGCCAAAATGTGACCAGCATAGTTTCTTTATCCCTTCTTTTGGGCTATCTACCACAATCCACGTTTTCTCGCTATGCCGCACAGAAGCCGAGATTGGGGGGTTGACGACCTCTTCCTCCCATCAAGATGAAGCAGAATCGGGGGCTCACTAGAGCAGGGGTCAGGGCCCGATCCAATTTCCAAGCTCCCAAATTGCGCATGCGTACTGTGTTCTCTAACAAGCCAGACTGGAGCTGCTTACCCTCTGTCTGCCCGGGTATTCGCTTTTTTCAAACCGAAACGTGACAGCGAGAGATGTCGACACGTATAGATTTTGTTTCTTTTTTCAGGTGTCGGCGGGTGCAGCCCTGGCTGGATCTGACACTAGCAGTCGCATTTGTTGTCTCTCCAGCGGCGGCACCCTTCTCAGACGACAAATGGCATCGCTTCGCTACAACACCAGCAGATGGACGAGCAGCCACACCCAGCCCAACGGACGCTGCTCACCGCTTCACAGCGCAACTTCAGTCCTTGGACAAAGACAGACACTGCCTCAGCAAGGTGGTTGGTATATTTCAGGCTGGGGAAATGAACCGCTTGATACCAGGCAATCAATGTGTAACGGAACCTTCCGCAAGGACAAAAAGTGAGGAACGCGCAAATCTACTCTCTAAACTGGGGTATTAAACAGCGTTAATAATGTAATATTTGGTGTTTAGAGATAAGCCGTTTTCTAACTCTCACATGGCTCACATCTCGCGAATTCTCCTCACATGACCGACAATTCGCATCCGGTCATAATTTAAGTTCATTAATGACGTAACAAACCCTTGCTACCGACAAATTTAAGCAATCGATGCCACGGCATAATCCTTGCTCTATTATCTGCATGAAACAGAAATTCCTAATACTTTGAAATATAAGAATGCATGGTACCACATCAACGACGTCTCTCTCAAGGAAGGTCAGGTCACAAAAGGGAAGGAAACATCAGCTTACATGTTCTGTTATAACGTAAAAATCGTTTCTATCTAGTCTCCATCTGTACTCACAGCATATCTGACAGTGGCTTATCATGTGTTTCCCAGGTTTCAGCTCGGTCTCACGTGCTTGTTTTTTTGTCTAGTTGTTCTGTCGCCGTCCGGTCTCTGTTCACCTCGCGCTGCTTCAGAAATGAAATATAATGTAGAGAATGCATGTAATAATTGGGTACAAGAATGTATTCAGTAACGGCATGCATGTGCTGACGATAACACCTGAGGCCTAAGTGGGACCCAGGCAGACGGATTTCAAGACACAATGTACACATCGGTGTATGTATCTCCAACGGGAGATAACGGAAAAATCAATGGTGTCAAGGCTCCCGAAACCCATGACAAAAACATATTAATTTTCTCAGTCCATGGAACTTTTTGGGTTATGGAAGCATAAAGTGTGTCCGGGGATATAAATTGAATAACCTCCTTTAACTTGTAGCTTCAACTGCGCACAGTTTAGGCGATTTTTTAGGGATCGTTAGCATGCTATTGTCATGGTGAATCTAATGTCATTTGGCTCTGGCGAAAAAAACAATTATCTGACTCAAAGTGTACTTAAAGGGAATGTGGCACCTAGGTCGAATCCTGGAATTTAGTGTAATTAGGCGCACTTTTAGCCGAAAATAATGAAACCACTCATGATTTCTCTGAAAAATGTACAATAAGCTCAATATTTTGATTTTTAAAATACTCCTCTAGGAAAAGAAATAAATATCTGCCTGTGGATGATGTCATGATCTGACAACCACCTTGAAACGCTTCAAGGTCTTCGATTGGCTGATGCTCATCGTGAGGTCAGCATATGTCGTCACACCAGTAGCTCACAACAATGGCCAGCCGGCGAGGGGCTGATGAGGGGGCTGGTGTCAGGTAGGTTTTAGCTTTTTTCTACGGAGATATTTAGTTCCAAGACAAATAATATATGGAGTACCGGGTTTTCCGACTTGCTTTACAACTTGGCTATCTCAGTTAAAATCACGTTATGAAGGTGCCACATTCCCTTTAAGGCCACTCTAGGATTCAGTGCGATCTAAACACTCGGTACGGGGAGGGGGGCTGTAAATGCCTCCCGTCGGAGGACCGTTAAGGTATCGAGTCTTTTATTTTGGGTGGGTAGGAGGCGCTGCACCTTCGCCGAATGCATCTCCTTTCTTATATCCGGAGGCAATACCATGCTGGAGTAACTTTTCCGATAAAAACGCAACTGCGCCATTCTATCTCAGCCGAGATAAAAGGCTTATCTGCCTGCGGAGATAGCCTAAAACCCAGTCTATCTCGGAAAAGACGCTTCCGTCAATGGCTCTCTCTTGATATGTGATGCTTTCCTGAAGTGAAAGGCATCTCTTTCATCTTAATGGAAAATAATATGCTCTGCTGTTTGAGAAAATATAGTATTTTGGCTTCTGAAGCACAATTTGAAGGCATTTGTTTACAGTAGTGTTCGTAATCATGGCTGCCAGACCTGGCAGCCATGTGCAAAGACCGGCAGCTGCACCTGTGCAACTGCTGGGCGTGCACCAAAACCCGTGGTAAGCGGAACAACATTCAATCTTGGACCCAGCAAGTAGGACTGTAGAGTGCTCCAGAACCAGCCTGCCAGATACCAGCGTGGGCCAGAACCAGGCTGGACAGATTCAATTGCCGTTCTTCCGAAACTAGATCCAACGATTGTGCCTGGAAACCGCACATGTTCAATACCACGCCGAAGTTATACGCATGGTCACGTCCACTCCGCCTCCGCTTCCGGGTTGCAGCTGCCACTCTGAGGTCAGCTCCCGCACTTTCGGACCGGGCATTTAGCTCTGCCCAACTTAGATTGAACGACTTTGATCGCTGGTCCGGCAGCAGCTCTATCAGCGGGTGTCACCAGAAGGTGTCGTTCGCTTTGAAGCGGTGCTTCGACACGTGTACCCCGTGATCAAACCCCAATGTGATAGGCTGTCAAACCCAATCGGTTGGTTTGGTATGCTAACCGGCCCAAGCCAATGCAGAGTGAGCCCATGATGCGTGCGCAACACATCAGCAACGAAAACGACAAAAACGGACTTGACAAACAACCGAAAGCGCTTCGAAATGTGCCAGATGCAAATGTGTAAATACTGCTCACCCAGAAATCTAACAACACGACAAAATATGGTCCAGTAAAGTGAGAGGGCACACTTTGTCAGTATAAAGACGAATGCTACATTTTCACCCCCAAATTACGAACATCACCCGGTCTCACCTTGAAGATATCGCCAAGATCGATTAAAGGGAATGTGGCACCGTGGTTGAATACCAGAACCTAGTGTATTTAGGAGTATTTTTAGTCGAAAATCATAAAAATGTCCATGATTTTTTCTGAAAAAAATTTACAATAAGCTCAACATTTTGATATTTACAATACTTCTGTGTGGTGAGAAATAACCCTTGCCTGTGCATGACATCATGATCTGGCAACTACTACCAAATTCAATAGGCTTCAATAGGTTAACTTCTCACCGTGACGTCAGCATGTCGTCACACCAACAGCTAGGTAAATTTTAGGTACATTTCAGGTAAGTTTTTAGCTTTTCTCTACGGAAATTTCGAGTTCCAAGACAAATGTTATGTTGTGTATCGGGTTATCCGGCATGCTTTACAACTTGGCTATCTCAGTAAAAATCACATTATAAAGATGCCACATTCCCTTTAAGGCTGGCTTTTAAGTATACCACTAAAATTCTCACAAACTCCCGCACGGACGAGAAAACCCACACAGTGGAGAGGTCTGGCGTCAACCCGCAGTAGAGAGGTCCTAAAGTTCACCCCCCCCCAAAAAAACACCCGTTTGACAGTTTCTGGGGGTCACAGCGATCTACATGACGCCCGATTTTTATGAACCTGGGCCAACGTCTTTAAGGTCAAATGAGGTCGCAAATGTCAAATATGGGCCGAGCTGGGGACCTGTTTGGGAATGCCGTGATTACGCGGAAATAAGCCGGCAATACCCTCAGAAGCTTCAGGTTCAAGGTTACCGACCTATGACGCCACGGCATGGCATTTTCCCAATAACGTACATACACTATAACTCGCACTATAGCAGCCTTTGGGCAAGAAAAGAGGGTTTGGCCTGGACCAAATACCTTTAATTTGATATTTGACATTGACCTCGACATTGAGTAACCTTAACTATGAAGTCATAGCATATGATAAGTCATACTGAGTAATGCCATCTGACCAAAAAACAGGGGTCAATGATCTTGAAAATATTGATATGACCTTGACCTGTGGTCTTTGATCTTGACTTTGACCTTCATGTGACGTGAAATGGATTCCAATAGTATTCATTACATATACATAAATACATTCCAATAGTATGGCATTATGACGCCACAAATCGGTCTACAGTGCAGGCAAACTGGTGGGACCGCGCGATTGGGGTGACCTCAAAATATAAGTCCAACTGGTGGGACCGCGCGATTGGGGTGACCTCAAAATATAAGTCCACTGAAAAAAATTGACAAACAATAAAATCCACTGATTTTCAAAGTTCCTTCACCTCCACTGGTCAACAAAATTCAGCTTTAGTCATAGATCCAACACAAAATAGTCCGTTTCTAGGGTAATTTGTGGAGCTGAACACGAATCTGGGGGCAGAAATGCCGTATCAGATCAGAATTTTGAGATCCAGTTTGTCCGTGTCTCGTCTTTGTGCAAATCTACTTGGCATCAGTGACATTGATAGTGCAAAACCCAAGAGGTCTAGGAAAATGAACATTTGGGTGCTTGTAGAGGCTAGGGTATTCTACCGTAAACCCGATTTTCATAGACCCAGGTCGATATATTCAAGGTAAAACGAGGCCATATAGGTCAAATTCTCTATGTGCAGGGTAGCCATTGGGAAATGCCGTGATTATGCGATGAGAAGCCGGATATGGAGAGAAAGTGACCTAAAGTAACTGAGAAAAGGTCTGAGACAATGTTATCTGAAACTTTTAGGTCAAGGTCGTTCAAGGCCATTGACTTTTGACGTCAAAATATTACATTTTGCTTATAACGAATACTGCAACTACCACTATGGCAACCGTGGGGCGAGAAATCAGGTTTGGCCTTGATCTATATCCTTTTACTTGAACCTGGGACCTTGAGCTCAAGATTGAGTGACCTAGCGTATGTCGTCATAATATAATATACGTCATATTAGGTGACGTCATCCGACCGAAGGTACTAGGGCCAATGACATTGAAATGGTGGCATGACCTTGTCCTGTGACTTTTTACTTGGACTTGACCTTCAAAAGAGGTGACTCTAACATAAAATCCTCATCATAAAATGTTGCGACGTCACTACTCGGTCTGCAATACCGGCGAGCTCGTGCGACCTAGCGCAAGCATTGTTCAATGTACGATGTTCATGCACTTGAATGTGAGGCAGTCTTCCGCTGCAATAAATTCCTATGTGTAGTGATGATCTGCATTGTCTGAGTGCAGATAATCCGGGTTCTTGACAACCCTGATCTAGATTTTTCCACAAAAGGCTAGGCTAGTGACTGTGTGTGGAAAGTGTAGGGGCTATACACCAGGTATGCTCTGGTCAAGAAACCAGGTCCGATGGCAAAAAACTGTTACTAAATTTGAAATCAACGGTATCGAAATAGGTAAAAACAGGTGCTCACGTGCCGGATCCCTTTTGGCTGTTGGCCAGTGCTATCGACGCGCTCATCAATTCTCTATGTCTAGCTATGTAACATTTCCCGGCTCTGAACGGTTCTCCGGCCACCTTGGAAATACAGGTGGGGGGGGGGCACTGTAGGACCTCCCTCCATTGCGCGTGTTAAACGACTAAAGAGGTCAGCTCTCCTGCAGTCAAGTCTTCCCGCACACCTCTGCTGAGACGTTAACACAGCTTCGCACGCCGTTACCAATTCCTTCCCAGAACTCCCTCACAGACGTGGAACACCGCCTCCCGAGTCACGTTCACTAGGCAATGCCAGCAAAGTCAGCCTCAGCTAATCTCGTAAGCAGAAATCAATGAGTCCGTTGGCCAATCAGCGCGTTCGATTACTGCTGATGGGCCAGCGTCGAGCAGAAACGCCGTCTTTTTCCACTTACGTAATCATCAGCTATTGCGGGAATGAGCGTGAAGTTAATCTTCTAGCAGGTCAAGTCACTGAGTCAGTAGGAGAATAAAGAAGTCTCAGGAATTTATGCTGACAAACATGTACGTCCATACATGCGCATCATTATACGGGCATAGGTATTTTTGCCTGCCCTCTGCTCGGCAAATTTTCATTAATGGCTCGTCTTCCTCACACAACGCTCTCGTGCTATTTACAAGGCTGACGTTTCTATTTAGCGGCACCCGTAGCTATTATTTTACCATGTTCAGCACAGTTTCAATTGGTTGCATGCACCGGCTTGTGTCAACCGCTCTGAAACAATAATCGATACGGCATCTGTTTCGGGAATGATGTAGGACAGGTGCAAGAATAAAAAACATATATCTAAAGTGGAAAAGGAATTCAAGAGCATTGCTTCTATTATTTCACAGGTTTTGTCCTAAGCATTTCAGAAAAATAATCGAAGATTACCCATAATACAGGCATGTGGTCATACTTTTCAAGGGACAAATAACCTGCGTCATTGCAGACACTATCAGTACAAAAACATATTTCACATCATTTGTCACTAAATAAGGTTTTTTATATGAATTAACCTCAAAATTGAGCCATATGATGACACAGAACAAAACAGAAAAAAGAAGCAAGTGTTCCCAAAATGCCCAATTTCGTGCTGTTTTCCATTGTATTCAGCAACAGACTACATGATTTGATATACACTAGGGTTTATCTTTACCATGTATTTACGATAGGAAACTAAAAAATGCATAACTCATCCCACAGCCAACATGCTGGACATGATTACTAAGTCACTTATGAGCGGCCAGGTAGGGAGAAAACGGAACACTCATAATATAAAGGTCTTATTCTCAGCCTAACCGAGATAACCAGCTCAAAGAAAACTAATTCACCACGTTGAGTAAGCAATGTGTCCAAGCGTTCCAGGTGTTATGCGTTCACATATAATTGCTGGAATTGAATTAGGCCATTATATTGCATTGACCCCAACTTTGCAATGTCCGCAAGTACAAATGTCGGCAACTTCGCAAATAACGCTGCTTTCCATTACAACCATGTTTTATAAACCAGTATTAAGATGATCCTTCTCCCATGAGCATCATTTATTCGCCGTCTAGACTTCGTAAAACACGAGCCCCGCGGAAGTAATTTTGTTAAAGTGGTCTGGCCACTAACTGATCAGGCTGGTTCCCGGGTGTGGCTGAAAGAGACCAACTTGAGTAGATTTTCCTTAAGGACAGAAAGTTAGGAAGTTAAGTCTGATAAGCCTTAACTGATCACATCAGCGGCAGTATCTTTCATGGCCTTCGACGTAATTTTGGCGGAGGCAACGGGAGAGTTTTAGCCACCTGATGTCTGATCACGGGAAAGTATCCAAGAGAGGAACATGAAAACATAAGAAAGCCATTAAACTTATAGCACCATATATATTGCCTAACATATATATTGCCTGTATAAAGATTCAGAGACATGCATCAGGTCAGCAGATCTTAGAGATAGCCTTCCGGGCTGCAGACATTAAAAATGGAAAATAGACTGCCCAATATGCGGTTCGATAAAATGAGAGCAAAACAATTGCGGTGATAAATATCCACCGGGTGTTTGTACTGTTTTTAAGATGCGTAAAATATATAAGATATATGTAAGATGCATAATTCAAGCACAATCATAATTTATGTAGTCATTATTGTCATACTGTTCATTCAAACAGCTCTAGCTTTTTATGCTGCTGCAATACGATGCAGTTTCAAATTTACCACGAGCCCCACTCAGATTCCTGGCATGACTTGCACCGCCGGGCAGGGGGCGAATTTCGCTCCCTTCGTTTTTTTACGACTTTTTAATGAGCTG
The DNA here is from genome assembly GCA_034440635.1 of Lepas anatifera. Lineage (NCBI taxonomy): Eukaryota > Metazoa > Arthropoda > Thecostraca > Lepadidae > Lepas > Lepas anatifera. Next base: position 31,767 of record JAOTON010000332.1, read on the forward strand.
TGTATTTCTAATATTGATGATCTAGGGTCAGCATCGGGTCATGATTCATGGGGTCATCGGGTCGTGATGATATTCTCAAAATAGTAGTGTCACTGGCCATTTGCCAGAGTCATGATGTACGTTTTTACGCGTGAGCTCTGAGAGGTCATCTGAGACTGCATAAGCTGGTTTTTAGACTTAGGTCGGTAACTTCATAGACAATGGTGATACAGTTTTGATTTTAGTACCATTACTTTCGTTTTGTCATTGCAGTGGTCCGTCAATATATATATATATATATATATATATATATATATATATATATATATATATATATATATATATATATATATATATATTCGTCTATCATACGTATATGTAGTCAGTCAATACGTCAATCATATTAGGTAAGATAGTGACCTAGAACTGACCTTGGGTAGGGTATTTTTACATTTTGACCTAGTATGGTCAATGGTCATGCTATTCACCATTCGATTTAGCGTAACGAGAGGAATATAATGAGGTCTCAGATGGAGCCATTGAAATCACGTTTAAGGGGGGGCAAGGATTGCTATGGCAATTTTCCGCACCATGGTGATTCCCACCCACCTCGTAATCCGGCACGTTCACAATGCATAACAATCAAATTACGATAGCAGGGGATACACTGTAGCGTGAAGAAAGCCTTGTCCACAGCTCGTGTAAAATTACTGACAGAACGGTAAAAGCCTGCTTGGTAAACCAAAACCTGCCTCACAAAGGTCACAAGTCAAATTTGTTTTAGGTGCCATTGATACTAAGATGTCTACCAACATTGCTGAGTTCCGGGACTTTCAAGCAAGTTTTGGTCTTTCCTTCCGCACAATCACTCATTTTTTCCAATATTTCGTTAATTGCGTTGGAGAGGTCACAGCACTAACCCGGCACCAGGTCGTCGATATACAAAGTCGATCCCACGAACTGCCTCATTTGATAACCATATTATTTCACATAAATTTAGGGTCACCCACAGAAACCTTTTCTGACTACTGAATATTTCAACAACAAAAAATTCGGTGAGGTCACGCGAGCTAGTTTAGCAGCATAACCGAAAATAAACTAAACTTAGGAAAAGCTCCGAAATGAATCAAGAACATACTGTTTCAAGTGCGGAAGCAGTCCCGTTGGCATTTTTCTTCGACTCGGAAAAGCCCGAGAGTTCACCCCACCCCTTCACGTACATTCACTCTCATCACATGTGACGTGTGAATGTAGGTGGCGGCTGTGGACGTAATAGGGCATGCGTAATAGGACATTAAAATGATTTAATGCTTCTTACAGAAACAACTGTGGATCAGAGGATGATGCTGGGAAGGCGGTGTCAGGATCGCTAAGGACCTAATCATAAAACTAATCTTGGTCGGAAATGGACGCAAGTTGACCTAATCTGACCTTGACCCGACCTCAGGACTAACTATTTTGCAACTATTACAAATATACAACTATTTTGCGCCACCCCACTGTCTAAATAGGCAAATATATATATATATATATATATATATATATATATATATATATATATATATATGTATCAAGTTTTTAGATTATGTACTGTGCGGCAAGGCGCACTAGAAATGTGTTAAGCTTCGCCCGGGTGGGGGTCTTTTAGACCCCTCGGGTTTTTCCAAAGTGACCACAAAACCGCGGCGCGCAGCGCCACCAAACCTGGTCTAGCTGTTCCTTCATCATTTTTACATCTTTCCTGAAAATTTTGGCTCAAGGTCATATCAGGTCAGGTCACCAGGCCAGGTGAAGTGACCTCACCTCAAAAATACTTACGACTGCATGACTACAAGAAGGGTTAATCCATCAAGTTCAAACTCATGCCACATATTGGGCGTACCAGGAGCTACAACATATGTTCCGGGACTTTTGATATTGGTGACCTAAGGTCATGTTCAGAGCATGACCTCCCCATTGTAAATACATGGGGAAAATCACGAAACGAGCTTTTCTCAGTAAGTATGGATGGAATTAACTTCAAACATCGGTTGTGACTTGCTCTTAGCCCATTTCTGAAGCTGATGCCAAAAATTTTGACTTGTGACCTTTAAAAGGTCACCTTAGGTCAAATAAGCATTTGTTTGTGTTTTTCTCTATAAATTTTGAATTAACTAAGATAGAGCTTTTATTTTGTCACCAAAGTGTTTGTATAGTCACTGGAAATCAAATGATATACATCATGACTATACCAGGTCAAGTTGGGCCAGACCGTTGACCTGGGTCAGGTCAAATTCTTAAATTTGACCTGGCATAGCAATATCATATATCATTCGATTCGTATTGACGAGAGGATTGCAATGGTGCATAAACTATGGCTGTATCTTGTTTAATTTGGAAGCTATTAGCGAAAAAGTAAACGCCCTTATGCATGGGTGGCTATTGACATTCCCAAGAATACGCCTAATATTTAGTGACCTGTAGCTCCCTAAACTTTGACCTGACACGAAAATGAATGCCGCTGCAATGAAAGCGCATCTCAAGAGCTTTTGAATGGTGTTAGAAAAATGTTCCTAGCTATCATAGTTCCTGTATATATATATATATATATATATATATATGGGGTTTTTCTTAGTACACCTCATTTTAGCGATTTTGACCTATTTTGACCTCTGGTGACCCTGATATTGACCTGACAAGAAAAATGGCCGAATTATTTTTGATATTATTTTTGAAGAGCTTTCGATTGCCTTTTTGCGTTTTTTCTAGCTCTCTTAGTTTTTGAGATCGTGGGGTCTTTCTTAGCCTTGGGGTCTTTCAGATCTGGGTCTTTTTAGCCCCCCCTTCCCACCAGGGCGAAGGTTGCTCGTACCCGCCACCGGGGCAAGGGTTAAGATGTGTGCGCAGTGGGGTATCCTTTAACACGCGCATTGGCGGGGGCGGGTACCGGCCCCGCTCTCGGGTTTTTTTGGAGATAGAATAAAATGCCGGGGCGTAGCGCCGCCGTACTCGTCATAACTTTCTCTAATAATTTTAAAACTTTCGTCAAAGTCCTAAAGGAAGGTCATTTCAGGTCAGGTCACCAACACAGGTCAAGTGACCTGACCTCAAAAAGTTTAAGATAGGATAAGTCAGAACAATGTGAATTGATCCCCTCGAAACTATCACATAATGGGCCCACCGAGTTCCCTAAAATATGTTCCGATATTTTTATATCGATGACCTGAGGTCAGGTACAAGCCATGACCTCTCCATTGGAAATACAAGGGAAATGGTTTTAACTGAGTAGCTTAGTAATGAATTGTGAGAGAGCGTTTATTTTAACTGCATTATATTTTCCTTGTCTTTCCGGTTCTAATGATATGCATTTTGATCTAATTACATCATGACCTGACCCCAGGTCAGGTCAAATCCCATGTTAAACCTGATCTGACCGAGCAAGGTCATATTATATATCATTCGATTCGGCTGGCTGTGAAGATTCCAATGGTCTTATTCTTTGCTAATCTTTACTTGTTCAGGTGTAATGACCGAAAACCTTAATTTACATGTTATAGAGCCGTAACATGTATTTATTCATTCATAAACAAGGACAAAATACGCGCTACAAAAAGGAAAGAACAGATATGTAGAGGAGGATGGCGCCAGGGTTAAGGAACGATGAGTGTGGAGGGGGGACGCGAACGGACGAGTAAGGACGCGCACGCACGCGGGATTACGAGTTCGATATGAAGTCAGCGAAGTCGACCGGCGCCAGTGCAAATACGGGCGGTACCGCTACTATTAGGGGTCATGCGCGCGCATGCCGGGCGATCTTTTCAAAATTTCCTTTTAAATCAAATAGTTTCTCACTATAAACGGGATAACAATGCTTCGCCCTAGAAGCCCAGGTACAGCATCGAAGCTAAAAAAGAACGAGCAGAGAACGGCGAAAGAACAGCGACGCTCCCCCGCGGCATGTGGTCAAGTGAAGAGTGATGGAATTGATCGATATTGATTGTAACTATTGATTAAGTAGGCTTATGAGCAAATGTTTTCCTTTGTGTGATGATGGCTGTATAATGGGGAGAGAGGTACCTACACTTCAGCTGCAGCTTTTGTGCCGAACTCTGATGTTATTTCGCCGTAACTATGTCGGAAATAAATGCATCTATCAATATTTCCCTATGTTATCACTATGATGGTATGTCTTGACCTCTAGTGACCGTAAATGTGACCTGACAAAATGGTTCAAATATTGACAGCGAAGTGAATGGGCTACCCGACGCCGACTTCTGTTTTTCGTTATCTAGCGTGGTTCTCGAGATTTTAGGAGGGCGGGGCGGGTACCCACCCCCCCGTCAAAGCGAAGGTGGCTCAGAACCAATGCGTGTGTTAAACAATGGTATGTCTATCGAGGAACATGCATAGCGTACTGAACTCCAATGTAAGTTATAAGAAGCACACTTCAGCTTTTCAGATTTAGAGCAGAGTAGCATTGTCCCTTGTACAAACTGGACGAACCCCAGAGGACCTCTACATTGGCAACACAAAAAATACCGCCCTGGTAAAAGAGTTCGATCATCCTTTCAAACTTTTTCCAAGGAGAAAATACCAATGGAATTAGATCATTTCCGCTGTTTTTTACTTACGGCCAATACCTATGTCAAGATATGCCAAAGCATGTAAAATCCACGATAGGTGATTTAACCCTTTTCCTGTCAGGAGGAGGGGGGATGGCTTGCGCAGGTGTTTATTTTCATTTAACACGCGTCCCGTTTGGGGGTGAAATTCGCCCCCTCCTCGTTTTCCTCAGATAATGCAAAAACGAAGAAAAGCAGAGCATCGACACCTACAGTACCTTATTTTTTATCAATTTTACGCATCTGACCAAATTTTTAGGTCAGGTCATGTCAGGTCAAGGAGCTATTCAAGGTCAAGTGACTCGACCTCAAAACCTAAAATCACGAGCTTGAAGCGGCGCCTAAGGAACATCTGCCAACCGATCAGTTTTAACACGCGCATTGACAGAGGGCGGGTACCCGCCCCCTCGTGTTTTTCGGAGATAGTAGAAAAACGGCGGCGCGTAGCGCCACCGTACTTGGTATACCTTTTCCCTCATCATTTTTACAACTTCTGTGAAAATTTTAAGGTTAGGTCATCTCAGGTCAGGCCACCAGTACAGGTCAGGTGACCCGACCTAAAAAAACGTTTAAGATAGCATAAGTCGGAGCAGGGTGAACTTATCCGATTGAAACTCATATCACATAATGGCCCCACCGATATGTTCCGGTATTTTGGATATCGATGACCTAAGGTCAGGTACGAGGCATGACCTCTCCATTGGAAATACATGAGAAAAATGGTTTTTACGGAATAACTCAGTAACGGATGGTGATAAAGCATTTATTTTAGTTCCTTTAGACTCGCCTGGACTTTGCGGTTCTAATGATATGCATTTTATATAATTTGACCCTGACCTGACCTCAGGTCAGGTCAAATCCTTGATTTGACCTAGCAAGGTCAAATTATATATCATTCGATTCGGCTTGCTAAGAGGATTCATACAGTTCAAGTCGTTTTGCTCTATCTTTACTTGTTCAGATGCAATGGCCGAAAAACTTAACCCTTGCCCCGGTGGCGGGTACGAGCCACTTTCGCCCTGGTGGGGGGGGCTAAAAAGACCCCCACGATCTCAAAAACTAAGAGAGCTAGAAAAAAGCGCAAAACGGCAATCGAAAGCTCTTCGAAAATGATATTGAAAATACTTCGGTCATTTTTCTTGTCAGGTCAATATCAAGGTCACCAGAGGTCAAAATAAGTCAAAATCGCTAATATGAGGTGTACTAATAAAACCTCATATATCTCAGACACTATGATAGCTAGAAACATTTTTTAACACCATTTCAAAGCTCTTGAGATGCTCTTTCATTAGAGTGGCCCTCATTTTCGTGTCAGGTCAAAGCCTAGGGAGCTACAGGTCACTGAATATTGGGCATATTCTTGGGAATGCCCATAGCCACCCATGCATAAGGGCGTTTACTTTTTCGCCAATAGCTTCCAAACCAAAGAAGATACAGCTATAGTTGATGCACCATTGCAATCCTCTCGTCAATACGAATCGAATGATATATGATATTGCTATGCCAGGTCAAATTTAAGAATTTGACCTGACCCAGGTCAACGGTCTGACCCAACTTGACCTGGTATAGTCATGATGTATATCATTTGACTTCCAATGACTATACAAACACTTTGGTGACAAAATAAAAGCTCTATCTTATTTCATTCAAAATTTATAGAGAAAAACACCAAAAAATGCTTATTTGACCTAAGGTGACCTTTTAAAGGTCACAAGTCAAAAATTTTGGCATCAGCTCCAGAAATGGGCTAAGAGCAAGTCGCAACCGATGTTTGAAGTTGATTCCATCCATACTTACTGAGAAAAGCTCATTTCGTGATTTTCCCCATGTATTGACAATGGGGAGGTCATGCTCTGCACATGACCTTAGGTCACCAATATCAAAATCCCGGAACAAATGTTGTAGCTCCTGGTGGGCCCAATATGTGGTATGAGTTTCAACTTGATCGATTAACCCTTCTTTTAGTTATGCGGTCCTAAGTATTTTTTGAGGTGAGGTCACTTCACCTGGCCTGGTGACCTGACCTGATATGGCCTTGAGCCAAAATTTTCAGGAAAGATGTAAAAATGATGAAAAAACAGGTAGACCAAGTTTGGCGGCGCTGCGCGCCGCCGTTTTTTGGTCACTTCGGAAAAACCCGAGGGGGGTCTAAAAAGACCCCCCCACCCGGGCGAAGGTTAATTTACATGTTATCCCTATCACGGGCATGTTTTGACCTCTCGTGACCTTAAATGTGACCTGACAAAAAATGGTTTAAATGTTTTCGATGGAGAAGTGGATGGGCAGCCCAATGCCGTTTACCGTTTTTCGCTACCTACCGTGGTTCTCGAGATCTTAGGGGGGCGGGTACCCGCCCCCCCGTCAATGCGAAGGTGGCTCAGACCCCCGTCAATGCGCGTGTTAACCTTTCACAATATGATAAGGTCATTAGGGTCTACAAACCTGCTATCTCGGAATTTTTATATTGTTGACCTAATGTGGGGTCAATTTTTTGGTCACCCCATTAGGTATATGGTGAAAAATTGAAAGGGCTTTGTTTTCAGTAAGTACTGGTTAGATAAAGCTGAAAATCCTCACACCGTGTATTCTTACCACGATCTTTACCATAAAGTTGAGCTTTTGACCATCTGACCTCTCAAAGGTCATGTCAGGTCACAGGAGCATACAGTGATTATTTTGCCAATAACTTCTCACTGAATTGAGATAAGTTTTTATTTTGCTTGCATTGTGCTTAGGAGTCGATTGATATGCATCATGACCATACCAGGTCACCCTGTGACCCTCACCTAGCCCAAGGTCAGGTCATTTTCACAATTTGACCTAGAAAGGTCTTATTATACATCATTCAATTTGTCACGATGAGAGGAATCCAGTGATGTATAAATATTTGCTCCAGCTCTGCTGAGTAAATATCTAGAGGTGGAAACGTACACTATCCTATTGTAAGCCTATGAAACCTTCTTTGACCTATGCTAACCTCAATATTGACCCTAAATTAAATAAAAATGATTCCTATTTTTATCTTCGTCTCGTCAAGAGCTTTCCAACACCGTTCGTAATTTTCCTTTAGTTTTCCTGGAAAATGGGATACGAAGGGGACAAAATTCGCCCCCAGCGGGGCCCGTCATGCCAGGAGCCCAGCGGGGCGCGTGTTAAAAATCCGTGATGGCTCCAAAATGGTTCGTGAAAGGCTTTTAAAGAATTTTGACTTCTAAAACTAAATTGGGCAGATTTCTTGAAAGCTTTAAGGTCATATGTTCACCAGGGGTAGAGGTATGGCTCGGTTTGTAGGGAGTATCTGTTCCCAAACCAAGTATTATCGTTTACGGTGCATTCTTCGTATAACAAAGCTGTCCGTAACAATATTGAGAGCAGTTATAATGTTTGAATGATGAAAATTAGATGTCTGGTGATAGCTCATTTATGTATTCGTATAACTTCAGAGAGAGCTGGTTCGAGCAACTCAAAAAGGGTAGTTTCAAATTTGATTACATCCTAATAATGCAGAGTGAAAACAAAACTGCTTACAGGACAGCCCGCAAGAACAAAAGTAGGCGCACCATACTCCAAGCCCTAAATCATATGATACTAAGGTGCCGTAGGTGTGTTCAGGTATTGAAATCAAGGGGGATTCACGCATGTGCAAGAATATTTTAGCATATTAAGTGCAATGAATGGGGCAAGAGTCTTGGGCATGCCTTTGGTTCCATGACCCAATACAGAAGAATTCATCGATAGGCATATCAAGGAGACAATATCATTCAGAATTCCTCCCCAGGTTTGGCATGGGCGGATGAGGGTTGGGCGATATGAGAAGTATCATTAGCCCAGGAACATATGCGCCTGCCTTTGAAACATTGGCAATATGCATCTTGTCCCACTGTACTGCTTTTCTGCATCCGCCTCTGGATGATTTTTTTGACATTTTTATCTCGTAGAACAGGTACTGGTTTTGCTAAAATCAAACAATAGGGCGAAGAGTTAAGATCTATGAAACCGTCAAAAAGTATTTTTGCACCCCCTTCCGACAAATTTTAAAATTCGGAAATTTCATTTCTTCAAAGGATTTTCATTTCAACTTCAAAGGGGCTTACGTGATATATCTTTGATGTTGTTTTACTTTTCTTTATTTCGACCATTCCCAACAAACACTGTCCATTTACAGCGAACCTAAGTGGAGAAGTCGAGACAAAGCTCTACTTTTTTCAAATCTTTGACTCCGGCGCCGGCAGGTTGGATTGGTCCCGGCAACACTTACCTTAGACTCGGCACTGGTCCCGAGGAAAAAAATACGGTATTGATGCAAACACAGACTGTATGCTACATTGAGAGAGCAATTGCAGAATAGACACCTAGTGTGCTTCGTCGCTGACTCATTCTATCATTGTCATTACATCTTCATTTCAAAGTCAGTGTCAGTTGATACATCCTTACGTTGATACATACATTGATCCTTACGTTGATCCTTACGTTGATACATCCCTACGTTGATGACATCCTTGTTGATGTAAAAGATGAAAAACACCTCCAAGAAATAAGGAAAAATATGCAAGACAACTCCAGCCTTAAATTCACCACTGAACTGAGTGCGAACAACAGAATACCATTCTTAGACATTGACATCACAGCAACAAACGAAGGAGTGGCGACTAAGTTCTACCGAAAACCGTGTGGCACAGGACAGTGCACGAACGGCAAAAGTGAGTGTCCTGGACGGTACTCCCAGAGTGTAATACGATCCTTCATCCACCGAGCAATCAAGTACTGCAGCGACTGGGGCGAAACTCATCTCGAGCTCCAGCGCTGTAAGCAAATACTCGTGAACAACGGGTACAAAAATTCAGACGTTGATAACGAAATTACCAAGCAACTCGACAACTTCAAGAAAAAAACAACATCCGAGGAGGGAGATTGCTCTCTTCTACGAGTGTCAAATGTCTCCATCTTACAAAGTCGATGAAAATGTCTTAACACGCGCATTGACGGGGGTCTGAGCCACCTTCGCCTTGACGGGGGTACCCGCCCTCCCTAAGATCTAAAAAAACGCGCTAGGTAGCGAAAAACGGTAAACAGCGTTAGATAGCCCATCCATTTCTCCATTGACAACATTTGAACCATTTGTCAGGTCACATTTCAGGTCACTAGAGGTCAAAACATGCCGTAATAGGGATAACATGTAAATTAATTTTTTCGGCCATTACATCTCAACAAGTAATGATAGGCAAAACGATTTGAACTTTTCAAAAATATATATACATAGATATACATATATATATATATATATATATATATATATATATATATATATATAAGAATTCATTAAACATGACGGAATATTCAGTGTTGGTTTTTTTCTTGGTGAGGCTTTCAACTTTGCGGAGTAGTTTTTTCCCTTGGTTGTCCAAATCTAAGAGAATTGTGCTGATATTTACATGTTCAGGTAACGTTTCATCACTACAATTGACATCATCAGACAACATGAGTGACATAAGACACAAAGTTAAGAATACACATTATATACGTTATAGATCCCAAATTAATCGCAGATCGGTTCGGTCAGTAATTATTTGAAAAACGGAGCTGACATGGCTATACAACACAGAGATCAACTATTACTACTTTGTAGTAATAGTTGATAAATATATTGTAGTATTGATAGTATATTGTAGTAATAGTTGATCTCTATGCTATACAATTATTTCTGTGCGCAGGTGCTTTTAATGTGGGTGGTGTCTCCACTAATAGCAAAAGCGCAAACAATGCTATCAGCCTTTTCTGTTGCATGATGAACGGCTTAAATAAAATGATGCAGGTCGACAAACTGTCTGATCAGAAATTCAACATCACTAAGAGGCATTAACACTACATAACACTCAATGACAATTCACTGTACACGAATATGCAAAATACTGTACGGTTTGAGCTAACCTGTTGGGAGTCGCCTATCATACAGAGACAGGTCCCCCATCATATTCATCTGTTTTTTTTATTTCTGGGTCCCTGTCTCTGATATAGACGGCCTTCAGGACGGTGAGCCGTCTCCTGTCAAAACATCATACTATAATGGATGTATTATTTACGAGCATAGCTCTGGTGAGTTTTAGTTTGTGTGTCGTATTTTCCGTTATGTTTTTTGGGGGCGCCGGCCTGGAGGTGGAGGGTCATACGTCTTGAGACTGTAGTCGTCGTGTGTCCCATGTATATCGAGTTAGGACGGCGCGCACAGTCGCCGATGGGGCAATGGTACTCATATACAACGTTCACAGCCTGTAGAACGGATTTGTCTTTGTTGAGGTTGTTGGTCATAACTAAGTTAGATGCAGATGGGCTTTTTTAGTAGGTGATTAGTTTAACCCGATCTTTTGGGGTTTTTGGCATAGTTTTTCTCGTGACAATGACACGCAGTACTTTTTCGTCGTCTTTGTATGCCGTGGACATCGTTCCTCTGTAGAAAAGTTTGATCGCCGCGCCCTTGAATGTGGTGTCTTGTCTGTTGTTATTATTAGTTTGTCCCGGGTTAGCATGCGTCGTCTCGTCCTTGTCCGTGGTTTTATGTCTGTTGTTGTCTTGTGTTGTGCTAGTCTGCATAGTGTCGTCTTTGTCAAGGCATTGTCTGTTGTTAATGCTGCTGTCTTGTCCCGTTCTAGGCTGTGTAGTCTCGTCCTTGTCTTGTTTGGGTTTTGTGGAGAGGTGTTGGTGTAGTAGTTGTCGGATGGCGGTATCTATGTCAATAAGACGGTAGTTGTTGTTTACTAGTATTTGTCTAATTCTATCCAGTTCTTGGCGCAGCAGGGCCCACGTACTGCAATGTCTGATGGCCCTGTGGACACATGCTCGGATTACGCTTTGTTTGTATGTGTCAGGGATTTCGCTATTTCCGTTTAGGCATGCACCATTATCGGTTGGTTTCCTGTACACCGTACTGACGAAGTCCCCGTTGGTACTGGATGCATTTACCAGCACGTCAAGAAATGGGATCGTATTATTAACGGATGGCTCAATAGTGAACGTGAGAACTGAATGTTGTTCTAGTTTGTTTTTCAGAATTTGAAGAATCAGAATCAGAAAAGATCGGGTTAAATTAATCACCTACTACAAAAGCCCATCTACATCTAACTTGGTTATGACTAACAACCTCAACAAAGACAAATCCGTTCTACAGGCTGTGAACGTTGTATATGAGTACCATTGCCCCATCGGCGACTGTGCGCGCCGTCCTAACTCGATATACATGGGACACACGACGACTACACTCTCAAGACTTATGACCCTCCACCTCCAGGCCGGCGCCCCCAAAAAACATACCGAAACGACACACAAACTAAAACTCACCAGGGCTATGCTCGCAAATAATACATCCATTATAGTATGATGTTTTGACAGGAGACGGCTCACCGTCCTGGAGGCCGTCTATATCAGAGACAGGGACCCAGAAATCAACAAACAGATGAATCTGATGGGGGACGTGTCTCTGTATGATAGGTTAGCTCAAACCGTACAGTCAATCAATCAATCAATGGCTTTTTATTAGGCGTTCTGTGCATAGCACCTTTGCCCGCCTCTAAAGGAGTGCGTGGGAGAATTTTAGAATTTTGTGTGAGGGCAAGCTACGTTAGTCTGTTAAAACAAAGGGAGTTATTTCAAGTAATGGGTTGCAAGATGTTTTAGCTTGCGAATGGACGGTCGTGGCAATGGCATAGCCATGCCAAGGGAGGTCTTTTAATAAGTTTAGACCCGCAGAGTGCGAAGGTTATCTCTGTGGTTGAAGACCTTAAATTCAGAATTTGGAATTTAGAATTTAGAATTTTGTGTGTCAGCTACTGATGTCCGCTTGTCTACGTTACTCGAAGTCCTCCGTTAAATCAGTAATTTTCATATTTTAGAAAGTGCGCTAAACACCTGGCCAGGGTGCCGCGAATTTACCCTGCAACCCGGACGTGAGGTTGCAGCTCCCCTCTCCGGCTGGGCAGCCGCCGCGCAGAGGAAAAGAAGTGTGAGAGGACAGTTAGATTGTTAGTAAGAGTATGAGTGTGGTTAGCATGGAGCCGCAGTGAAAGGTATCACTGCGGTGAAGAAATCTAACCTATTTAACCTAACCTGATTTCAAAGCTAGCCTAACATAACCTATCCTTAGCCTACGATGAACCATTTAAAGGTTAAACAACTATTGCTTAAATTTTGCAGTGGATCATCTATGATTGGAAAATAGGCAAGTCCTACTTTGGGGGTGCACCATGCACGCTCCATCATATATACTGGGAGGGGTGATTTATAGAAACTTCTCTAGCCCAGAGTCCTTTAGAAACGTAAAGACTTTTTCGAGTAGCTCAGGATGGTCGTTACCGAGCAGAGTTTTTAGGTCTACAGGGATGTTTTGGATTCGGCAGTAATCTAGCATGGGTTGCCGATGGGTATTGTGCTGGGGACAATCGATGAGAATGTGATAGGGATTCTCCATTGCGTCGCAGGTACCACAGGTACCCGCGTTCCAATAGGCATTTAATTTTGTGTGTCCATTTCTGAGTCTGGTTAAAATAACCTCGCGCCGGCGACTCTTTTGGTTGGAACTGGGCCAGTAGCCGATGTTAGGCTTGATATAGAATAGGTGGGCGCTGTGGTTTGTGGTCCAGTTATTTTTAATTTGCTTCCGGATACTGTCCTGGAGGAGAGCTTTGCTATCATCTCCAGACCACATTAAGGGTGCGATCGCTCTAAGTTCTAGGGGACTTTTTTGCCTGCTCATCGGCCTTTTCATTTCCTTGAATTTTGCAGTGGCCCGGGATCCAAAGAAAAGAGATATCAGGGGTATCATCGATACCTTTCTGAATATCTGCTATAACGTGGTGGCTGGGGTTGACTACGTTACTGACGGCCTGCAGGACAGATTTAGAGTCTGAACAGATGACGGCTGAGTTGATATTTTGGGTTCTGATTATGGCTAATGCATCTAGGATGGCAACAGCCTCGGCTGTGAAGATAGAGCAGTTGTCCGGAAGTCTTTCTGTAGGCAAATATTTTGCCCCAGATGCCGAGGCCTACTTTTTCGCCTATTTTGGAGCCGTCTGTAAATATAAAGGTCTTGTCCGCGTTACAAGATCGGAACTCTAGGAATTTCTGGGAGACTTCTTCCTCTGAGAAGTCCGTTTTACGGGAAGTGAAAAAGAAATTCCACTTTGGGCTCTTTCCAAGTCCAGAAGCGGGAGAGTGGGGGTTTGCCTATTGTTGCTGGCAGTGCAAGATTTAGGCTTTCCAGGGTTTTCGCTACTCTGTGCTTAAATGGGGGCCACTTCTGTAGAGTGGCTTTATTTGCTCGTCTGGGATGGGCGAAACATTGTTTTGCCGGGTGGTTTTCGGTGGATTGGACCTTAATGTAGTAAGAAATAAGCTGGGCGTCGCGTCTTGTCTGCAGTGGGCATAGCCCGCTATCAGTTAGCAGGCTGGTGATGGGGGATTCTGTGAGCGCGCCTGTGGCTGCCCGGATACTAGCATTTTGGACTCGCTCTAGCTTTAGTTTATTGGTCTTGTTCGTCGAGTCAAAAACGAACGAATTATATTCGAGAATGGACCGTATCAGGGACTTGTAGAGCATAAGCAGGGTCTTTCGATCCCCGCCATACTCTGTGCCGCCCAGCATGCGGAGAATGTTGACTCGCTTTTTGACAGCTAGAGACGACTTTGGTGATATGCTCATTGAAACTCAATCGGGAATCGAGGGTGACGCCCAAGAATTTGAAGCTATTGGTGCATTCAATAGGTTTACCCGAGATTTGGAGCCGTGGAGGGTCGTGTCTGGAATGCGCTCTGGCAAAGACAACGACTGATGATTTTTCCGCCGAGAGTGATAGACCCATTAAACTACACCAATTATCGATGTCGTTTAAGCTATCCTGCAACTGCGTAGTTGCATGTTGAAACTCTGGTTCATTATACCGCCTGGTATCGATTGCAGTGGATTTCCAAACGGCGACATCCTCCGCAAAAAGGGAGTAATTTATTCCAGGCGGTAGCTCTTTGGCGAAGAGATCATTGATCATTACTAGAAAGAGGGTGGGGAACAGAACGCTACCCTGGGGTGTGCCTTGGTCTTGGGTTGCCAGGTAGGAGAATGTGGTGCCACAACGGACTTTAAATTTTCGGTCCTTGAGGAAGTTTTCAATGAATTTTGCAAGGTGACCACGAATTCCTAGCTTGCTTAATTTAAACAAAAGGGCGTCTTTTTGTACTCGATCGAACGCCGATTTAATGTCTAAGAATGCAGCTATTGTTACTTGCTTTTTGTAAAAGCCATTCTGGATGTCACTGACTAGTTTCACCAAATTGTCAGTGGTGGCTCGCCCGCGCCGGAAGCCTGATTGCATAGCATCAAGTTTCTTTTCGAGGATCTCGTGAAGTCTAACGTTTACCATGCGCTCGACAAGCTTGCTAGCACAGCTAGTAAGCGATATTGGGCGATATCCTTTTGGGTCTGTTTTTTCTTTGCCAGGTTTTGGAAGGGGGAATGATAATACTCTCTCGCCACGATGTGGGGAAAGAGTCGCTAAGAAACATGTTAATGGCCGAAAGCAGGTACTTTAGTGCTGTTTGGCTGAGGTGCCTGAAGAAAGAGTAGTGAATTTCGTCAGGGCCCACTGCAGTGTTTCCACACTTGCTAATGGCGTAATTTAGCTCGGTCATTGTAAATGGTACGTTATAGTACTCTTGATTACCATAATTGATGAATGTGTGCTTTTGCACCATTCTGCCTGGTCTTTGGAGCGCTGGCTGTATGAGTTATTAGCTGCGACACTGGCGTAATGATCAGCAAATTTATCCATGACTTCCTTAGGTTCGGTGATGGGTTGGCCAGCTATTTTTAGTTGAGGGAAAGGTCCACGGGGTGGTCGCTTCGCAGAGAAAGCTCTGATGGTTTTCCAAACTTGGGTGGTGGGAGTGAAGCGGTTGAATTTGGAGGCAAAAGAGTTGAAACTGTCCTTTTGAACCCGCTTGCACGTGTTTCGAAAGTGTTCTTTTGCTGCCCGAAGTGCACATCGAGTATGGCTGTGTGCCCTCCTCTCATATGCCTTGCGGGCTCTTATCATTTGAGCTTTGGCGTGTGCCGTCTCTGCGTTCCACCATGGGGCTCCATTTTTCTTTCGGGGTCCTCTGGTCCTCTCAAAACCGTACAGTGTTTTGCATATTCGTGTACAGTGAATTGTCATTGAGTGTTATGTAGTGTTAATGCCTCTTAGTGATGTTGAATTTCTGATCAGATAGTTTGTCGACCTGCATCATTTTATTTAAGCCGTTCATCATGCAACAGAAAAGGCTGATAGCACTGTTTGCGCTTTTGCTATTAATAGAGACACCACCCACATTAAAAGCACCTGCGCACAGAAATAATTGTAGAGCCATGTCAGCCCAATTTTTCAAATCATTACTGACCGAACCGATCTGCGATTAATTTTGGATCTATAACGTATATAATGTGTATTCTTAACTTTGTGTCTTATGTCACTCATGTTGTCTGAAGATGCCAATTGTATTGATGAAACGTTACCTGAACATGTAAATATCAGCACAATTCTCTCAGATTTGGACAACCAAGGGAAAAACTACTCAGCAAAGTTGAAAGCCTCACCAAGAAAAAAACCAACACTGAATATTCCGTGATATTTAATGAAACTTGTATCCGCAAAATCTGCTCCCATCCTTTACTAATATATATATATATAGATATATATATATATATATATATATATATATATATATATAAATATATATATATATATATATATATATATATTATAACTGAAGCCCAACAAAAACTCTTTTTAGGCTGTTCATATAATTATGTAACTAAGATTCAGCACTGCCATGCCAACAACCAGACACTAAACTGATATAAAACGAACTCTGGAATTTTCTCGTCTGTCGACAGTGAGTGTTCGGAAACGGCCTCACGGATGGCCACCGAGGTTTTTGTTCATGTTTATTTTCCAACAGCGCTGAAACGGCCGAAACGATTCACCCCAAATTTTCAGCAGATCATGCTAAATCAATTGCAATGGGAGAAGTATACTAAGTTGATTCAACTAACACCCGCACTGGAAAGGGGTCTGGCACTAACGCGCACCGTAGGGGGTCTGGTAGGCCCCCCTCTAAGATCTCGGAAACTAAGATACGCAGAAAAACTGTTTAAAGGGGGGGTAGGGGCTATAGTAATCTATATTATGACCAATTTTCATTGACCTAGGTTAATATCTTCAAGGTCAAACGACGTCATAAACGTCAAATATTGGCCATGCTGGGAACCTATTGGAAAATACCGTTATTAAGCGGGAAAATGACGAGAATAAGCTAAAGGCAGAACAGGGTCATAGAGGGAAGGTCACAAAGAAGCTTTGCTACAATTTTGGGGTAAAGGTCATCCAAGGTCATTGACCTATGATGGCACAATATGGTATACTACCGATAATGTACACTTTGGGTTACACCGTTGCCAGTGTTTGGTGGAAAATAAGGATTGACCTTTAAAAATGACCTTTAACCTTGACCTTTGACCTTGATTTTTACATTGAGGTACCTAAGCTATGACTTCATAGCATAATAAACGTCTGACCGGGTAACGCTATTTGACCGGAGGCGCTGGGGTTAATGACCTTCAAAATTCTGATATGACCTTAACCTGTGACCTTTGACCTTAACCTAGACCTTCCTGTGAGGTGACCTTGGCATATTATCCCGGGTATAAGACGTTATGACGTCATCACTCGGTATCCAATGCAAGCGAACTGGTCCTACCGCGTGATTGTGGCAATCTCAAAATGCAGGTCTGACTTTGAAAGCCTATAGGTCACAAAATTTTTGGTCGATTTTTTAGATATCTTCACCAATCGATGTGCCGTTAAATTCTCTCGAATGAGGCCAAAAATCGTTTTTCGGCTCTACGAGCTGTTCCTACGCCACCTCGGAAACATAGTTGAGGGAGCCTCCGAGGTCCCCCCTCCAGTGCGCGTGTTAAGCAAATGAATTGACCTAACCTGACCCCCAATGACCTGGTTAGGTGTGCTGGCTCCGCATGCAGAAGGGCATACCCAGCCTCTTCTCAGACTAATCGTCTAATAGGGCCAAAACAAAATACATATTGTCATTCAGAACCCCTGAGTGAAATGAGTTTGTGAGCTGCTTACCATTTGCTATCCTCGTTAAAGTTGATGTCCCCAGAAATCACAAAAGGTCACGTTGAATGTTCGCACGATAGTAAGGGTTTCTTTCATACATTCAGACGGCAGGAAGATCAAGGCAGTAGTTATCAGTGTACCCCTCTCATCATATCATGTCGAATCATGTGCAATATGAGCATGGTCTATGCATGGGTGACCTTGACCAAGGATAATTCTGGGTAAGGTCAAGAAAACCTATGAGCTTACAATGAAGATGATGTGCATAAAGGCAAGCAATACGACATAAGAAGCCCCTGATAAGTGTCCCCCGCACCTCGCGGGCGGCCGGCGGGCCGTGGTGAGCCGCGGAGGCGCCGGGTGGCGGGCGGGCGGACGGCTCCGGGTGGCGGACGGCCCGGTACACTTTACACTGTGGACAATTTTGCGCACATTTGCGCACTTAGCTCTCTTCAGGCCATGACGGAGAATTACTTGGCCAATGTTTCCACTAAAAAGCTAATTGGCAGAAACGTAACTCTTTTTGTCTTTTCAAAATTAGCAACTAGTTTGTAAGGCGGATTTATAAAAGGGTTGTTAAAACGCAGGTTATATATAACTTTATCAAAATTCAAATATACACATAACGCTTATCATCTTAAAGCTGACATTATGAGGAACATTTTGATACTAATTATTTTTAGGCTGACTCAGTTTTGACGTGTATTATTCAAAGTTAAAAACTCGGATCTAACTTCTGGATTTCATCATCGCCTTACTTTGATGAATAATAAGTGCATCTTTCAACCAAATTAGCTTGATAATAATGGTCATTCAGAACACCCTGAACAATTTTATTCACATCGGCAGCCATAAAACCCCTAAATTCCAAAATCCGAAAAATGACCCCGTGGCTACCCATGACAGCGTTTCCGACCACAGTGCTGTCGTGTGACCCCTGCAAGCTGATCAGAGCTAGAAAGGTAGCCATAATGCGAGCCAGAGAGAAGGACTAAAAGACGCGAAGTGAGACTAAGATAGCTAGCATGGGCTTCGACGGAAGTAAGGACCTGCACGCCCGAAAAATGGTGGCATGCAGTTCGGAGACACTGAGGATGAGATTGGTGAAGCAGGAACACGTGAGTGTAGGTGAGGAGTCAAGCGGAGGATGCCTCGCTGACCTCGTCCTTGAGAAGTCAATAAATCGTGATAAGCTAGCACTGAAGATCGTCCAGGCCCTGTAAGATCTTCTGCAGCAGCCAATCTCCGCTGACCCACTTCAGATACTCACGGTTTACTTTAGCAGTCAGAATACGGGGTGGAAAGGCAGCACCCACACTTACTTAGAGAAACGAATTCGGAGGACACCTTTTTGGACCATTTGCTGCCTTCATACAAACGAGCTTCCCCTTCGCCATCTGATCATGGAGTCAGCGTTTAAATGTTTCAGCACATCATAAATGTCATGGCAAACTTTAAATGTTCCGGTGCAAAAAAATCGGATTTAAATGCTATAATTCTAGTCAGGACACATGTATATCCATGAAGCATGACACAAAAACTGATTTTTAACCACGAAAGTGCTAAAATACAAAACACTTCATGACAAACCTACTTTACAAGCAAATTTTACAAAGAAATGTGAGCCGAAGAGAAAAATGCACTTCTGATTTTTCACCGTGCCCTAATGGACACCCCTTTCGGAGTTGACAGAAAGATGCGAATGTCACAACGCCTTCGAAACAGGGGTTTCATTTTGGGGACATCATACAGTCAGAGCACATCAAAATCCGTCTAAAGGCTGATAGATCGCTCTCCGAACGTTCAGAATCTGCTTGACTTAGACAAAAGTGTTGTCACAGTATAGCCAGATCCGTCGATTGAGGCCTCCCAGCGTCGGTAGTTATCACCACCTGACCAAGTTCTCCCTACGCTTTGTTCTCACCTGCTGGCCAATAAATGTGTTACCGGAGTCCATAAGTCACAGCGTTCGTGCTAACGAGTTCGTCGACCAAGAATTGTTGGGGCTTATCGACACACCAACTGCCAGGGTCATATGGCGTCGCCAACTCTTTCCCTGTTGGAAGGTTTTCTCGGGAGCCAGCTTGCTCCTTGTTCAGGGAAACCGTAGGGCCTTGAACCCGGGTCGGCTGAATTGAAGCCAGCTACGCTGACCACTCCACTACCACGCCCCCACCAAGAACAAGCAGTGGTAATAGTTTTTTTCTGTGATGAAGTGAAGCCATGAAACTAATTTTTAGAAACCAAGACTGGTAATTACTGATCAATAACACTTTTGCAAAAAAAATTATGGGCTTGAGATCGCCGGCTTATTGCGACCTTGGAAATAGACCATCAAAATTACTCCGACCCACTGGGCCGGCTTATCCAGTGGTAAGCGCCCTCAATTACTGCCCTAGTGTCCAGGAAAGCTCCAGGAGTTTGCCGGGATGAGAGGCAGTCCAACCCTCCGCTATCTCTGCCAACAGGGCATAGTTAGCGACACCGCGTGACCTTAGTGGTCGGCTGGCCGTCAAACTCCTGCGGTCAGCTATTAATCCAGGCTACGCACTTGCAGAGCTGATGAATCCACGGACGTGAACTTGAGGAGTGCTATCAACGCCCTAACAAGAAAATTGACCAAAATCGGAGGGTTAGACAAGGCGCATGACTTTTTTGCTGCCCCTGGATCCTCATCTGCCAACTATAATTTGACTAGAAAAAAATCCCATAATGGGTGTGTTTTCAATGAGCACCGGAAGCCATAGGCAGATCCAGGATTTTCGACGGGGCCACTTTTGGACGGCAAAACCGATCTGGTGGGCGTCAAATCATATAGCATGGTCGTCAATACTCGCGTAAACGACCTTTCCGAAGGTGTCATGGCCATTTCAGGGGGCGGCGATAGCCAATCAGGGAGAGGCGAAAAGTGCCCCCTCCCCCTTGTCTCCTGGATTTGCCTACGCGGGAAGCTATCAACTGCTTGTTTTGGTACGGAAACATGTTTTCAATACATTTACGATATTAAAACACTTCCAGTCTTTCCCGCAACGCAGATTTATTAGAGCGGTAGAAGGAGGGGCCTCTGGCCCTATTCCTATGTCTATCGGTAAGAGAAAGTGATGTACCAAAACAGGAAAGAATCTACGTTTCGCATCCACTGAAATATCCAACACCTCCTGGTTAATTTAGCAGGACCTGCCAATAAAGGGCTTAGCTTAGGTCAGCATTTTGCTAAGCAGGCTTGTCAGAAGCCTTCACCACGAATAGCAGCTCCAAATCCTCAGACTATCATATGGATTAGCATCAACAACAAAAGCAGACAATTTACAAATGTACTTAAGTTGTTAAGCTTCTAAAACGGTCACTGCCGAGTCAAGGCATAGCAATATAGAACAGCTTTGAATCAAACGCAGCCGCTAATTTAAAAAGAGGCAGATGAGCGCGAAACTTAGCTCCCTTCATTAGATGTTCATGTATCACACATATTATCTGACGCCCACATCTTATTTCTTAAGAGAATTTAACGTATAATCCTCTAAAAAGAATATTCATAAAACATTTTCCGATAAACTATTAAAGAAGGCCTAGCAGCTCTAAGAAAGCGAGGCATTCATGCATGTAAGAAACATAGGATATATACAGCTTAACACCCGCCCCAGTGGGCCACTGAGCCACCTTCGCCCTGGTGGGGCGTGTTCAAACACCTACCCCCTCCCCTTCGAACTTGGCTCCCATGTGAGATAGCGAAAAACGAGAACGCTGGTGGATATCCCATACAAATTCATGAATAAACTACATCCGTCACTTTTTGGTTCAGGTCAATATTGAGGCCATGACACGTCAAAGAAGGTGGCATGCTAGAGGTGAGCTTCGAGCTCTAGCGTCTGACTAATTAGTTCGAATCTAGGTTTAGTTAGTTAGAATTCAGAAGTTCTTAGAATCATTTTAGGCATCAATCGCTACCTCTTGTTACAGCAAACCGAATAATGTATAACATGACCCTATTAGGTCAAAACTAAAAATGACTGCCTAAGCTCAGGTCAAGGTCACCATCCAACCTAGCTTAGTTTAACCTGTCATGCATATCAATCGATTTGCAATAGCAATCGAAACCTTACACTATCAAAATAAAAGCTTTATGGTCATTTTCTGCACAGTTATTGACCAAAGTCCAAAAACCTGCTTAAGTAGTCCCAGATGACCGCCCAGAGATTTCAGGTTCAAACTTGGAACATGAAGATATAAGGGGCCTGGGATATTATGATTTGGAGATTAAGAGGGTATTTTAAGCGGTTTCTACAGAAAAAGAACAATTTTTCGGCCAATTTCCGTTTTCCCCATGCATTTCTAATGGAGAGGTCATGATCCGTACCTGACCCCAGGTCATCGATATGAAAAATCTTGGAACACATTTTGTAACACTCGGTGGGCCCATTATGTGGTATAAGCGGGGGGGCTCAAAGTTTTTCCTACTAAACGGCTGGCATTTTCGACTAGTCAATAGGGAACACATGTTAAAAGCTTGCAATCTAGAGCCCCGGGAGAGTATCTTAAACCACGCGCAGGTTCACGAAAAGCAGTTCAAATGAACGCCAGAACATTTTTATTTTCATTTCCGGGGTCAAAACCGCCAGCCGTGACATTAACCAGCGAGCTAGAAGGCGAAAACCGGTCCCATGTTTTGGTTTCATTTTCAGGCGTGGGTTCGAATCCTAGAAGCGGCCAAACTTTTCATAGAGTCCAAATGTGCAAAACACAATGTATTCGCTTGAAATTCATGCAACTTTGCGCCCTTCATGCTTTTAGCTCTAATGGATGCTTTTGCCTGGTGCAGAGGCGGATCCAGGAGTAAATACGTCATGTTCCAAGGGCGGATCTAAGGGGATGGTAGGTGATGTGGGCGACCGCGTACCATTAGCCTGGCCTTGAGCACGACAAAAGGCCCTCCGCAGGGCATAGGCGGATCCAGGGGGACAAGGGGGAAACGTGCCCCCCGATCGACCCTCAGCGCCCCCTGAAATGGTCACGGCGCCCCCCCCTGAGAGGTCGATGGCACTCCTCTAAAATGTCGATTCCTATCCCCCCCAGGATGCGAAAATCAGCGCCTACCGATAGAATTTTGTACCCACCTGATAGATTTTACCGTTCAAAAATGGCGCCCCCTCCCGGAACGGATGGCGCCCCCCCCCCAGATTGGCAATTCTGGATCCGCCTATGAAGCAGGGGGGCTCCCTTTATGTTCAGTGGGCGTTTTTTAGGTAAATTCAAAGAGCCCAAACGCCACGGATACTGGTCTCGGGGGTCCCAATAGCTGGCCTGGAGTCCCCCAAAATTATCAAACTTTATTTAATAAGTACGTTTAAATACATACCACCCAGATGATTTATTCACTTTTAATGCTAAATTTATGAAAAATGGAAACCACGAGCGGGGGCTCCTACGATTGAAAACCGAGCCTCTTTTTTGAGAAAATTCTGCATCCGCCCCTGCCATGGTCCCCAAAGTGGCTGAATTGTACCCACTTTCAGCCGATTGTCATCGAAACGACACCATGTTCGCAATGTTTCCTGAGATTCCCTTCCCCAAACGTATGGCCTAGATCCGCCCCTGTCCTAATAAAAAGGGACAATGAATTAACCCTCGGCGTCCTCTCAAATGTTCATGGCGGTGCTCTGTAGGGTCGATGGTGCCACCTGAAATGTCACCTCACCCCCTCCCCCGATGCAAAAATCGGCGCGCCGCTATAGAATTTGACATCCACATGATAGGTTTTGTCGGCCAAAAGTGCCGCCCCCTTGATATGGATGGCGCCCCCACCCCGTAAGATGTCCCTCCGATCTGCGACCCTGGATCCGCTTATGCCCGCTAGGTAGTCGTATTAATTCACTGGTCGCGTACGCTACTGGCCGACATCGCACCTCTGCTCAATACCGACATGACAAAACTACACGAAAAATAATTCGAATAGCATATGTGATGCACTGCTTCTCCATCCTGTTTTGGGTACAAACAGATACCACTTTCACCAGCTGCAGCCGTTTGTGTTTACCTTACATCAATGTACTAAACTAGTATTATTTTTGGCATATTCCTAGTATATTATACTAAAACTGGTACTAAACTATGATTCTGATCACTTTGGGTACAAAACTTTGAAGTACCCGTTATTCAACTGCCCTGGGTATAAGTTTCCAGTTCGATTCACCCTTTTCTTACTTGTGGCACCTTAACACGCGCATTGACAGGGTGGGCGGGTACCCGCCCCCCTCAGGTTTTTCGGAGACAGCAGAAAAGCGGCGGCGCGTAGCGCCGCCGTACTTGGCATACCTTTTCCCTCATCATTTTTACAACTTCTGTGAACATTTTAAGGTTAGGTCATCTCAGGTCAGGTCACCAGTACAGGTCAAGCGACCCGACCTCAAAAAAAGTTTAAGATAGCATAAGTCGGAGCAGGGTGAACTTATCCGATTGAAACTCATATCACATAATGGCCCTGCCGAGTTCTCTAAAATGTGTTCCAGTATTTTTTATATTGATGACCTAAGGTCTGGTACGAGGCATGACCCCTCCATTGGAAATGCATGGAAAAAATGGTTTTTACGGAATAAAGCAGTAACGGATGGTGATAGAGCGTTTATTTTAGCTCCATTAGACTCACCTGGGCTTTGCGGTTCTAATGATATGCATTTTATATAACTTGACCCTGACCTGACCTGAGGTCAGGTCAAATCCTTGATTTGACCTAGCAAGGTCAAGATATATATCATTCGATTCGGCTTGCTGAGAGGATTCATACAGTCTAAGTCGTTTTGCTCCATCTTTACTTGTTCAGATGTAATGGCCGAAAAACTGAATTTACGTGTTATCCCTATGACGGCATGTTTTTGACCTCTCGTGACCTTAAATGTGACCTGAAAAAAATGGTTCAAATGTTTTCGATGGAAAAGTGGATGGGAAACCCAACGCCGTTTACCGTTTTTCGCTACCTAACGTGGTTTTCGAGATCTTAGGGGGCGGGTACCCGCCCCCCGTCAAAGCGAAGGTGGCTCAGATCCCCGTCAATGCGCGTGTTAAACATTATTGGAGGTGAGGTCACTTGACCTGCACTGGTGACCTGACCTGAGATGACCCAACCTTAAAATTTTGGGGAAGTTGCGACATTGATCGAGGATACGGTGTGCCAAGTATGGCGGTGCTTCGCTCCCCCTTTTTTCGTGCTAACGAAAGAACTCGAGGGGAGGTTTTGAAACACCCCCTCCCCACCGGGACGAATGACAATAAGAATTATTGTGGTCAATTTAATGCGCTAAGCCTATTACACTGCGTTTGGACTTGTACGGATCTACCAGCCTGTTAATATTTTGCTCGGCCGTTTTCTCTAATATGAGCTGGAGGCTCGGAAACAGTTTGGCGCCATTAGCTGTCTCTGATACCCCATGGGGTCCTTGTGCTTTGGAAGTCACTTTTTCCAACGAAGGACGAGGAAGGATCACCGGTGTTATATTACCGGCTTAAGTGGACTAACGCCTGGGAAATGACGGGAAGGGTGACTGGGGTCAGGGTTGGAAAATACAACTTTCAGAGAGGAAGAAAAAAGTTGACTCCAAAAGATCGGGGGGCGTTTCTAGGCTGGGGAGCCGACAATGAAGGATGACATCGAACGTCATCAATCGAAAATAGTTAAGTCCGTAAGATAATTATCAGTTAACATGGTACAGGCATATCCATGATTTTCGTTGGGGCACTTGTAGGGGAGAGTGGTCTAAGACGCCCAGGGTCGGTAAGAAGCCTTTTCAGTTTTGCTTGAAAACTATGCACAGCAGGCTATTTTTAATGTTCTTGAGGAATAGCAGACGGCTTGTCCTTTTTTGGGACGAGGCGAGAGCGCGGTTGGGTGTTTCGCCTGGTTTCGGTGAGTAATTCCTTATTTTTGTGTCTCTTATCATAAGATATTGTGTTGAAGTGTTCAAAATGCTACTAGACATGTGTCAGACCGTCACCTGTAGGTCCACTGCCTACCAATATGATATTTTTGGCGTCAGAATAGAGTTTGATTGGATGCGCCGGAATTGTCTCTGATAAATAGCGCGCCATTTATTTTCACCATGAGAAGGCGGTAAGACGCCCCATGCAGATGGCTGCTAAGACGCCCAGGGGCGGCGTTTTACACTACAGGAGAAGCGTCTTACACTATATACATGTCGATTAATTTTGGAATGTTTCACGGACAGTTGTACAATCATTTGACCATTTTTAGACACATTTCAGGACAGGGTCTGATCCAGCCGGAATTTGGGGGGGCAACGGAGCCTAAAGTTGTGAAAAAACATATTGTTTTGAAAAGGGATGCCAACGGAGGGTTTGGGGGAAATGCCTTTTTTGTCCCCACTCTCCCCCTCGATCCGCCAGAGTTTCAAGATACATTGACAATTGAAAGATATTCTCACAAATTAATCCAGTGTCTATCTTTCAGAAATGCCGCGTCCACGAACAAGCCAGCGGTGCAGTTATGGGGTAGACTCCTTGAAGGAAGCACTTGCTGAGCTGAAAAAGGCGCATCCACACGTAGTGTGAGTAGGAAGTTTAACATTGCAGCTCGGACCCTCAGACGGCACCATCGTGGTGAGGTAAAAGAGCCGGGAAGGATTAAACTCGGACGTTTTAGAGCTGAGTTCACGCCTGATCAAGAGGAGATATTTGTAGAAAAGGTTCGAAACATGGAGAGAATGCTTTACGGACTTACCTTGGTAGATATCCG
This sequence comes from Lepas anatifera, assembly GCA_034440635.1. Lineage (NCBI taxonomy): Eukaryota > Metazoa > Arthropoda > Thecostraca > Lepadidae > Lepas > Lepas anatifera. The sequence goes on from JAOTON010000332.1 coordinate 58,247, forward strand.
AAGGCTTGCGTTCGAATATGCTGAGAAACTTGGCATACATCACCGCTTTAGCCAAGAGAGCCGCATGGCTGGTAAAGAATGGCTACGCGGGTTCGTCGCACGCAACCCTGGACTTTCGGTCAGGAAGCCAGAAGCCACAAGCATTGCTCGGGCGGCCGGGTTCAACCGCGCCCAGGTGACCAAATTTTTCGACCTGTACAAGCGACTGGCTGCACAACATGAGTACACACCTCTTGAGGTCTGGAATATGGACGAGACCGGGATTTCGTCAGTTCAAAAGCCTGGGAATATCCTCGCTGCAAAGGGAAAGAAAAGGGTGGGAAAAGTTACCAGTGCAGAAAAAGGGAAAACGGTAACAGTAATCTGTGCTGCTAACGCCACCGGTCAGTTTGTTCCACCGATGTTCATCTTCGGTAGAGCAAGGCTGCCAGAGTCGCTGATGAACGGCGCTCCGCCCGGATCGATCGCTGCGTGCACAACGAGTGGCTGGACAGACCAAGAGTGCTTCATTGTTTGGTTGAAGCATTTCATCAGATCAGTAAGACCCTCAAAGACGAGAAGACATGTGCTGGTGCTTGATGGTCACCACAGCCACAAATGCTTGGAGGCACTGGAGTTGGCATCGGAGAATGGGGTAGATATAATCACTCTACCACCTCACACTACTCACCGGCTTCAGCCTTTAGATGTGGCATGGTTCAAGTCACTTAAATCAAGCTACAACAGTGAGGCTGACCGGTGGCTGTCCCAGAACCCTGGGAGGAGGATCACGGACTATGAAGTGGCAGCCATCTTCTCTAAGGCGTACATCAGATGTGCCTCGATGGACAAAATCACGAAGGGGTTCGCAAGAACCGGTCTGTGGCCCATCGACGACGGAGTCTTCACAGAAGACGACTTCGCGGCATCGTTCGTCACCGAGGAACCCGAGCCTTCAATCACCAAAGAAGCAGCCGCAGTCGCCAGTCTGCAAGAGGGCTCCACTCAACAAGCCAGCTGCGACGATCCAGCCTCAGCCAGTATGCAAGGGGGAGCAATCCAATCTGGTAAGCACCCAATTTCCTATTTGCACGCGGCTCCGCGCTATGAAAATCCATGTTTAATCTTACCAGGCCTTGTTGACTCTCCTCCTGTTAACAAATTACTTTTCCTATAATAATAATTTTTGGGGCTTATCGACGCACCAACTGCCAGGGTCATATGGCGTCGCCAACCCTTTCCCTGTTGGAAGGGTTTCTCGGGAACCAGCTTGCTCCTTGCTCAAGGAAGTCTCTCGGGCCTTGAACCCGGGTCGGCAGCGTGGTAGCCAGCTACGCTGACCACTCCACTACCGCGCCCCCTTGTCCTATAGCGTCTAATTCCTAACGGATCATCCTAAATCTCTGAACAATTTTGACGATGGAGGTGATGGGGTGGGGGCCTTGGCGGATGGTCCCAGCCACATAGGTATGTCATCGGTCTCAGTTGGGACAAATACTTTGAATAATATGATCTGATCTCCCGAAATCCTTTCCAGCAGGGTTACATTATTTTTTCCAGCAGGGTTAGGGTTGCAGAGTTGCAGAGGTTATATAACATTGGCAGGTGCTGCGTCATTAAACATGATTATTCATAAATCTTCCACGGTTATAGCAAACGCGGATCCAATATCGCCTATCGGTGGTGCAAATGATCAGGGGGCGCAATCCGAAACCGGGGCGCCAATTTTGGGCGGATAAGCCTCTCACATGGCCCCAAAATCGATGGTGGGAGGGGGTGCTGAAACCTATCGCTGGAGAGCCAACATTAATTTCCTAGTTTGGGGAGGGGAGGTGGGAAGCAACATTTTAGGACGGCGCCGTCGACCTTTCAGGGGCGCCAAGGGTCGATCGGGTGGGCATGTTTCCGCATTAACCCTCCCCCGACCCTGGATCTACATTTGAATTGTATAAGTCCCTGTGGGATGTGTGACACTGTTGCTGACGAAATTTCTGTCCATCCAGGTCAGAGCCCTATCGCCATTGCTGGCCATAGCTCTCAGCTGACATTCGTTGGTGTGCTGGATGACAAAGAGGTGACCTCTTCCGCCCACCAAGAGTCAGAGCCGAACAAGGAAGGTGACGACGCTCGACTGGATCAGCCATCAACTTCAGGAATGAGTTCAAGAGACCTACTCGAAGAACTATGCGCGTCACCCAAGGCGCAAAAAGGTCTCGCGGCAGAAAGGCCGAACATGCCGCGGTACTTACCTCGTCCCCCGTGAAGGCTGAGCTTAGAGCGAAGAGGCAAAGGATGGATCCAAAAGAAAAGGGCAAGGGTGCAAAGATCAAGAAAGGTAAAAAAGGGTCTGCAGCGAGCAAGTCCTGCGCTTCCAAGAATGCAGTGACCAGATGCGATCAGAACGCGGACGCTCGATGCTTCGTCTGTGGAATGTGCTACCGTTTGTCCTGCGAAGAATGGATAAAATGTAATGAGTGTGACAGATGGGCATGCATGCCGTGCACTGACGCGTATAAAACACAGGTGGCATACACGTGTGACCTGTGTCGGTAGGACGGTAGGACACAGGTCACATGTGAACAAAGTTCTGGAAAGCTTGTTTCAGAGCTCGAACACCAGTGATGTCGGTAGATCAGTTTCACGCAGCACAGTGACGGCAGCTTATTTCAAAGCTCAAACACAGTGCCTGTATGTTAAATATCAGTATGAATGAACTTCAAGCATGCGCATCTGCCTTATACTACCTTTTCAGTTCGAACACATGGTGTCTGTAGGCACTTTGTTTAAGCTCTGAAATGGGCTACCTCAGACTTTTCCGTACATGCTCTCAGGAATCGTTACAGTATTCGGGCAATATACTTTGTCACGATTTCCTACTGGTTTTCCTCAATTCGACTCTTGTCAGCAAACAAAGTATTGTTCGTTCACAACAGTGAAATGTTCCGCTGCTTTGCCGAGCGTCATCCGCACCTTTCAAACATTGGAGTTATTTTTTTAACTAAATAGTTCGCTACAGTTTTCCCCATTGATTTTATTATTAGTTTGTAAAACGCCCATGGGGTGGGCGTCCTATCCACCCCAGTGTGTAAGACGCCTTTTTGCAATGACTTACAAAACTTTTAAAGTTATCTTACCTACTGCATTGCAAGAGATGATACTCTTCAATTTTGAAGAAAAATGATTGACCAAGGCATTGAATGGTAAATTTGAACAACACTGAAAGCTGTTTAGTAAAAATCCCTCTTTAACCTTAAGGGTGGGCGTCTTGCACCACTCTCCCCTACAGGGGGCGTCATTTGAACCAAATGGGCTCCATTTTTGGGTGGCGCAACCAGTCGGGTGGGCACCAAATCCTTTTGCGGAGACGCTGATACTTGCATCATGTGGGTAGTGGGAGGCGAAGTTTCGGGGAAAGCCAAGGACGTTTCTCAGTGGCCTCCAAGGCCATCTCAGGGGGCGAGGCTCGATCAGGGTATCGGTACGTGTCCCTTGCCTCCTGGTTCGGCCCATGGGCAAGGGCTATACTTCCTCTAACATAGGCGATTCTCGAGGGTAAAGGGAAAGGAGGTTATCGCATTTCCCATCAAGCCCAGCACCCCCTGAAGTGTACCGGTACTGCCCCCAGATGTCGCTTTCAGTGCCAGATCCAGTCTGATGGTTTGGAGGGGGCAACAGGACCCACATTTGTATTTAAAAGGCGTTTTTTATAAAATCGGCAGAACTGGGGGTTTTGGGGTCTTCATATACCTGTGCACGTAACCGGGAGAACATTTTATCGAGATGTTATAAGAATGAATGACGGGTACGGCACGAGGATGGCCTTTACCACCTTGGGCGCCTTTTCAGAATTTCTGAGGGACGCCATCCAGGCGCGATTTTATGACGTTATTTTAAAGGATAAGGATTTATAGCTCTTCCGGGGAAGTAGCGGATGAAATTTGGACAAAGGAACACCACTGTCTGAAGACAACCGGCCAAATATTCGAACAAAAGCCTGTAACTACGAGTGAACGTGAGGCAACCGGTGAAAGAAAGACGTGAGCAGTCGGGGTCCCTCTGGCAGGGCTGCCGTGCAAAACCAACTTTAATGCACCTGCACCGCACTCTTTTTGTATTTTGAGGGCGTTGTGGTTACCTTCGACGCCTTGCATGGGCATCTGGCGTACACGGGGAGGAGGCGACCGTTGCCCTCGCCACCTCCCCCACCCTCATCCCTTGGGATCTGTCCTTAATTAGGATACACGGTTTTGAATTGCTGAAGTAAATATATTCAAAATAAAAGAAGCTATTTCTCACTACATGTTTGCGATGTTTTGTCATATTTTTTTACATGCGGTGGACATCCCAGGTTACCCCAATGGGTGCATTCTAGCACCATCCTGAAGCATCCCCACAGCCGGGGCGTGGTGGAACCCTGTACTGCCGCACTGCATACTTTCTGCGTGAATTTTGGAAACTTTCTCCAAGCTTTCAGATCGAGGTCTCGGATTGAGCAAAGGGGTCAGATCAAGGAAATCTGCTAAAAAAAGTTTAAAGGTTCAGCACTATCACAGCAAATTGGCTCAGCTCCGTCATAAACTTATGGCATGTTAAAACGTACGATGAACTACAATCATGCAATCCCGAATTGTATTTTCCGTGACTTATGATCAGGTCAGCTCCATTCTTCAGGTCGTTCGATTCCCAACGCATAAACAGATGACAAAATGTCAGCCTAGAATGTAATTTCCCGGAAAACGTGGTCCGCATGAGAAATTCGGTCCCAACCCAGCTGAAATTGTCGATAATATTGTTCAAGGAACGCTCAAGATTATCATTTGAACCTGTCATTCCTTCAAAAATGTACGGGGTCAATTAGACAGGTTACGATGCTTGAGCGTATATTTTCAAATTGAATAAAAGTCATACACAGCTTACTCTGACTTCTTTCTCTGATTCTGATTCTTTGTATTTTCTTACCATTACATACATCTTGACACTGCTGCCAAGGATCAATGTCCCCCAAATGGCGACATTTGGCCGATTTTCTTAAAAAAACGTTTGTACGATTTTCCCAGTTTGTCCCTCCCCCACTCTTCCCAAACGGTGTTCATGCGACCCCCCTGCATCTTGATATGGTCATGTGTAACAGTTGTGTATCTATCAACAGGGGCGGACGCAGACCCGAGTTTTGGGGAGGGGCCAGACCCAGGTCTGCCTCTCCTCCTGGGGGGGGGGGGTGAGACGTGTGCAATTTGGGTGCTTGACAGACCAAGTATAAGCTACCTCTCCAAGTACATGATCGCTCTCCTGGGGGAGCGAAGATTTGTTTGCTCTACAGACCTAGTGTTAACACCTTTTTGAAAAAATACGGCGTTTGGGGGGCTAAAAAAATAGTTTCCCCTCCAGCGCTTTGGGGGTCATGGCCGGAATGCACCCCCCTGTGTCCGACAATATCTTTCAATAACAATTTTTCAAAACAAACAATGAAGACTACGGTTAGATCAGCAAACTATGCAGATTTTCATTTACGAGCATACATAGGCGCTCCACAAGAATGAATGATATCAGAGCCTTTGAACTGCAGACCAGCCCACTGCCGGAGAGTTCGACCACAGTCAGACTGATGGGTCTGACAACGGGTTCTATCTGCTCAAATCTGGAAGACGAAAAGTCCAGCTGCTGCTCGGAAGCTTCGACACCGCTGGTTTCTGTGGCGTATGCCAGTGGATTTTTATGCTCTATTAATCGGTGCTGGAGCCCACTTTTCAAAGCAGTTCAATACCCAGTGAATTCAGTGGTGTTCGTCCATGCACACCAAGTATGCATGGACTGAATATTCTATTTTCGAATGAAGGCATCAGCCCGCTCTTAAGTGACTCGACGCTGAATCCCTGGCTGGCCTGAGACAGTCATTGGCCGAGGATCCATGCTTCATCTGCCAGGCATGGCTCGTCCAGACTCAATGGCTGGGTTCTAAGGAACAATTTTATAACTAAACTTACTGGCACCGTATTTTTCTGGCGACACACTTATTTTCGGCCATCTTCCCCACATTTTTACCGGTGACGCACACATTTTCGGCCATCTTACCCGACTTTTTACTGGTGACGCACCCCTTTTTCGGCCATGTTACCCGATTTTCAGACTGGACCGATTTAATAGTTCCATCCATTGAAAATGTCTCCATCGAAAGAGTCATTTTGGTTGATTAATTAAGCCTTTTAACGCCGTATTTTACTAATGACGCACTCATTTTCAGTTATCCTACCCGAGTTTTTACTCGTGACGCACTCAATTTCGGCCATCTTACCCGATTTTCGGACTGGCCTGATTCCGGGGCTCCATCCATTGAAAATATATGAATCTTAAGAGCCATTTACTTTATTAACTTAACATTTTGGAACCGTATTCCACTGATCACGCACTCATTTTTGGCCATCTTACCCGAATTTTTCCTGGTGACGCACTCATTTTCGGCCATCCTACCCGATTTTCAGACTGGACCGATTTCATGGTTCCATACATTGAAAATATCTCAACCAAAAGAGTCATTTTGGTTTATTAACTAAGCCATTTAACGCCGTATTTTACTGATGACGCACTCATTTTCAGAAATTCTACCTGAGTTTTAACTGGTGACGCACTCAATTTCGGCCATCTTACCCGATTTTCGGACTGGTCTGATTCCAGGGTTCAATTATTGAAAATATATGAATCTCAAGAGCCATTTACTTTATTAACTAAACTTTTTGGAACCGTATTCTACTGATTACGCACTCATTTTTGGCCATCTTACCCAAGCTTCAGACCGGCCCGATTCCATAGCTCCACCCATTGGAAATATCTCAATCGCCATCTGCCCTGTGCGGATCAGGAGCGCGTAATCCCTTTCAAGCAGCCGGCCCTGCATTCGAGAGCCGCGATTTCAGCCCTGGAGTTTAAATAGACGAGCAGAGCACGCAGTCGCGCGGCCTGCGAGGTTTCTCCGCCCTGAGGTGCCGTTTAAAGAGTCGAGGCCGACCGACGGTCCAGACCACCAGCCCCGTCCAGTCGTCCAGACGTCAGATCCAGCATCCGCCAGGTAATGGAAAGCGCCGCACACAGCCAAGCTCGGCCACCGCGCGATCCGGTGATGAAACTATGGCTTCACGACGGTGTCCGCACCGCCTTCGCCTCCCACGGCCAGCGTCTACAAGCGATAATCCGCTGGCCTTTCAGCCGGCTATAATAAATTTAAAGACGCTTCGGCAGACTTGAAGAGTTTCCTCCCAAAGTTTGGCTCGAGAATTGGGGACCACTGCGGTTTAATCATGCATCTGAAGCCTTTCCTAGCAAGCGGGTGACAAATGATATATTGGGCAGCTCGAACATTGTGACTCGCGAAAATATGTCGACTAAATATGCTTTCTCGAACATCGCCAAACCTTGGTTACAAAATCAAATATGCCAAGAAGATGGCAGATCTTCAGTACTTGATGGCTGTACTGATCTAACTTTTTCAAAATTTCCGTCTGTGCTCACCAGTCACCGGCTCAAGTTTCAGGCACATATTGATTTACAGAAGTCTTGGAAACGGTATACACCCCTGCACGGTACCAGTTTCATGATAACGTTGAACGATCACTGTTCTGGATAAGAAAGAACGCAACTATCGCTTCTTTCTAATCAGTGATGACACAATTGCGAAAAATTATTGCAAGTGCCAAACATTTGCGCAAATGATCAAATTGTCTAATATGAGCTACAAACGCAAGGAATTTGTGCCAGGAAACCATAGAAAATGTTCACAATACGGTCAACACTTTTCTATTTTTTTTCATTCCGCGTCAGATCAATGAGGTTAATAATCCCCGACCTCCTTCGACCCTGACAAAAATTTCCGCTTTGCTTCCACTTTGTGTTACAACACGCATGTATATTTTCATAACAAAGTGAATCATAGTGTCAGGTCGATGGGTCCCACAAGGCTGTTAGATTTTGCCAAGTTTCTTTTAATTGAGTAAAATTATTACCGCTTCTAAAATAGACTGAGAGTCACAATCACTAACAAACGTTTGAGCATCCATCAACATACCAATATCACACATCACCCTTAACTTGGCCAAATCAAAGATCGAGAATACATTTTATCCATTTTGCCTGCTTCAAATTCGGCGAAACTTGTGCATTGAAATGAACAAATGTTTGCCTTAGCACACGTAACAAAGTGAGACCTGCATCCCTCAAGTTTTTATTTACCAGTAGTTAAATAAAGTGGTGCATTACAGAACAAAATTTTCTGAGCTATGGATGACAACATCAGAGTTTTCCTTCGCCACATTAGAAAGAAAAACAATAAATAATGATAAAAGTAAAGGTACACACTGACAAGTTGTATATTAGATATATTAAAAATCAAACACACGGACGAGTTTCGTTACTTCCTCAGCGTGTGTTTGAAGAGTAGAAATGTCGGTCGACGAATGCAGGTTTCTGGGAACTCAGTGAGACTAAACGTGAATAATATTGCCAACATTTTTTATATTGTGAAGTCCCCTCTTTTGGAATTTAGATTTTCTTTTTGTTCAATTAGGGCCGACTCTGAAAACTTTCATTTCTTATAGACCTCTGTGGAGAATTTCTGCATTTTCCAGTTCAGTAAGTGTTCAAATTGTTCGGAGTGTATTACAAATGAACTCGCGGTATTATGATTTCTCTGGTCTGATTTGTGTTCGTAAATTCGTTTTTTTCAGGCCGCGATACGTTTCCCCGTAGTAGAATCTTGCAGTTTTGACATGGAATTTTGTAGACGATGCTGTTCCATTGCTTTTTTTCGAATATTGGCAAATATTATTCACGTTTAGTCTCACGTGAGTTCCCAGAAACCTGCATACGTCGACAGACTGTTCTACTCGTCAAACACACGTTGAAGAAGTAACGAAACGCTTCCGTGTGTTTGATTTTTAATATACTTAATATTCAACTTGTCAGTGTGTACCTTTACTTTTATCGTTAACCTGTCGAATGGCTCTTCAACAATAAACAATGACTTTTTACGAGAGCAAAAACAACATTTATGAGCGCGTAGATTAGGTATAAACAATGTTTGAAAATTGGCTATTTTTTTCTACTTGAGAAGGCTTTGAAATCACGCCTGTATTTTGATACAGTCGTAGTTGCGTGGGAGCGCTCGATCATGACGGCACCACACGACCTTGTGAACCGAGTGGTGACGTCATAAGGCCTTGCATTCCTGGCGATTTGCCAATTTCACCTCACATGATGGTCATGTTCAAGACTATTGTTTATTGTTTATTTGTGTCATGAGCAACAGGTTGCCCCCAATTACAGCTCATGTCGTATCGAAGACGATCAAACACGAACGACGATCGAACACTCAGCTTATACAGGATACAATGATCCACATACGCACTAAATACAAATAAAACGTCCTAAGAAAACAAGGGGAGATCACTACAGACTTTTTATATACGCGCGGACTTAAGATCTGAACTGACAAAATGCTGAACTGAATACATCTGAATTTTGACACACGGTTAAGAAAGAGTTCATAGCAACAGCCGCTCGACAAAATACACCTTTTTTAACCGTATCCACCCTGGCGAAGGGAACGTGGAGCAAAGTACCGTTCATATTCCGGGTGGGTCGCGCGGGGACGTGAAGGGGGAATGTCCCGAGCAAGAGAGCAGAGTCCACCTTCCCGGCTAGAATTTTGTGAACGAAAAGTACATCGTACTGATACCTCCTGTTTGAAAGGCTGGTTATGTTAAAAGTCGCCAAAAGGTCTGGGTATGCCAAAGACGTTGTTAATGGACGAGTAGTGGAAGCGAGCCAGATAAGGAATTTATGTTGAACCCTTTCAAGTCTTTCAAGGTTTGTTTGGGCAGCACCCCCCCCCACGCAACCGTATTCTAGAATTGCCCGAACGTTGCCAAAATAAGCTGCCAGGAGAGGTTCTGGTGACAATTCTCCCCTGTATGGCAAGATTGGAGGGTTCTAATCATCACGCCCAGAGCTCTGTTTGCTCTAGTTACCGTGTTGTTGATGTGGTCGGCGAAGGTTAATTTGGTGTCCAGCCATACCCCGAGGTCCCGGATAGAATCTACCCGGTCCAGAGCAGTGTTTTGAATTTTGTAGGTGGCCAGAATGGGGTTCCGTTTCAGAGTAATTGAGAATGCTTTGCATTTCAAAGGATTTAGTTGGAGTTTCCAATCATGGGACCATTGTGTGAGAGCATTCAGGTCTCCCTGAAGCCGCTCAATGTCCTCCAAAGAGATAATTTGGCTGTACAATTTTAAGTCGTCCGCAAAAAGAAGGCAGTTCGTTTTGATCACGTTCGGGAGATCGTTCACAAACAGAGCGAAGAGCAACGGTGAGAGAATGCTACCCTCTGGTGTTCCAGAGATTACCCTGGTCCAATCCGAACACTTTCCGTTGACAATGACACGTTGCTTTCGATTGCTCAAATAGGATGATAGCCAATTTAGTGCCAGGTCAGTGATTTGGTAAGAGTGCTTGAGCTTGTATAGGAGAAGTTTGTGATTGACGCTCTGGAACACCGCAGAGTAATCGGTATAAATGACATCGGTTTGGTGGCCAGAAGAGATCGAATCTCACGTTGTTTTTAGGAGAGGCTAAATTTGTTTCACAAGACCTGCGTGGGACAAAACCATGCTGTTTGTCTGACAAGACGGGTTGAACATGGAGTATTAGTGAATCCCGTATACAGCTCTCCAATAGCTTGCCGAACAGGGGCAGGAGTGAAACGGCCCGATAATTTGATGGTAATTTTTAGATCCCTTTTTGTGTATTGGTACAATGTTAGCCTCTGCCCACCTACTCGGGAACACACCCTCGGATACGGATTTATTGAAGAGTATGCTAAGTGGGGTTACAAGCTGGTCAGAGCACTCCCTAATAATTCGCGCACTGATGCTGTCTGGCCCACAAGCTTTGTGGGGCTGGAGATCGTGCAGGGCAGACCTAATGCTGGCAACACTAACCGTGAAACAGTTGAAACGTGGGAGGTCGTGCTTCGGGGCATCAGGAAGGACTTCTGCGTCAGGCGTGGTGAATTTTGCAGCAAACACTCGGTTGAGTAAATTCGCCCGCTCCACATCTGAGGTGACTTCCCTATCTCCGTTCACTAAAACAGGTAATTGGCCCTTTGCTCCCTTGACACATTTCAAAAACCACCAGAAACGTTTTGGGTTTGATTTAAAGTCTCCTATCAGCCCACGTATGTAGCGTAAGTACCTTGAGCCAGAAATTTCCTTAAAATAGCGACGCTTGACCTGGAAGTTGTTCAGGGATTCGGGGTTTTTGTTCCGCTTAACACGGTTGAATGCTGTTTCTTTTTCCCTCAGAGCATGTCTGACCTCCTCGTCAAACCAGGGTGGATATTTACGTTTTAACACCACAGTAGGTATATGGTCACGAATCGCAGCTTGGAGCGTGTCATAAAATGAATCCACAGCATCATTAATGTTCATGTCCTGCAACGCATTCCAGGGAATAATATCTAATGACTGTCGAAAACCATCGAAGTCCGCTCTCCTGTAATTTAGTGCAGTGACCCGATTAGTTAATTGCCCCCTCTGAGAGGTGACAGCAAACCAACATACGATTTCATCATGATCAGAAGGAAAGATTCCAGGCCGAACATTGGCTTCTACCTGAGCGTGTCTACTGAAAATGAGATCTAAATAATTGTCACCTCTGGTCGGCTCCCACACATGCTGTTTCAAGCCAGCAATGTTACAACCATCTAAAAGAAAACTTGAGCGCGGTGATAGGCAGTCTTGGATAGGCATGACAATGTTTGCTTCACCACGAACCCACTTAATATCCGGCACATTGAAGTCCCCTGCAATAATAATCGGTCTACCGGGATATCTTACAACAAGAATCTGCAATGCCCGCATTGTTTTGCTCAATGTCTCATTATCCCCTGGTGGGCAGTACACGATACTTCGAATTGATGTGGGCACCGTGCGGAGCTCCCAAAACCAGCATCTCCGTTTCTTCTGCCTCGAGGTCAGGACGCCGCTCAGACTGTATGTAGTTTTTCACTGCACAAGCCACACCACCGCCATGTGTGGGTCTGTCCCGGCGGTGCCAGGCATGATCCGGCAATGCTGATTGGAGTTCCGATGTACCTACCGTGTCGTTCAGCTAGGTTTCTGACCAGCAGATGACTTCAAATTTGGACAGTTCCGGTGAGCATGCACGTAGAATGCCGACTTTGTTACGGATGCTACGCACATTTTGCACAAGAATAGAGACACCCTGGTGGGCCTGACGGTTTGTGCCTGTCTCTGTGGTTGGCGTTGTCGGTCGTCGCTCTGCAGGACCAGGGTTAAGTTCTATGTCGCCAGCCAAGATTAAACGTGAGACGTTCCACGTAGCCACAGAATTGGTATCGTGACGAACTCTACAACTGAAAAATCTTGGAGACCGACCCTGTCATACCTGTACTCGTAGCCTAACCGCTGGTGGCGCCGCTGTAGCGTCCACCACATTGTCTTGGCTGGCCGTAGTAATTGCCAAGACAATGATGATAACCAAGTTTCATCGTTTGGTTTGCGTTTAAAATGAATATGACTAATAGGTTCTTGTAAAATGTAGGAAGTATTTTATCCTTGTTTAAAAGTCCAGCACCTACTGTGGGAATGAGTTGTTCCTGAATGTCTGCGCAATTATCACGGGTCAAATTGTCTAGCAATAATATTCAGGACGCCGTTAGATATTTTAGAGCCGGAAGATATTCAGGCGGAGGAGCTTCTTCAAACACGTCACGTTTTTTTCAGAGGCGAAAAATATGCCGGCTTAAGCCCAGTTCACTTGTGAAACTCGAATCGAAATTACCTACTTCACTCAGGGTAGTAAAGGACGGGTACTCCAAAGTTGTGAGGCATTGTGGGCAATATTTCCCCTGATCGCAGTAGACCCAGATGCATTCTGGGTAATATTTCCCCTGATAGCGGTGGACCAAGATGTATTGTGGGTAATATTTCCTCCACGATCCGTTTTTCCACCGTTGTGTGTAGGGGATCTTCAGGCTGTTTCTGGGAGGTAAACAATTTGTTTTGAAAACCATTTTCTACGAAATCAATTGGAACAATGCCATAAGTAGTACCAACTATAATGTGCCAGTAGTGCTGTCGGCTGTAATTGAACACATCTCTATTTCTGCGGCGAAGTCACTTCAGTTTGTGTAGTGTGTTTATTTGTTTGTTTATAAGGTAAGAGTTTGCTTTAGTTTGTGGGTGCTTTAAGAGAAGGCAAGAGTTATTTCTTGTCTCTCCTTGTTTATAGGACAAAAGAAAAAACGTGGAACCAATTTCTTGTGGTCAGTGTGCACTGGTATTTCCTATAGTCAGTGAAATCAGAATGCTAATGCAGGCACCTTTTTACGGGCAGTATCTGGCTGTGGTTGGGTTGTAGTATAATGGAGGGTATTGCCAATATCTGCCCATTTTCATTTAAGCTTGCCACAAAACAATCTAAAAATGAGGGTTTAAAATATTCTGATATTTAGAACAATTTAGAACGAAGCTCGAAAGGTACTTCAGACCCTCACTGTTGAAGTGAAATTGAAATTAAAGCCTGGTGAATGACTTCATGGCAGTGCTGGAAGATAAGTCTCCTGCTGTCCATCCAGGCCTCAGGAAGACATCGCTTTCAGCTATACCATGGTGAGGCCAAACAGCCTTAATGCTGCTCGCCAGTACGTTGCTTAGCTGAGGGCTGCGGAGAAGGTCAATCAGTACAAGCAGTGATCTGGCAAGGCGCACCAGACCAGTCTGGCAAGGCACAGTAGTTTGGTATTTTGGTATATTGCAATTAGTTTGGTATTTTGTCTAAAGATTCTCTGATATTCATTCAAGGTTCATTTTGCTGGCACATGCCAATTTTATTTTAGGTAATTGCTGTCTAGGGTACAAAAATTATGTTGGGTGCTGTAACTGCTGATTTGTAAGGTCATTTACCTTACCTTACCTACAATTATCAAGTTAATTTTGGAGGTGCTTGTGGTTTGTTGGTTCCATTCTCTGACAAGCTCAATTGATCCTGAGTCTTCACTTTCTCTTTCTCGTACTTTTAGGTACTTTTTTGTACTTTTTCTCTTTGTCCACTTTATTGCATTTAAAATAATTATTTCTTGCATTTTTGTGTTGCTGACTCTTTTTAAAACTTCTAGTATGGAGAATACATTTCAGGTAAATAATCATGTAGGTATAAACACATATTTACATTCTCAAACACCTCAGATCACCATGGAAACAACCTCCATCTATGCATTTTGTATAGATGCTCCAACGTATTGGGGGAAAACTTAAGTCTCCTAGCCCCAACTCCTTGCATCCACCTCCATATATTGTTATCTGAGGCCTTGACTGCTGAGTTTAATGCTTGTTTAATATTCTGAAGTTAACATTGCAGTTTTTCTTTTATGAACATTGGTTTAAACTTCGGTTGGTAATTTGTTAAAAAGTGGATCAAAGTAGACTACTTTCGGTTGTACCTTTATCTTTTTCTCTCTGGCAATAAGTAGCGCAACATTCATGTTTGTATTGCCTTTCTTGAGGTATTTCCTATTGTATTGTCTGCAATTAGTTAATGGGAGTGGCAAATTTCATAGAGGAGTTCCTTTGATAAATGTTGATAATTAAACAACCATCAAGTCTGCAAAGTATGGCAGCAGTCCAGACGAGTCGCACCAGCCATCTAAAATTCTCACACCGCCAGCCACCAAAAATTCGCACCAATCTTCCCTATACCAGGGAGAAAAAACGCACCCATTCCTACCCACAAGATGCAATGCTACCTCTCTTATTAGTTAGTTAGTTGAGGACTTTTCATAATGTCCCCTCCTGTATCTTTATAACCATATAGCCATTATTTGTTTGGTTTTCAGTGTCACCTTACTCGCACCAGTCTCACAAATTAGCACCAGGTTGGTAAAATTCGCACCACTCGATCCTGTCTCCAAGGGCACTCGCACCAACGAGTTCTCGTCGAAAATGCCATACTTTGCACACTGGACAACCATCATATGAGATCAAAATCAGCATTCCTGTCATGAAAACTTCATGATAAACTCGGCACATTTGTCTTATTGAATTGTCCTGGATGGAAAGTAAGAATACATGCACACGTTCAGCTTTGCCCACGCCAAATCATATTTCAGTTCTGGGGATAATCCAGACAGGACGTGGTCCCCTGGCTAATAAACGCCAATATGATAAGCTATTTGGGGTGTTTTCTATGCGTTGTTTTATAATCTAACCTCTCGATTATACAATTTGGACACCCAGGGGGAGGGGGCATGAGCAGGCTCTGAGCGAACAATTTGAAAAGTCGGTAATATGGCCTCCCTCTCGAACTCGACATAGTTATTGAGTATTGCCGTTATTGTTCTGTTGTAATATTTATATGATATCCCATAGGCGGATCAAGGATTTCCAATGGGGGTACCTTCCGGGGGGCGCCACTTTTGACCGGAAAAACCTATCAGGTGGGCGCAAAATCCTATCGGTGGGCGCCGATTTTCGCATCTTGGGGGGGGGTGGGGGGTGGGAAGTGACATTTCATGGGGCGCCATCGACTTTTCAAGAGGGCAGCGTGACCATTTGAGGGAGCGCCGAGGGTTGATGGGGGGCACATGCCTCCCTTTTCCCCCTGGGTCCACGTATGTGATATTACAGGAGCGCGGCCGCTTTCCGATAACCAGAAAATGCTGCTTTCGGTTATATGAGGAACTTAGTAAAACATTCGTAGGCATATAACTATTATCCTGACTCGTCCTTACATCCTTACTTGTCCTATCTGTGCTCGTCTAACACTTCCATTTCAGGAGAAAAACATGGGCCTGCAACCATCGTGGCGAACTTGCAGATCGTATTCGGCGAAAAACTTTGGCTTCGACCTGGATTCGAACCCAAGCTTTGTGGGAGACCGGCAAACATGGCTCCAGTTTTTGCATTATTCCTCAAAATTTTCATGGGCTCCGCTTATCGGACCCCAGAAATGGAAATTGGACAGAACGGTTGTTCCGATGATACCATTTTTGTGAGGGAGCCCCTGTTGGTTTACCGGTGAGAGCCCGCCAAAAATGGGCAATTTTACATGCAAAGTCAATGAGGGCGATCAATTTGTACGCCCAGTAGTAGAATTGTAGTAGAAAACTTTGGAGGGGGCTGACTTCACTAGCTCTTCAAACGATCTTCTGCAAGGCACGGTGAAATTATTCACGGTTTATGAATAATTGCATACTTGAATCCAGGATGGGGTGAATTAATCAATAGCCAAGCACCTAGAAGAAGAGATTGCACCACAAGAAAACCGCAAATAATACTTTTTGCTATAAATTCATCAAGATTAACGCGGAGCCGTGAAAAACGTGGCCGAAACCGTCAGCTGCAGTCAGCTGACTCCAGGTCACATGTCAAGATCATGCCAGCCTTCCAAGTGTACTGACCCCAGGGATTTCGACCAGGTGACTTCACCCAGTATGACGCATGTGTCCTGATTTCATAGCTAGCCCTCGCCCCACCGGGGGGCATCGATGCCCCTAAGGTTTTTTCGGGATAGCAGAAAAATGACGAGGCGCAGCACCGCGGTTGAGAGCTCTATCTTTCACCCCATCATTTTCACACCACCCCTAATTTTTACCACAGGTCACACATGGTCAGGTCACTAGGCGAGGTCAACCAAGGTCACCTCACTTCAACTTTTGACCTCTACCATAGCTACATTTCTGAGCTGATCGATTTGAAACTTCCTACTCTTCATGAACCCTCCAGGGTCTACTAGATGTATATCCGGGATTTTTCGATTTCGTGACCTGAGGTCCGGTCACAAGGTGACCTCTCCAATTGAAAAAGCATGGGGAAAACCGTGTTAGCCGTTCGAATGAACACGCATGTTCGGGAGAGCGATGTCTATTCAGTCAAGCCCATAGCTCCACTGCCGACCCCCACCGACCGAGCGCGGCGGCCGGCTGGCCGGTCACTGCCCGGGGCAGGGCAAACCA
This sequence comes from Lepas anatifera, assembly GCA_034440635.1. Taxonomy (NCBI): domain Eukaryota; kingdom Metazoa; phylum Arthropoda; class Thecostraca; family Lepadidae; genus Lepas; species Lepas anatifera. Next base: position 75,246 of record JAOTON010000332.1, read on the forward strand.
CGTGACCGGCACATGCCACAGTAACAACGGGTTACACTTCTCCCCGGTATATCAGTCGACGGCCCGTCAAAAGTCAACAAACACAGACACCGCCCTACGAAAACATTTCAACTTAAAGACAATTCAAAATCCGAACACGCATGAATTGAGTGCAAGCAATGACCATTCAAGGAAGTGGTCGGAACACGAATCAAACGAACCATTTAGTGGGTACAAAATCAGTATGCATACTTATGCCGCCATTGCTGCCAATCCAATGTGAAACTTGTGGGCAGTCGAACAGAGCAATTCACGCACACAGTGGTCAATACACGGTGATCAGAACACAAAAATTAGCCAGCAAGTATGCACAAAACCAGTAAGTACACAATACACAAATTTGCCGCAGTTCGACATTTCAATGTGATACGTAATCACCAAATCTATCCGGCGGTCTTCTCACTCTCCCTGACCGCCGCTGAACACTCCCGCTGTCTCTGACTGTCCCAAACTGACCCACACGGTCCAGAGTCACGGATTCACGAAAGCTGTTGCGCGGACCACCACTAGTCAGTCCGTCCGGCGCTGGACGGTCAGACCGCACGTCATTGTCAGCCAGTCTGCCCATCAGTCTGATCGGGGGAACGCGCTGACCTGCACGCCGCGTCAGATGTAAGTTTGCTTTTCGCGGAGGAGTAAAGTCGGGCTGTGTCAGAATAGAACCAGTGTCGCGAGGAGGAGTCAAGGCGGGACTTTCCCGTGGACTGCTCATTTCACTTGCCCTCTCCGGGTCAGAGGGTCGCTGCGGTACTATCAGGGGAGCGCCCGGGTGCCCAGGTATGGGAGGATTCAAGTCTAGAATCCTCACAGGGAGGGTCGTCTCCTTGAACCTTTCCGGCCCAGAATGTCCCTGCGGCACTGTGAGTGTGGACACACACAGTTTCAGTCTGTTGTAATCGACGATCTTTGATCCACCCCCTCCTATTCCGTCCGTATCAATTTTCTAGGTTCACTCTAGTCTTTTTTCGAGAATTCTAAAGGGGCCTTCCCACCGCCACGCAAGTTTGGGAGACTTGCCCTTCTTGTACGCCTGTCGCCGAAGCCAGACCCGATTCCCGACTTCAAAGACTGTTTCCACTAGCTTAGAATCATGTAAAATCTTGCTCTGCTGATGTGATGCTACACTGGCGTCCTTGATGGATTGTTCCATGTTTTCCACCGTTTCCTGCAGCTGAGTTACATATGACAAAATGTCCCTGTTCCTGCCTACCAACTGTTCAAACAAGACCTGTGCTTCCTCCCCGAACGTTCGATCCAAGGACAGTTTTGCTGGACGCCCAAACACTGCCTCATAAGGGGAGATCCCCGTCGAGTCAGGTGTGTTGGCATTCATGGCCAGCACAGCGGTGCCCAAGCAATTGGCCACGTTTTAGGATGATCGGCACACATTTTGGACACAGCCGCCATCAAAAATCTGTGGCGCCGCTCTGAATATGCATTACCAATCGGGTGATACCCGGTGGTGGTGCTCTGTCCAATACCAAGGAATTCGTACAATCCCTGAAGAACTTTGCCCGTGAGGTTGCGTCCCAAATCACTATGTACGGAACGGGGCATGCCAAAAATCGAAATCACGCGATTCATCAGTGCGTGTGCAATACGCATCCATCTGCAGAATGCTGCCCCGATAGGCCACTAGGTCAAGCGCCTGAGACGCTGTCAGAGGGTTCGGTATTCCACCCAAGAGTGCCTGAACCGACGGACTGATGGATTCTAAGTCGGCCTTCTCCTTATCTTGGCACTGACTTCGAACACAGTCACGAACTTCTCCCGAGACGGAAAACCGCAGGTTCAGAGCGGACTTCTCCTTTGACCACTTTTTCATATTCCCAGAGTAGCACACATAGTCCTTAAACCAATCGCACCATTCCATAGCACTGGTGCCGTCGAATTTCTTTAAAAACACACCGTCCTTCTCCGCCATCTTCGGCTCGCGTCAGAAAACACTGTCAAGAAGCTCACTTCAGAGGAAATTGTGGGCCTTCCCACACCGCTGCCACCAATGTTAGCCGTTCGAATGAACACGCATGTTCGAGGGAGCGATGTCTATTCAGTGAAGTCCATAGCTCCACTGCCGACCCCCACCGACCGAGCGCGGCGGCCGGCTGGCCGGTCACTGCCCGGGACAGGGCAAACCACGTGACCGGCACATGCCACAGTAACAACGGGTTACAACCGTCTTATGATATAAAAATCACAAAAATGATTGCAAAAGCTCAAATAGCTCAGAAAAGCGTTCATAGACGCCCTTTCATGGATCTCAGGGGTGATATTTTCCCTTTGACCTATCTGAAGTCACCACAGGTCACCAGGGTCAAAAATGTATTTTGACGATAACTTTTGACCTAATCAAGCTAGAGCGCTGAAATAAACGTCATTATGCATCGTCACTGCTTTTATTTGATATACGGTACGGTCACTTTCTGACCTTTCGTGACCTAAGGTCATATTAGGTCACGAGGTGACCTCTGGAGGTCAAACCACTGGCGGAAGGTCATGTTAGTTTACATAGCGGAAAAAGGTCTGGCGTTTTCCTATCAAATCTACTTTACCAGATTGCAATAGCTCTAACGCCGTGAGAGCTGCACCCAGTTTGCTTAAGCATTGCATATTTTAGTGGAAATAGCCTATCGTGACCTAACTTGACCTCTGCAAGTCAGACCATTGACCGAAGTGCTTAAACATGCAAAGTAATTTCGTACTGAATTCACCAAAGCTTTCTAATGCACTTTGCAAATTTGCGCTAACCCCCATATTTTCGGAGTAAGAGGGGGCCATCGATGGCTCCCCGGTGAGCCGGTAAGACGAAGGTGGCGCCGGATCCCGGTGAGGGACGGATTAAAGGGAATTTGGCACATTGGTGCAATCCCAGACTGGAGTGGTTTTAAGCCTTTTCTTGTTCGGGGGTGAGCGAATTCTGCCCACCGCTCATGTTTTTCCTGGGATAGCTCGAAAACAGTATGCGATAGGGTTTCAATTTTTTTAATTTTCTGAAACAAAGTTTGGAATATTCCCAAAAAGTTTTGACCAAAATATATTCACCAGGGGGTGGAGCTATGGCTTGGTATCTAGGAAGGATCTATTCACGAACCGAGTATTATGGCATATGGTGTGTTCTTCATGCAGCAAAGCCGTCCGTAACAATATTGAGAACGATTATAATGCTTGAATGTTCTGAATAAGATTTCAGACCACAGCTCATTTACGCTTCCATCGTTTTTGGGCAGAAATGAATCCAGACGCTCAAATTCGGGGAAAGGGGTTAAATTAACTGGATTGTACTCTTGCAGAGTGAAGAGACTGCTCAAAGGATAACTGGAGGAGCAATAAAATACTATAAACTATAAAAAATACCATAAACAACTATAAAATACTTCAAACTCTGTATAATATGTTCCACAAACTCCGTTATATATATATATATATATATATATATATATATATATATATATATATATATATATAGACTTGCTCAGATATTGTAATTAGGAAGGTTTCACGCATGTACAAGCGTATTTTAATATATTAAGTGTAATGAATGGGACATAAGCATCAGAAAGGGGGGCAGAGAGGGCCTGGCCCCCACTTTTTACCAATATTTCCTTATCTGAGTCAAAATGGGAGAAAGCCAGACATTTTTATAACCAGCCGGGACGGAAGGCAACGATGAGCCCAAATTCGCATAGTTTTTGATCCTAACGTGGAAAGTTTATTCTCTGCATCAGGCTGAAGTTGTGCTAGCAACGTCACTTTATTGCCGATGTGGACCTTATGGAATAGGACACGCAACCAAGATCGAATAGAAAAGAATGCATCCATAGGCGGATCAAGATAACACAATTATCCGAAATTCCCACAGGCCTGGAATAGGCGGATAAAGGCAAGGCAATATGAAAAGCATCAATAGCCGAGGAATAAATGTATGTATATGCATACATGCCTTTTAGGTATCAGTCGGCGCCTGACATGGCTCAATGTATAGATCCCCGTCTTACCCATCAGCAGTCTTTTTGGATTATATGGAACCAACTCTAGAAAAATTAGTAAATGAAAAAAGGTTTGCATATTTGGTGGCGACTTTAACCTTGACCTACTCAGGCAAGGTACACAGGAACCAAGTGCCTATTTTGCCCACTCCCTGGCATCTCTTGGGTTTTTCCCCACAATATCTATTCCCACTCGCATAACCCCCAGCAGTAAAACACTTATTGATAATTTTTTCTCAAATGACTTTTCAATACTAAAATCTTCTTCAGTCATCTTGGCTGATATCAGTGATCACCTGCCAATTCAAATTCATCTGGACTCAATGCCGAAGTTATCACTCAAATCTCAAACTGCTGCCCACTCCTTTGACTTCAGAAAAACCCAGATTTTGGTCCAAAATCTACAGTCTAAACTAGTAAATCTCTTCGAAATAACTGATGCAGAAAATGCAGCTTTGATGTTTCTCACTGCTCTTTCATCTGAAATCCGCAAAAACTCAATCAGAAAAAATCGGCGGCACTGCCCCATCCAACCATGGATATCTTTTGGCCTACTGAAATGCATAAATCATAAAAATTTTCTACATAAAAAATATATTCAAAATCCAACCAGTGACAATCAAAAAACCTATACTAGGTATAAAAACCGGCTTGTTCAAGTAATTCGAGCTGCAAAAAAATATACTATCAAAGAAAATTGGAAGAACACAAATCAAATCCAAAAAACTTTGGGAAACACTGTCAACAATCACTCATAAAAATAAGATTAAAAAAGACCTGCCTGATGAATTTATGGTAAATGACATATCTGTCTCAGATCCCCAATCGATTGCAAATAAATTCAACACATATTTTGCCACAATAGCCTCAAAACTTGATAATGCATTGCCCATGTCCACCTTAGGTCCTCTAAGTTTCTTGCACGATATTACCCCAGCTGTTGGATTTGAATTTACTCAAACAAACAGCAATGAAATTAAAAACATAATCTCAAATTTAAAAGAAACTGGACCAGCTGATGACCTAATTAGTACAAAATATTAAAAAGGATTTCTCCCATGATTGCCCCATATCTCAGCCATATATTCAATCTCTGCCTTTCGCAGGGTGTTTTCCCCAGCGTGTTCAAATCTGCACTTGTCGTCCCCATCTTCAAGGCTGGCAATCCAAAGGCTTTCAACAACTTTCGACCTATTTCCTTGTTGTCTGTTCTTTCAAAAGTCTTGGAAAAAATTGTATACAGTCAAATTATGGATTATCTTACCCAGGAAAATATTCTTTATGATCACCAATTTGGATTTAGGAAAAGCTACAGCGCCTTTATGCCTATTTCGATCCTTCATGACATAATAACTTCAGCATTAAGTTCTAAGCAAGTCTGTGCCGCTGTTTACTTAGATCTCTCCAAGGCGTTTGATACGGTGAATCATAAAATTCTTCTCGCTAAATTAAATATGTACGGAATCCGTGACTCAGCCCAAAATTTCTTTAAATCATATTTATCGAACCGCTCACAGACTGTCAAATACAAAAACACCAAATCCTCCTCCCTGCCCACATCGCTTGGTGTACCACAGGGATCAGTACTGGGGCCATTACTATTCCTTCTGTATATTAATGACATTGCCAAAAGCTCAAAAATCCCCCAAAAAATTCTCCTTTTTGCAGACGATACTTCTTTGATATTTACAGCCAAAAATGTCCAAGATTTACAGAAAAACGTTGAACAAGGACTGCATGAAATCTCGACATGGCTCTTATCAAATAGGCTGACTCTAAATCCCAATAAATCGGTTTATCAACTTTTCTCAAACGCTCGTGATTCCACTATTTCTGTAAAGATAGACAACATCGAAATTAAACGCAACTTCTCAGCTAAATACCTTGGAATTATAATAGACGAGGACTTAAGGTGGAATTCCCAAATACAAAACTTAGAAAACACCATATCTCGCAACATGGGTCTCATATATCGTGCCAAATTCATGCTTAACTCAGACCATATACTGATGCTATACCATGCTTTCATCCAGCCCTTCTTTCTGTACTGTGCCTCATCATGGGCAAATACGTATGATTATAAACTCAACAAATTAATAACACTGCAGAAAAAAATTGTCCGAATGATTGATGGAGCCGACCGCCTTGAACACACCAGCCCATTATTTAAGAAATACAAAATTTTTGAAACTTCCTGACTTGATAAAATACACCCAAATTTGCATGCTGCACAAATACATTCACCACACCCTTCCTTCAGCAGTAGCTAGTAAAATAAACTTCGCAGAAGGCCGAGGGTTAGAAAGACTAGCCAGAAATCCTCTTCATTTTGCTGTGCCTTTTTCTGCTACTAGATATAGAAAATTTTCTCTATTTATATCAGCTCCCATGACCTGGAACCAGGTCATAGCTCCTAAAATACGGAATCTACGAAATATCCCCCCTAGCTACACAGTTTTCAAAAATATTGTGCGAAAACTCTTCTATGATGACTATTAGTTCCCCTTCAATAATATTGACGAGGCTATATCAACCATACCAGAGTTACTGTTAGACCTAGGGTCAAGCGAATTCCAGAGGTACTACCCACTATAGATATGTAGCACTGCCTCTGTTTTTGTTCTTTGTGTTGTACTGACCATCACCAACTCAAATATCTAATGTGTTTAGTAAGCATACGGTATAAAACATAATTCGCCAGGGTTAGTTTAAGTCCTTATTTATCCACAGCAGTTTAACTTGGTGAGCACCGTTGTTTCAGTTTTTCTCTCTCCCCACAATATCTATTGTCTCAAAGTGTTAGGTATCATATCTGTGGTTCTGATCTTTAAAATAAGTGTGAAGGGAGTCAACCACAGGCCCGCCCTCACGGCACCTTCCTACTTTCCTCTAATCATCGCTAACCACAATCATTGTTTTCCCCTCTAACTCAACCCACACTAACACGCTCTGTACCTTCTCCCTGCCTCTTCTATGAAAATACTCTCTTTCCCCAGATGTGAGGCTGACGCTGAGCCGCGGCGGGGCCATGGACGCGCTCCGGCCTGCTGTCCTGGTGGCGGACTCCTGATCGACCTGGCGCTGGAGCCGCATGACCCCGGCCGGGCCCCCTTCAGGCCGTGCTGATAGCGGCATGGGCCCGGCGGTGCGCGGCTGCGTCTCTGCCGCGCGGGCGGCGTGGGGGACCGGCTCCGCGACTGCAGTCATCTGGAAGCTTGAATGACGCCCCCCGACCCTCCGTCGCTACTTCAACGGATAAAACGTCACTCAGTTCGGGACTGCAACGAAAATCGTTTTCTTTTGGGCACCCTCGTACTATGGTCGTGCGACAGGATCGTCGGGGACAACACTCCACTTGCCTTAAATCACGCATATGGTAACAATAGTGATTTCCCACGACATCCCTGTATAAGGAACGAGCACAATCGTCTCCTCTGTGGGTTGATATTGTTGGGATAATCCCCTGCACCTCAGTTGTCCTGGCCATGTCTGTGATATCATCTCATATCAACACGTGCCTATCCTGTGTCGACAACGCCAGTGCTCGTGTATAGTTCTAAAACTAGCCATCTGCTGCCTGATCGAATTAGTTGTTACCTGTCTAATGTATATGAACGGCGACTATGGTATCACACCGGTCGGGTGAAGGTCATGACCGGTCCCGCTCGCGCACTGTGAGTGGAGCTCGCGGGGTGCGAGGCTTGATGGTGGGTGAGCTCACACCAGTGATATGATCAATGAGAAGTGAATCATATTTATGTGAACAGTCCAGCAATAGTGATGCGACCTATGTGACCCCTGTGCAAAGGAACTCAATTATTGGAAAATAGACTTACTCGGTGTGAATTCTAAAGCCACGAAAAATGTCGGATTCAGAAAGTGGAAACCAAGACTCTGTATTCACGGATGCTGCGTCTGGCAATGAAAGCGGAGCCGGTCGGAAAAGGCAACTCTCAGTGACAGAAATGGCCAAAAGACTGGAAAGAAAACGAGCAAAAAATAATGCGTCGGGACCTAAGAAATCTCCGCGTCAGAAGGAAACCAACGGTGAGTCTGGTGCCCAAGTGACACTTGACGCCATTCAGAAACTTATCGAGGCGGGTAATAATCGTGTGATCGAGGCCTTGGAAGTCAAATTTCGGTATCTCGAGAAGCGCTTAGAGATCTTGGAAGCCGAAAGTATGGAGAAAGATGCAAAAATCAAGGAACTCTATGATGTGGTAATGAATCAGAGGGCTGTAAACGTCGAGATGCAGGACAGGGTTGCGGCTATGGACGCAAATCGGCGCTTATCATCGCTCATTTTCACTAGCGATGACTTTGGTGTCCGCACGCAGAATGAAGACATCGCTGGCAAAGCTGTCTCTCTGCTCAACAGCCATTTCGATGGACTGAACTTGAAGGAGGATGATATCCATGCGATTCATCGCTTAAAGGATGATAGTAAGGTGATAATCAAATTCGTGCGGCGTCAAGTGCGTGAGAACATCTTTGAGCGTCGGTTTGAACTGTTCGCGCGGAACGCTCAGGGTGGACGGCGGGTGCGCGGTGGAACAAGTTCCACCGTGGCTCCAGAGATGGCGCCACTGTATGTGGCCGAATCGCTGATCCCAGAGATGCAGCAGATTTTGCAGACTCTCCTCGCTGCGAGACGTCAGGAAAACGGCGCTAAAGTGGCCTCAGTCTTTAGCCGTCGAGGGCAGGTATACTGCCGAAAAGTCCCTAAAGGTGTAAATATTCGCGTAAGGGACTATCAACACATGCTGGAAATACTTGGCGGTACCTTGCCGTCGATGCCAGAGCGTCGCGCGGGTGGTCGTCGCCGGGACGCAAGACGTGGTGGACACGGTCAGACTGTTCCGCCTCGGCACGGGCAAGGAGCGATGCACGACGACAACACAATTGGAGCAGCCGGGACGCCAGGAACCGCTAACGCAGGCATGGAGACGAACGCAACCGCGTCCCCCGCCGGGAACGGTGGAGGCCGACTCCACTTGCCTGTCACCTCTGCGATGGGCGTAGACCAGCGTTCTCCTGCGGGAGCTGAGCGGACCACGTCACCCTCCAGTCACCGGTGGTCCCGGTAAACTAGGCGAGCGCCTACCGGTCTCCGGGAGTCTGCGATCGCTGCTTCATCAAAGCGTGGTGAGGTTGAATTTGATGTCGAGAGTTATGCTGTGTTGTGAGCTGTGTCGCGCCTTTTTGGCTTTTGCGTGCTTAAAATAAGCTTGTTAGAGATAGTTTGAAGGCTAGGATTGCTTATTTATAATTATATTTAACAATGATTTGCTGTGCAAATAGTAACGTTGCTTTCCTTTAAAAGTATAAACGTGACTACCAATTCTACTCAGCAGCGCTTATAACGAGCTTTTCGAACGGACATGATAATGCAAATCGTTCACGTAGGTTGTAGTAGTACAATGTGCCGATGAGCGCTGTCTGCTTCAGCGCATCCAAATCATCCGACTTTTGCCTCAGAGCATCCGATTGCCCCAGCGCATCCGAATTTGCTTCGCGAAGCATCATAGTAAAATTTCGTTTTCTGTAACAACACAAATATAATTTTCTTTAGCAAAGTTCAACGCAGACATATGCATTGCACAGCCATGATAAAATGCGTGAATGGGTGTGGTCTTTGGCACCGTGCACCCTCTTGGTGTCGTTTGATGTATCTGCAGGGAAGCGGAGACTGTCGGCGTAATCGGGTGCGTCCGACGGTCAGATTGTGCTCGGCTGAATCGGAAAGGATCATAAGGTGAACGTTTTGTGGAGTAAGTCCGCAACTCTCTTCTAGGGGTGAGTTGAGTGGCCGTCGGCGCACCCGGGCGCCGTGGCATTCACAAATATGTGGCTGAAATACCTAATGAACGCTGTTGTTTGTGGATAGAGTGCTTACTTGATAACTTCAGCATGCATGAAGGTGATTTAACATGGATTTGAGAAGTACGCCATAATGACTGGTTACTTGAGTGTCGAATCTGCTGCTAAGTGATCATATGATTGAATGCATATGGCAAAAGCAAGGCGGTGTGACCAGAAATGCCCGTTATGCACCTATGCGCTGTGATTTTCAATACCAGGTTTATGTTTATCCGGGTAAAGGTGCACCTACAGTGCCACTATGTTATATGCGGCATAGCATGTTTCAGTTTAACGGTATAGGCACATGCAGAGGGAAGGAAATGGTGTTTGCTATTGTCCCTGGTAGGTGGCAGCACAATAGAATTACGCTACGGAGCTGTTGTGGACACTGCTGTCGATGAATGTCACACTGTTTTGTTGTGCGTCTGCAGGTTTTGAGGTGCAGGACGGCGTGGCCAGGTCCAGACGGCGGCCGCCCGGCCAGTGCAGTCTCGCAGGGTCGCACCACAACGTGGACACTTCTGTCACGACTACGAGGTTATCATTTCCGAGGAGTCCTGGCTGGGCGGCCGTCGCTGCACCTGGTCGCGCCTGGTGATCTTTCCAGATGAGAGTCGTGAGAGTTGTCGCGTTTTGTTATTGGGCTTTCTTTGCCATCATAATTATCCAGGCATTAAGAGGCACCTAAAAGATGTTCCATAGGGGTTGTATTGTATGCATTCAACAGAATATTCATGGATGACGATTATTACTATAGCTTACCGCCATAGGGCTCGCGCCCCGCGACGAGTGGGCTCAGGGTTTCTGGCTCTTCCGGCTTGGTGTGGCGTGTCATGTGGGGGAGGGGAGGTTGGGGCATGTGGGGAAGGGTGGGGAGCAGCTTTCACCAATTCAGGATCGCAGACGTATAATGCGTGATCAACAGGTTGTCGGTGTTAGTTGGATTGAGCTAATTGATATATTTATCCATAACCTATCATGTGCAAGTTTACGCTTCATGATTTAAAAAAGGGGTACCCATCATTCATCACTGCAAGGCGACTATTTCTGATATATTCTTGCGTTTGTGGGCACCTTTGATATAATTAAATGGATAGGCAACAATTAGTTAAACATTACCTCGAAGGGATATGCCTGATTTAAAGGTTCTTACATTTAACGCCAGGGGATTGCGGGAGGCATCAAACAGACGGGCGGTATTTAGGTTTCTGCATACGCAGTATCCGAACTATTTAGCGGTACTTCAAGAAACCCATTCTTGTCCCCGCGATATGCCCTTCTGGCAGTCGGAGTGGGGTTCGCAAATATTTTTTTCACATGGTGCAAGTGTAAATGAAAGTGGGGTAGCAGTCCTGATACCTAAATCTCACCAGGGGATCGGCATAGCTAAGCTCGAATATGCGTCAAATGATGGAAGACTTATAGTAGCTGATATTCAATATGACAAATGCAAAGTTAAGTTAGTTGCTGCATACGCACCGAGCAAAAATCGTAATAACTTACAAGTAGATTTTTTCAATCGGTTAAAAGAGAAAATTGAGGCCATGTCCGAGATAGCAAAGTGTCATATACTCATTTGTGGGGACTTGAACGTTCACCTGACGCATCGGGATACATCCAATAGGAACTTCCGCATGACAGCAGCTGCTAAAGTTTTGACTGATTTAATGAGTGAACAAAGTTTAATAGACCTTTGGCGGAATAAAAATCCTGACCTGGTGAGATATACTTGGAGGCGTTTCAATCCATTGCAACAATCCAGAATTGACTATATAATAGCAAGTAAACATTTTATAGATAACCATGTAATAAAAAATATAAATATTAAGTCGTCCATCCTTAGCGATCATTCGTTAATGACAACAGAAATAGAAGTTGTCTCATCTGAGCGTGGACCGGGGCTATTTCGTTTTCGAAACGATCTTCTTCGTGACAAGCCGTTTGTCAATTTAGCTAAGGTAGAAATACAGAAAGCAGCCACAAGATGTCAAGATTACTCTGATATCTCCGATTGGGGATTAACACTAGATATACTTCTGAGTAAAATTAGAGTTATGAGCATTAGAAGATGGAAAGAAAAAAATAGACAGAGGCGTGATGAGAATTCAAAGTATATAAAGCTACTAGAGGAATGCGAAGCCAAAATGAACTCACAAACAAGCATTGAGTTAATAGAAGAGTATCAGGACCTTAAAAGTTTGATAAATGATATAGAACAAGAAAAGGGTAAGCGGGCAATGATTTATTCAGGAGCTAGATGGATTGAAGAGGGTGAAAAACCTACTCGCTACTTCTTTAATCTAAATAAAGTTCGAGGTACCAAAAAGGAAATTAATGTGCTACAATCTGAAAACAACCAGTTTATAACAGGCAACAATGATATCCTAAACTACTGTAAGAATTACTTCAGCAAGCTTTATTCCAGAAGTGATGGTAGTCAAAATAATGAGGATAAATCAATGGTTAGTGAGTTTCTTGGCTCAATAGAAATCCCTCGACTCAATCAAAGTGATAGAGATATTTGTGACGAGCCTTTCACGAGTGCAGAGTGTAAGGTAGCACTGGATTCGATGATGAATAATAAGTCCCCATCAGTTTCCGGGTTTTCGAAAGAATTTATACAGTTTTTTTGGTCAGATTTAGAAACAATTGTTATGAGTTACCTTAGACAAGTGAAAGAAAATAGACAGTTTTTCGTTACCCAACGAAGAGGGGTAATCACATTGATTCCAAAAAAGGAGATCAAAAATTATTGAAAAATAAGCGCGCGATATGCTTGCTTGACATTGTGTACAAGATAGCAGCTAAGGTGCTGGCGAATAGGATCATGCAGGTTATATCTAATTTAGTAGCATCAGACCAAACGGGTTCAATACGCGGAAGATATATTGGAATGAATGTCCGAACAATCGCAGATGTTATAGAGTACTGCGAAACAGATCGATTGGGCGGGATACTGATGGCTCTGGATTTTCAAAACGCGTTTAACACAGTCGAGCATAATTTTATATATGACGTTCTGGCCAACTTCAATTTTGGCCCAAATTTCATTGAATGGGTTAAGATATTGCATACCGACACAGAGTTGACTGTCATTAACAATGGTTATACCTCCCAGTGGTTCAAACCTTCAAGAGGACTTCAACAAGGCTGTCCAGCCTCAGCTTTAATTTTTTGTATGGTTGTTGAAATACTCGCGATTAAAATCCGTAACACACCGTCCATTAAAGGAATTACGATATCGGGACAAGAGGTTAAGATATCGCAGTACATAGATGACACAACCCTTTTTCAAAAGGATGCAGATTCAGGTAATGAGGCATTGAAAATCATACAAGAATTTGGAGTGTGTTCTGGGCTGAAACTTAACTTGGCAAAAAGTCAATTTATGTGGTTAGGCAAAGAGAAGAGATGTCAACATCCCATTTGCGGCCTACCGCCGAGTGCTAAGGTCAAAGTACTCGGGATGGAGTTTAGTGCCTTACATAACTGCGAGGAAGAAAACATTGGACATGTTAATCACAAAATACAAAATACATTGAATCAATGGTCTCAGAGGGACCTTTCATTGAAGGGTAAGATAACAATAGCAAAATCTCTCGTTGTCTCCCAGTTGATATATATTATTTCGGCTGCGCGAATTGATAAAAAGCACTTAGTGGCAATTCAAAGCAAGATCATGAAGTTCATATGGAGAGGTCGCCCACCAAAAGTTTCTAGGAATACCCTATACCAGACTGTTGAAAAAGAGGGCTTGAACGTTCCGAATGTAATCAACATGTACAAAGCGATGCGTGTATCGTGGTTGGGGAAAACTCTAACAAACATTGATGCACCTTGTTCTAAAATTTTACAGGCTAGGTTGAGAATCAAGTTCGAACACATTTTGCACATGAATTACGGAGATAACTGGACTAATTCACAAAAAATACCATTATTTTACAAGGAAATGTTAAAGTGGCTACGAGAAGCCTTACCTATCAAAGAGCCCCAAAACGGCAAGGAAGTGCGAAGACAGTGTCTTTGGAATAATTCAGCAATACGCATAGGAGGACAGCCCCTGTTCTGCCGTAGGGTATATGAAACTGGTTTGCATTTGATCGACGATTTATTTGACAATCAGGGGCTTTATATGAGTTTCGAGCAATTTAAAGAACGTTATCCAGCGACAAGAGTTGATCCTTTGACCTATTACGCCTGGAACCGAGCAATACCACGGGTATGGAAAGGGGTGATAAGAGGAACAGTGGCATTGGAACCAGAAGAACGGGTGATGGGATATTTAATCAATATGGAAGGGGAGGATATTAATTTAAAACATTTAAAACCCAAAAGTATTTCCATTAAGTGGCTGGAAAACCTTACCCCCAACGCTCAAAGAAAATGGCAAACTGAAGGAATTGATTTTGGTGAAGATTGGCAAAAAATCTTTATAATGCCTTTCAAAATAACTAACTCGACAAAATTACAGTCTTTGCAATTTAGACTAACACATAGATATTTTCCTACTAGACGCTACTTGTGTATTAGGAACGTTGTAACTGATCCGTTTTGTAGCAATTGTGGTGAAGTTGAAACAATGCAGCATATCTTCTTGGAATGCAATGATGTTCAAAACTTCTGGAATGCAATGGCTACGAGAATAAATGAGAAACTTCCAGCTCCCAACAAGCTAGTAATCAACGTTAACAATGTACTGTTTGGATCCCTGTTGACCTTAGACATAGTAAATTTCATCGTATTAATTGGTAAACAATACATTGCCAATCAGTATTTCAGCGGCGGCCAAATCAGAATCGATGCATTTGTGAAAACTGTTGTTAAAAGTTTCAAAATGGAACAACACAGCGCTAATCAAAATGGGTTGATTTCCAAGTTCAGACAGAGATGGGCACCCTTTATTGGAGAACATGGAGAACTTATTTTGTAAGTATTTGGAAGCAATTTAGAAAGCACCGACAAGCTGTAATGACTAATAAAGGTAAAAAATGAGATTGTGAAGGAAGTGTCGTCTGCCTGATGGGTAGGGTTGGGATGGGGATGAGGACGGGGAATGCTCATTTTGTGGTGACGATTGTGTCAAAGCTGCCAAGGAACTAAACAGTAAGGTATGTTTCAGACGTGTGCGCCCTGTTTGTTTTTGTGCACATGATGATGCACAAACGTAAACCTGATGTGCTTTGTGCTGAGGCTGCCTTGTGAATGTGGCTTGACACTGCTTGCTGACTGAAATAAATAATTCCGAAAAAAAATGCCTTTTAGGTATTGACATGCATCTTGTCCCATTATGTTGCTTTGCTGCATCTGCCTCTGATGTTTTATTACATTAAACCATTTGCCTTTGTGTGAAAGATGTCACACAGTATCTGACGTTTGCTAATCTATGCAACAAAAAGTGGTTAAATATAAATATAAATATATATATATATATATATATATATATATATATATATATATATATATATATATATATATATATATATATATATATGTTTTGCCATGTAGGTCAGGCCCTGTATCCACCACTGAATTTTGAATTTTCTCATACTGGAAAAATGACAATGTTACATCAACTCTCCATCAATACATGCCAGTTTGGTGAAAGCAAAAAAGAGGGGTAAGTGTTATGGAGAAAACAAGGAATGGCTTAAAAGGTGCATTTTGCACGCCTTGCCCTCAAATTGCATTTTTTCACAAATTGAGGTCAGCGTGAGACGAATTAAACTCGCTTTTAATTTTTTAATCAGACAGGTAAATTTTGAGATCTTAGGGGGCCAATTCCCCATCCTGCTTACAAGAATAGGGATAACTGGGAAACTCACAGGAGTAAGATTAATTCGATGTATATTTTATTGAGAATAACGAATTCGGTCTTATATCTGTTGACCAAAAAGCCAATCAAATTAAAAAAACACTATTTCCTAATACATCCCTAATTTTCCCTTCCTAGACGCCTGAAGTTCCATTTCCCCGTGATGTCATGATCTGGCAGCGCTCTGTGCCACAGTGAACCTCTTTATTTGCCCCACCATTGGCGGAACCAGGAGGGCCATTCCGGCCATGTCCCCCAAAGTGCTGGAGGGGGCCAAACTATCTTTGCCCCCCAAACGCCGGAGAAATTTTTGAAAAAAGGTGTTTACACTAGGTCTGTAGAGCAAAAAAATCTTCGCTCCCACCCCCCCTCCCCCCCGAGAGCGTTCATGTACTTGGAGAGGTAGCTTATACTAGGTCTGTCGAGCACTGAAAAAAGGCGTTTACACTAGGTCTGTGGAGCAAAAAAATCTTTCTCCCACCCAAGGAGGAGAGGCAGACATGAGTTTGGCCCCTCCCAAAACTCGGGTCTGCGTCCACCCCTGTGCCCCACAAAATGGACACTAATAGAAACAAGGCATTTCGAGCTAAATGAAGCTATTATAAGAACCCCAAGATGCACTTACCAATCACTGATATTCTTATGGATATCTCAAGACATACTTCATGGTTCAAACTAGCCACTGAAACGAGTTACACCCATTTTAGCCGCTAGTACCAAAGCTATGTTTGGTAGTGTAGTTTTGAAGAGGTCCAAGCAAGAAACATTCGTTTGTGAAGCGGATCTTGAGCATTGCATGCATTACCACATGATGCCATGGTAACTAATGGTCATTGCTTATGCATAATATGCGAACATCCGGGCAGAACAGGGTCGATAGGGGGTTAATTCTTACTTTTTTCTCCGTGAACGGTAAGTTTTGGAACAAATCAAACATTTGTCAAGTGGTTTTTAGGGATGCTCTATCAGCGGTAGACCCAGCGGGGGAGGTAAAAAAGGCATTTGCCCCCCCCACAAACAGAAAAGCTCGGGGCAAAGCTATGGTTCCCCGAAAGCTGTTGACCTCCCTTTGGCCCCGACTCTTCTTTAATTTGCAAGCAAGGTTTTGGTGATTCAACCATTAACTTTAAACAGAACCAGTCAGCTTCACTGTTAACATTGAGCCTTAGTCCTCTTGATATGCAGAATTTCTTTTGAGTGAATGACTCTTGGATAGCAAAAGCAAGCATCTTGTGGTCACATCTTTCAAACCGTGATGTTTTTTATTTTCTATTTCATTTAATTTTCTGCTTTTCGACTTAGTTTAAGCCCCAAAACCTACCGTCTAGTTAAACAGCGGCAACGTCAATCACCACGTGACGTTTTTTCCTACTTTGGTTTGCCCATCCTCCCTCCCCCAAACCCCCAAACCTACCGGCTAGACCCGCCACTGCGTTCTATCGCATGGCTATCTCAGTTCATTATGAAGGTGCGACATTCCATTTTCGTTTACCCAAATGTTAAGCCCAAGGTCAAAAGGCAAGGCCAGACGTCATGGGTAATATCCAACTCTCATTCCCAGCTCAGTGGGCGCAAAGTGTCACATAACAAGCGCCCCGCTGGGGTCCCTGGCATGACGCGCCCCGCTGGGGGCGAATTTCGCCCCCCGTATCTCGTTTTCCAGGAAAGCTAAAGAAAAATTACGAATGGCGTTCGAACGCTCTTGACGAGACAAAGAGAAATTATATGAAGCATTTTTACTTCAGGTCAATATTGAGGTCAGCATAGGTCAATGAAGGTTCGTTCCATAGACTTACAACAGGGCAGTGTACATACGTTTCCACCTATAGATATTTACTCAGCAAAGCTGGAGCAAATATTTATACATCATTGGATTTCTCTCATCGTGACGAATCGAATGATGTATAATATGGGGGCTCAAAATGTGTCCTACTAAAAGGCTGACATTTTTTACTAGTCCATGGAAACATGTTAAAAGCTTGCAATCTAGAGTCTCGGGAGAGTGTCTTAGGCACCGCGGCGGTTCATAAAGTCATTCAAATGAAATCCAAAACATTTTAATTTCCATTTTCTGGGTCAAAGCCACCAGCCGTGATATTGCCCAGCGAGCTAGACGACAAAAGCCGGACTCATGTTTTGGTCCCATTTTCAGGCATCGGTTCGAATCCTAGGGGTGGCTAAACTTCTCATATAATCTGAAGGTGCAAAACACAATGTATTAGCTGAACGTTTATGAAAATATGCGCCTTTCATACTTTAAGCTCTCAAGGAAGCTTCTACCTAATGCAAAGGCGGCTCCAGGAGTAAATACAGTCATGTTCCAGGGTCGGATCGAAGGGGATGAGTGGCGATGGGGCGACCTCGCACCTTTAGCCTTGGCTTGAGCACGGCTAAAGGCCCTCCGCAGGGAGCTCCTTTTATGTTCGATGGGCGTTCCCAAAGTAAATTCAGGATCTTGGCGGATCCAGGATTGCCGATCGGGGGCACCTTCCCGGAGGGGGCGCCATCCGGACCAGGGGGTGCCACTTTTGACCGGGAAAACCTTTCAGGTGGGCGCCGATTTTCGCATCCTAGGGGGTGGGTGGGAAGCGACCTTTTAGGGGGCGCCATCGACCTTTCAAGGGGGCGCCGTGACCATTTCAGGGGGCGCCGAGGGTCGATCGGGGGCATGTGCCCCATTGCACCTTCCCCCTGGATCCGCCTATGATTCAGGAAGTCCAAACTCCACGGGCATTGGTCTCAGGGGCCCCAATAGCTAATCTGGGGTCCCCGAAAGTATTAAACTTTATTGTATAAGTACGTATAAATACACACCTAAGAGATGGTTTGTTGAATTAAGGCTTCATCCTCCATAAATAAGAAATGAGGACCCCGAGCGGGGGCTCCTGCGATTTAACCAGACCCCCTTGAAGAAGAAATGCTGAATCCGCCCCTACCATGGTCTCCCTAAGTGCCTGAGTTGTAACCACTTTCAGCCGATTTTCATTGTTTTGCGATATTTTTCCCATACTAGCCAACATCACACGAATTCTCACAAGTAGCGCAACCCTGCCAGCCGATATTGCACCACAGCTCGCCGGCAGCGCACCCCTATGTCAGCCGGCGTGGCAAATGTCTTCACCTGCAGCATACCCACTACCAGCCCGGTACCATGGGCGGAACCAGGGATCCAGGGGGTAGTGGGCAGGTGCCCCCCATTAACCCTCGGCGCCCCTTAAATGGTCACGGTGCTCCTCTAAAGGGTTGATGGCACCCCTGAAATATAGCTCCTCTTCCCTAATGTGAAAACGGCACCCCGCGATACAATTTGGCGCCCACCTGATAGGGGTTTGTCGGCCAAAAAAGGCATCCCCTTGGTCCAGATCCCCCTGCGCAAGGTGCCCCCTCCGATCTGAGATCCTGGATCAGCCTATGCTCGCCACGCAGTCCTGTTTACCCATCGCATACCGCCATTGGCCGACGTCGCACCTCCGCTCACTAACTACACGACAAAACTACATAAATAATTCGAATAGCGTATTGGCTGTTTAGAAAACATTCAAAAGCGAATGAATGGATCACAACAATATGGACAACAATCAAATATTCAATCGTGCCTACGCACTGCTCCTCCTTCATGTTTTGGGTACAAACAAATACCAAAATCACCAGCTGCGGCCGTTTGTGTTTACCTTATAAGACTGTACTGGACTAGTATTATTTCTAGCATATTCCTAGTATGTTATACTAAAACTGGTACTAGACTATGATTCTGATCACTATGGGTACAAGACTTTGAAGTACCCATTTTTCAACTGCCCTGGTATACTATGACCTTGCTAGGTCAAATTGTGAAAATGACCTAACCTTGAGCTAGGTTAGGGTCACAGGGTGAACTGGTATGGTCATGTTGCATATCAATCGACTCCTCGTGATAATATAAGCACAATACAAGCAAAATAAGAGCTTTATCTCAATTCAGTGAGACGTTATTGGCAAGACAATCACTGTATGCTCCCATGACCTGAGATGACCTTTGAGAGGTCAGATGGTCAAAAACTCAACTTAATGGTAAAGATCGTGGTAAGAATACACATACATGGTGTGAGAATTTTAAGCTTTATCTACCCAGCATTGACTGAAAACAAGCCCTTTCAATTTTTCACCATAGACTTATAATGGGTGACCAAAACATTGACCCCACCTCGGGTCAACAATATCAAAATTCCGAGATAGCAGGTTTGTAGACCCTATTGTGGGTCTTTTTTCATATTGTGAAAGTACCAAACTGATCGGTTGGCAGATGTTCCTTAGGCGTTGCTTCAAACTCATAATTTTAGGTTTTGAGGTCGGGTCGCTTGACCTTGAATAGCTCCTTGACCTATTCAAACCAGAAGATACCTATTCAAACTATGGGAAACCAGGAGGGGGCGAGTTTCGCCCCCCCCCAGCGGCGCGGGTGTTAAAGGGAATGTGGCACCTTTATAACGTGATTTTAACTGAGATAACCAAATTGTAAGGCATACCGGAAAACCGGGTACTCAATATATCGTTTGCTTGAAACTCAAAATTTCCGTGGAGAAAAGCAAAAAAACCTACCTGAAATATACCCCAAATCTACCCCAGAAAGACGGCCACAGTTGTTAGCTGTTGGTGTGACTACAGTGCTGACGTCACGGTGAGTAATCAGCCAGTTGAAGCCCTTGAAGCCTATTGAATATGGTAGTAGTTGCTAGATAATGGCGTCACCCACAGGCAGAGGTTTATTTTTTCACCCTAGAGGAACATTTCAAAAATAAAAATATTGAGCTCATTGTACATTTTTCAGATAAATAATGGAGAACTTCGTGATTATTTGCTAAAAATACCCCTAATTACACTTCATTCCTGGATTGGACCAAGATGCCACATTCCCTTTAAGGTAACATACCATTTTGTTGCGTCATAGGCCAACAATTTTTAATGAGCCGGACTTTAAGATTTCCAATCTTTAACATTTCCCACCGTTCCCCGACAACGTAAGAAATAGCATTTATGACCTTGCTTGAACCTGTAGGTCACCTAGTTTCATCACTGGTATGTGAGATTGATACACGTTTATGACGATCATGGTGTGCACTTGTAAATGCAAACGGACCGAGAGTGAAAGGCAGGAGTAAGGAAGACTGGCGCAACAGTAGCAGGAACAGCCCGAAGACGCCATGCCGTACAGGGAAGTCAACGGTTTCTAGCCGGTAAACAGAGGCCCATTGTAGATGCTAAACAGATGCAGCAACACAAGCCAAAGCACAAACTTGACCGGTAACACAATAACTTTACGCCAGCAAATCAGCATGCTTTAAACTGAGCGCAGACAATAACTTTGGTGTAGTGGTAGTTCAAGCAGACCAATACGGCACACTACATGGAAAGTTTGCATCAGCCGTTCCAGATAAGTATCCGCCTTGATAATGAGATGAAACACAGTGAGCCACGTCCATCAAATGTTTTCACGCTACATCGGCAATGTATCGCCTGCAGTCCTAGCCGGCCAACAAGTACGTTGCCAGGCCTGATTCTTGGGGGCAAACTGGATGATTGAGATAGCTGTTGTTGTCTTCTGGACTCCAATTCCATCCTTTCAGGACACCAGATCCAGTGTTATCCTTAGCCCCCCCTAACCCCCCCAACCCCACCTGTCTTTTTACTTGATGCGCGCTTCGCACGCTTGGCAGACAAAGCACCCTCGTGTCCAACACCGTGATGAGTGGGGCTACACACGCGCAGTGGAGAGGGGTCTGATATCAACGCGCAATGTGGGGGTCATAAAGTACCCCTCCCATGAGATCTCAAAAACCGTTAGAAAAACGCCTGTTTGGGGGGTGTGTGGGGAGGGGGGCGATGGCTATCTAAATTCTAGCCAAGTTTCATTGATCTAGGCCTCTCCAAGGTCAAACGGGATTGGAGAGGTCAATAAATGGGAATTGTAAAGGTCTTATAACCTCCGGTTTCCCGGAGGTTATAAGGGTCCAGCAACGATTTTTGTAAATCATTCCTTGCTGGACTTAGTATGGAAGACGTGGCAGATGAGCTGTTTTTGCTAATTCTTTTACATCAGAAAAGCTTACATATCCGCCAGCTGGACCTGCTGCAAAAGCTGATAAAGACGAAACGACGAAGACATCCCCCAAGAAGACTGTAGTTCGGGCACTATCATCGTTTGGTGAGAGAATTACGGGTGGAAGACAGAACATCATTTGTCAATTTCATGCGATTGGATCCGCAGATGTTCGACGAGTTGGTTGAAAGAGTGTCTCCTAGGATCACGCTTCAGGATACCAACTGGAGAAAGGCCCTGGAACCAGGTCTCAAGGTTGCAGTTACCCTCAGATACCTGGCCCCCGGCGACCGGTACCCATCCCTGGCATACGGCTTCAGAGTGTCGCGTCATACTATTGCCAAGTTCCTTCCAATTGTCTGCCAGGCAATAGTAGATGAATACAAGGATGAGGTCATGCAATGCCCCGCCACCGCTGATGAATGGAGAGCTAAGGCAGATGAGTTCGAGAAAAGGTGGAATGTTCCACATGCTGTCGGTGCGCTTGATGGAAAGCACGTTTCAATTCGCAAACCACCTCAGTCTGGAAGCCTCTACTACAACTACAAAGGTTTCCTTTTATCATCATCCTCGCTTTGGTTGACGCAGACTACAAGTTCATGTGGGTAGACATTGGCTCCATGTGGCATATGTCCGATGCCCAGATCTTCAAGGAATTTGAGCTTAAGCAGTGTTTGGAGGATGAAACGATTAGTCTTCCGCCTCCAGAGCCAATGACTAACGACGACAAGCATATGCCTTACTTTATATTGGCTGATGACGCTTTTGCCCTGCGCACGTACCTCATGAAGCCATACAGCAAGCGCAACATGACAGATCCTGAACTAATTGCCAACTATAGAATATCCAGGCGCTGCAGTGGTCGAGAACGTATTTGGGATATTAGCAAGCAGATGGCAAGCTCTCCTGACCACTTTACAGCAACCCCCAGAAGTTGCAAAAGTGATGGTAGAGGCCGCAGTATGCCTTCATAACCTCGTGAGAATGAGATACCCCGGACTACAAAATTCTGAACTGGATCTAGACAATGACAGCCACCAGACAGTACCTGGAGAGTGGAGACGACATGCACCTATGCATCAGGTGTACTGTGCTCGGGGACCAAACCGAGGCACCACCGAAGCAAAACAACAGCGGGAGTATCTGAAACTGTATTTCAATAGCCCCGCCGGGGCCATTCATTGGCAGCGGGATATGGTTCGCAACAGAGGTAAGTAACGCAGCGCAGCTGGCAGTGAAGCATTAGTCCCCCTGGGGGCCTGGGTGCCCACTGCCCAGTGAGGATACCAACTGCCTGTCAACACAGAGAAAGGGAACCAGTAATGTCTACTTGGTTGAAGCTTCAGTCAGCGCAACATCAAAAGTAGAGCATGTATTGTCCGATTAATAGCAATTCTAAGAAATAGCGTGGAAGTGAATGGGATTGGCCAGTGATTGGTGGGCGTTGGAAAAACGTTTGAATTCTGCTGTGCATTGCATTGTACTTTCAGTATTGTATTTTATGTTTCAAATAGTGTTGTAACTTTGTAACATGTCATTTGATTCCGTTATGCATGTAAATAAGAATTGAGTGTAGTGGCTGTGCAAGTGGTTTCATATGTAATGATAATATTCGATGGCTCAGTCACTCGCAGCAAATACGGCTTTCGATAATAGTATGGTAGAGCTTCGAACGTATGTTTCACTTGAGTTTTACTTTCCACCGCGTGAGAAAGCGTCTATTTCAGTAAGGGTGTAAAAATTACGGCTACGTTTAGATTATTTTATTTTTCAACCATTCACTTCAGTAACCGAAACGTGTACGGAATCCAACTTGAGGACATCAACTGCCTGAAGCCTATTAAGGTATTACTTGAAAACATTGGTTACAACATGAAGATCTCATAACAACGAGAACAAAGAAAACACAGCAACACCCAATGCAATGCAGCCCACATTACACCTGGTACACCATATACCGTACACCAGCTGAATCACGATACAGCGTGCTCTTACTCTGCTTGTCCTCTATCTACTCATCTTCTACATTCATCTCTTCCTCACAGTCTTCGCTGAAACGACGCAAGAAGTTCGACATGTTCGGTTTCTTGTCGCGGGTGGGAGTGGACGCATCTGGTGCAGAAGATGCGACAGGAGCTGGCGCTGACTGGATTGTATGAAGCACGGTGCTGTCTCTGCCTGGATCCTGTGATCTTACGCAGTCGGCCTGTTGGGGCTTCCATCCAGGTGTGCTGTTCAACGGCTGTATAGGCAACTGGTCGGAAGGTGGTTGCCACTGGAGAGGCTGGAGGGCTGTGAGATGCTGATGGTGAGGTTGGTACAGCTGATACTGGGGATGCTGATACGTGGGTGCGCCAAAATGCTGCTGGGAAGCCGACAACGTTGGCTGCGCGTCCCGACGATCAACCTCGTCAAGAGCTTCATCGAGTACTCCCTGGATTTGACGTGAAACCCGGTGGTAGAGATCATTCGGAAGCTTCATGATGACAGACTCCACGTATTTGCTAAAGCTGTGTCTGACTGGGTCCTCGGTTTTGTTCCGCTGTACGAACTCCTTTGTCAGCAGAAGCAGTTGATACTGTTGTTGCTCAACTTCTTGTAGCTTTTCTGCAACTTGGTCTGGTTTCTTTTCACAGCTCGAGGGACCTGGACCAGCTTTAGTGATATCGGTTTCGACCACGCTGCTGGCCGGCGGGGAGTCATGGATGTCACCCCCCCCATCCCCTAAATGTCTTCTGGTGTAACTTGTTCCTTGACTTGACTGTCGGAGATGGTGGAGCTCGTTTTCCGTTCCTTTCTCTGATCGAAACGAGAGGCTCTAACGGCCCGCAGTTCGCGATGAATGGCTTTAAGAACCCTAGCTGCTGAATCACCCATTCGTCACGGTCACTGAGCTGCAGAAACCCCGAACCCGATCTCTGAGCATTCTCGAGCAGCTTCTTGTATCTGGTACGAAGAGAATCGTACCAGATTTCTAACGTTTCTCTGGGGCGATCCATTCTTTGAGTCTAAGCGTTCCAGGTTCGATCTCTCAGGTTACGATCGTGGTAGCTCTTACGTTTCTTGTCGTAAAGAAAGGTATTTTCCCGCATGAATTCTAGCATGAGCTCCTCTTCATCTTCCCTGAGTTGAGGGCTATTGCGTGCCTTCTTGTTTGGTGGGATGGCTTCCTCTGTGCCCTTCACCATTTCAAAAAGTTGGGACACGTCTTCCAAGTCCGTTGGAGACCTTTCATGCGCCTCCTCCTGGTCGCTGACAGGCGGCGATGGCTCAGGTCGGGTGCATGGTTGTGTTTGCTTTTGCTTTTTGCTTTTTTTCGGGTACCTGCTGACCTACCCATGTTTGGAGGGATTCGCAAAAACACAGCGTCGTTAGAACTGCGCGGGATGATGTCAACTATAGATCTGAAAATGCCGACTGCGCGGGTTGTACGGTCTGCAACGGTAACGAAACGCGTAAGACGGTATTGGAACCTTTGAGACGTTACCACAACGCAATTGAAGAGGCAACGGAACGTTACGAGAACGCAGTAGAAACGGTTTGGATCGGTAGGGAGAAGGAGGAACAGCCGAGGTCGTTATATAGTCGTTATGAGAACGGATGAGAACGGTGTGAAAACGTTTTCACAACGGGCATATTTTCCGACCGCTCACTCCCGATCCTATAGCGTCGTGTTACCACTCCTTACGTTCCGTTAACGTTTCACCGGTTCAATTACCGATGTGTGAAGGTTGCGTCAACGTTCGTCTGGAACGGTACGGGAATCACGAGAGTTTCGAACATGTTCAAAAAACTTCGCCGTCCCAAACGTTCTTTCCGTTCGAACAAGTTTCGATAACGTTCATTGGCGTTCCATTATCGTTTCCCTGTTCTTTCCCGTCCTCACACCGAACCCTGGTCGGTGCAGAAACGTCAGCTAGAACGGATGTGTGGAATGGTGGTATTAGTAGCGCCTCTAACCTCGCTGTTAGATTAGCGCCTCTAACCTCGCTGTTAGAGTAGCACCTCTAACCTCGCCTGTTAGTAGCGCCTCTAACCTCGCTGTTAGATTAGCGCTTCTAACCTCGCTGTTAGAGTAGCGCCTCTAACCTTGCCTGTTCGTAGCGCCTCTAGCCTCGCTGTTAGAGAAGCGCCTCTAACCTCGCCTGTTAGTAGCGCCTCTAACCTCGCTGTTAGATTAGCGCTTCTAACCTCGCTGTTAGAGTAGCGCCTCTAACCTT
Organism: Lepas anatifera; assembly: GCA_034440635.1. Classification (NCBI taxonomy): domain Eukaryota; kingdom Metazoa; phylum Arthropoda; class Thecostraca; family Lepadidae; genus Lepas; species Lepas anatifera. The sequence goes on from JAOTON010000332.1 coordinate 101,241, forward strand.
GCCTGTTCGTAGCGCCTCTAGCCTCGCTGTTAGAGAAGCGCCTCTAACCTCGCTGTTAGATTAGCGCCTCTAACCTCGCTGTTAGATTAGCGCCTCTAACCTCGCTGTTAGAGTAGCGCCTCTAACCTCGCCTGTTAGAGTAGCACCTCTAACCTCGCCTGTTAGTAGCGCCTCTAACCTCGCTGTTAGATTAGCGCTTCTAACCTCGCTGTTAGAGTAGCGCCTCTAACCTTGCCTGTTCGTAGCGCCTCTAGCCTCGCTGTTAGAGAGGCGCCTCTAACCTCGCCTGTTAGTAGCGCCTCTAACCTCGCCTGTTAGTAGCGCCTCTAACCTCGCTTCAATAATTGCAGTCTTCTCAAGCACAGCTGGTGCCAAGTACGACGGCGCTTGGCGTTGCGATCTTCTGACTCTGTCGGAAATATCCAAGGAAGTGTTCAAACACACCCTCACTGGAGCAGGGTTAATAGATGGTAATGGCAGTTCAAGTCCCGTGCAAATGGACAGCAATGTTTCTGATGGTTTCCTTTCTACGTTCAGACACATGGGCGACGAAAGCAGGGGGACGGGGGGAACGTGTCCCCTCCTGTTGGCCAACCGGGGGGGACGTCCCCCAAAAATTTTTGGGTTAATCGTCATGAATGCTGTCAGGTACCGAATACTCAAAATTCGCCTCCCTCGGTCAGCACCAGCCCGGGTCCGTCCCCCTCCCCACTGCGATAATTCCGTGGCGGCGCCCCCGTTCAGAGTTTTCCCATCTAAACGTATGCCGACGTATGATCAAAATTGGTGAATACGCTGGGCATACGTCAAATGCATTTCATACACGTTAAGAGTACGCTGAAGTACGTCGGCATACGCTGGAGTACAACGAGGACCTAAAAAAGTTTTGAGCATGCACAAAATTTTTCGACGTGTGTCAGTGCATGATTCCTACGTTCTGCACACGCGGTTCATACGTTGCAGATACGTTATACAATTGTTGATATACGTTCACACACGTTGCGTGTACGGAACGCATACCTCGGGATAATGTCCTGCGTATCCAAAACGTCTTAAAAACGTGTAACGTGTTTTCAGCGTACTTATAACTTACTGAACGTATGTGCGACGAATAGTCCACGTATGTAAAGGTATTTGTCGCGTGCCGAACGACCACGAAACTTACAGAGCATGTTCCTACCGTATAGCGAACGTAAGATGACGCATATGCAACATTTTTGGGAATTGCGGTATAAAATGAGCCATCTATTACGACACTGTCAGCATTACAGTTCTATCGATTTCACCGTGTGCACTCCTTCTCGATATGAAGGATCCTGAGAGACTGAGAAAAGAAAACGTGCGAGCTGTCCTTCGGCATCAGAATGACCTCACAGATTTGGCCCTGCATCATTTGCGTGTCAAAAGAGCCAGGCAAAGGCAAAGAGAAGACGAGCAGAGGCGAAGAAGTTGGGTGAGGCCATATGTCGGGAGGCGATGCCAGTTTGGTATGTATGCCTTACTTTATGGTGGAGCTTATGGTGGAACTTCGTACAGAGGACCCGGCATCCTTCACCAACTTTTTGCGCATACCCCCTGCGATGTTCGACGAGCTGTTAGCCAGAGTGGTTCCGAAGTTAACAAAACAGCACATCTTATTCAGGGATCCACTGGAGCCAGGCATGAGGCTGGCCCTGACTTTGCGTCACCTTGTCTCTGGGAACAAGCATGCATCAATGAAGTGTTCGTGAGGTACTCGTAGAAGCTGTTTCTGTCTGCCTTATTTCTTCTTCTTTCTCCTGACTGCTGGTGCTCTTTCTCTCTGACTGCTAAAGCTTTTTTATGGGAAGGGCCAGAGACCTCTGGCGCTCTCTTTGCGCATGGCGGCGATGCTGAGGTCTACGAATGTTGTAATTTTGATCCAGAAGCGGAAGTCCTTTATAGGCTTAATCACGTGATTTTTGTGTTCATCAATCGCCGCCAATACGCTGCCGCGCGCCGCGCATACGTTAGACTATCGTTAGGCGTACGTTGCGAACGCCGGCAATATGCTAAGCACTCGTTGATGTAAGTTATGCATACGTTGTTGAAACGTCCTGTGTACGTTACTTATACGTCGCGTATACGTTCTGCATACGTCCAACTCGTTGCGTGTACGCTCTGCATACGTCAAAAATGGAAAAATCGGCGATAGTTCAACGAACGCCAGCGTTTTAGACCGATTTTCATACGTCGGACATACGTTTTCTAAATCGCCAAGGTGTGACAGGGTCTTAACAGGCTTGTTCCAATGTCACGTGTTGAAAAAGTCACAGCAGAATCACCTACCTCTTGTCATCATAAAATTAGCCTCTTTTCGAGCTTCAATTTTGGCTATTGTTTCAATATCCGTCTCCATCTCCAGCTCTTCTTGCTCCTACTGGCAAATAAGTTTCCCAAAGTCGGAACATTTTTCAAAGGTTTTCCTCAGCAAGATCTCGCTGACGCTTGTCACATATAAACTTTGCAGACTGCTGGGAAACGGTTTGAGCATCCACGAATAACAGCTACCTACAATACTTTGTTCGTCATCGGCTTCGGACTAAAACAGCAGCACATACTTCTAACGCAAAGAAACACCGGAAAAAACAATTGAGAAGCAGCCACTTTACCATAAAAATATATTGAAAAGAATAGTAGGCAATAGCATAGACGCTACCTTGAAGATCATTAAAAAGTTTATGAAGAAACCACAACAATCACCTCTACATAGCCTTGTCCTCTTAAAGCGAAGGGCTCCTTGTTTTGTTTGGGAAAAACACAGTCACCAGCTGCAGTAATTTATGGTTTAAAATTGTATGAAAGTACTTGGCGAGCACAAGTCTTAGTATATTCTTAGCATATCAAATTAAAGCTGCTGTCATACTTTAACTCTATATGTTTGTTTGGGGTATGTTTGGGTACGAAATTTGAAATATCCGTTCTTCACCTGCCGTGGGCCTGCACAGTTCTGGCTCAATAAAAACAGTTCCACGACAGCCCGTGATGACCCTCCCCCCCGTCAGCAATAGTCAGAAAAAGTCGGCCCCTTCATCTCCGACAGAAAAATTCAGAAAATTTCAGGCCTGCTCTCATTCGGTCGCTGACGTCATATGATGGCATATGCGAACAGCCTCTCACTCGGGGAGCAGTCATATCGATATGGGAGCGTTTCCAATTTTAATTGCTTGCTTTCATTCATTAAAATTTCATTGCATCTCAGATCAGGTCACCAAGTCAGGTCAAGTGACCTCAATTCCAAAAAAGGTTTCAAGTGGCAAAAGTGAAAACAGATTCAGTCTATTCATCTGCTATTCATATCATATAATCAACCCACCCAGGACCATAAGATGTGGAACGACATTTTTATCTCGATGATCTCGAGGTAGTTACGGGGCCTCTATTGGAAATGCACGGGGAAAACGTGAATTTCCATGAAAATGACTTGATTTCTTTAGGAATGGCTTAAAATAGCTTCCTAAACCCAAAATCCAGATACCTTATGTTCCTTCTCAGGGTCATGTTATAAATTTTGACCTGTGACCTCTGAGAGACTATCTGGGACTAATTAAGCACGTTGTAAAACTTAGTTGAATGATTTTGCAATACATTGCGAAAGAGCTTACATTTTGTTACAAAAGTTTCATGAAATTTGGAGAAGGCAAAATGGTAAGAAAACAATCATTGTATGTTTGACCTAGTTAGATCAAATACGGATTATGTCCAAAGATTTTACATATGAATGAAAAGAACATTTCACTAGTAATGGTATCAATTTTTTATTTCGCCGTCATTTTAATCGCATCAGTTTTCGTTTCGTTTCTCCGTTTGGTCATTTTAATTACTGCATTTCTCGATATGTTCCCAGCACGGACCAGAGTTGACCTTTATGACTTCGTTTGACCTTGAATGCATTGGCCTAGGTCGATGAAAGTTGGCTATTATGTAGATTGTTATCGCCCCCCAGACACCCCTTAACAGGCGTTGTTATAAGTCTCTTGGTTTTTAGATATCATGGGGCCCACCAGCCTCCCCCTTTCCAGTGCGCGTTAGTGCCCGACCCCTCCAGTGTGGGCGTTAAGACGAAAATTACTCCCGTTTGATTGAAGCTAAGTCGGCAAAAAGTGCAGCCTCTGATGACCCCTTCATCTGACCTCAAGCGCTACTCGGGCTGACAAAACATGCATGAGGTCTCTCTGTTTGTTATTTGAGTTTGTTATTTGAGTTTAAGGGCGCGCCAACCAGTGTGGTCATATAGCGCCCATTTCGGTTTCGGCTACGTTCATAGTCAATTGGGTATCAGTAAAAGTAGGTCAAACTTGTTAATCTAATGATCTAGGTGAGATACAAAGGCCAACAGCCTTGCGTTAAAAAAGGTCACGAACTGTGTCTACTGCTTAACCAGGGTCATATATGAGCGTAAAACCAATGACTTTAAAAAATTGACACAACGCGCACAACCATGTCTGAATCTCTGCCAATAAGATCAGTCAGCGTGAATGCTCGCTGCCGATCCCCAAACTTCTCCTTTCTTTCCCTTTGCTTAACTGGGACATGAGACCAACACATGTTTCACAGAGAGGGGAGCCGCAGCGACGGCAAAGTGGTCACGCGTCCCCGCACACATGAGGTCTCTCTCATACGTGCACTAAGTTCAAGGGCGGACGCAGACCCGAGTTTTGGGGGGGGCAAACCCATGTCTGCCTCTCTTCCTGGGGGGCGGGGAGCGAATATTTTTTTGCTCTACAGACCTAATGTAAACAACTTTTTCAGTGCTTGACAGACCTAGTAGAAGCTACCTCTCCAAGTAGAAAATCGCTCTCGGGGAGGGGGGCTGGGAGCGAAGATTTTTTGCTCTACAGACCTAGTGTAAACACCTTTTTCGGAAAATTTTCCGGCGTTTGGGGGCCAAAAGATAGTTTGCCCCCTCCAGCGCTTTGGGGGAGGGCATGGCCGGAATGCCCCCCCCCCCCCCCCCCTGCGTCCGCCAATGACTAAGTTCCATTGAATTTTAAGAGGACCTGGTGCGAAAATGTCGTTTCTTGGTGGATTTGTTGCCAAATGACCCATATAAAAGCTTTCTTGCCGTAGTAAAAAAAATACGACCTCCTACGGAAACGTTAACATCATTTGGGGTCCGTCTTTGAAGGCTTCCTTAATTAAGGGGTACCCTGAATTAAAAGATATTCAGTCTCATATATTCACCATCTCTATTTCAAAAATGAATTGATGCTCGCGCCGCCAGTCCTCGATTGCCAGTCATCCAATGAAGCGGTCTACTTAATCCACGCTGAATCTGACTTCCAGATATAAGTGGCTCAAGCAAGAGCTTCCGACTCATCCGAAGTTTCCAGCTCTCAAATAAGTCTTCAAACTTTAAGGCCAAATAAAAGTCATTCACTATGAAACTCAGATTTCAGGGGATCTAAAGTGCTGCGACATAATGAGGCTTGTCAAACGTAGCTTAGATTCATGCCTTTTATCATACGTATGATGGTCTGCAGTCCAGATGAGATCAAAGGTAAGTTTGTTCAAAAGAACCACGACATATCAGCTTGGGACAAAATTGTCATAATGTCGTAAACCGTGAAAAGAGCTGAGATGAAAGCAGATGTATGGAAAGCTAAAAAAACAATCATATAATACAGCAAAGATAATTAAATGTTCCAAGGTATCTCATCATTCACGATAGAAGCAAGCAGATACAAACTTCGAGGGCATCAAGCTGGCGGTTTGCTTAGCAAAACTGAACGATAAACACACACTTTTGAAATCCGAGCGGCTCCATACCGACGGTGTGGAGAACAAACGGGCCCAAAACCGTGAAAAATAATATTTTTAAAGAAAATAGGCAAACATCCGCGGGTTCGGGCCGGGAGGAGCAATGACCGGGTTTGCCCGCCCCCTGGATCCGCCAGTTGAAAGAAATGAGACTTGCGAAGCCATGATTCCGAACTGGGCAGTCACGGCACTTGGTTTAACGAACCCAGACAGAGTCGGATTGATACTCTAGACTTCATTAGGTTTCTGTCTGGCCTCACATGTTTCCCAGAATAAAACCGGCTACTTGAAAATAACCTCGTTTGTCAGTCTGGTGTCATGTCACTGGCTAGACCGATTCAGCATTTGCCTCCTGGAATTCCTGAGTTTATTCCACAAGATTTCAATACGGAAATGCTGACTCTACCAAGACCAGCAAGTGCAATAGAACCAAAGAAAAATTGTTTGCATGGAGACTTTTACATAATGCCTCCTGCTTTTCATACAGGTTTGTTCAAATCAATCGCGTATTTGACCAGGCATATAGTCGGACACTACTCAAAGTTCTTCCATTTCCAACTTTAAAACATTGATGGCAACAAATGTCCCCTTTTTCCTCACGATAATTTTCATCATCACTATCATATTTGAGATTTTAGGGCGCACAGACACCTAGGGCATATGGTGCCCACCCTCTGGCATGTCCTGCACCTTACGAGGGCTGGGAGTGAGAGCCTTACTGCAAAATAGAAAAAGCTGCATCAGAATCTAAGCTAACAGTAGCTTGAGCGGGGAGGTGGCCACGGGAATAGAGCAAAGGCTGAGCGCGATTCCCGAGCCAGATCACTTAACCCAGAAATTTCGCAATTTCCTGGAGAAAAATGCAAGTAATAGGTATAAGTTTTTACACCTTGTAAGGGCGGCGGCCACTTATCTGGGGCGGGTGCCCGACGCTGGCGCCTCTAGTTGGGACGGGTGCCCGACGCTAGCGCCACCTTCACCATGTGATGAATACCGCGGTAGGAGCGGCCGGTTGTGAAAGGTTGGCGGCGGTGCGAGAGTTTAGAGTATTTAGCTAGGGCTTCAATGGAGTGGCAAACGCGCAGAGCCACAATCTGGCACCGCGAGTGTTCGCAGTTTGGAAACTGCGCAATTAGCACCGAACCGCTGACTGTTAGGGCGTATAAAGGTAGTTCCCAGATCGGAGTAATGAAAATGGTATAAACTGCGGATTGGATGTCGAAAGTGTTAATTTTCGAATATTGAAAACGTTTTTTTGATCGGATAAATAGGGATGGTGACAGGAAGCGGACGTTTTTGACGTAGATAGCGGCGGAAGTGTAGTCATCGTCGGTGGCCTTCTGGCTCTGGTTTCTTTCTGGCTTGACCGTGAACGAGAGCGCACGTGTCGCCTCTGACCGTGAGTAGTAAATATATTTGGCTGATTGTTCGCTCGAAATCTGATTGCAATTTAACTCTATTTATATATTTTCTCATCGTATGTGCGTTCTATGCCTTTTTGGTCTTGCTTTCGCTTAAACTGCGGTGTATTAGCGGCTTACCTTTTGTCTGCATGTACAGGCCACCCCACGTGATGTCGGGCCCGACCCCGAGTGCCCTGAGATAGGGCTCACTGTCCCGATCATGCAGTACCGTCGCCTCCGAGGAGCGATCGTAGGTACGATTTGCGTCAGCGGTTTAAACATGTCGTAATACTTAACTGAAACGCATCAGTGAACTGTATTTGAAGTAATTATTTAACCTGTCTGAACTTTAATTCGAATTGTCTACTAAGGCCGTTATTGTCTAGTATTGTCTACCTGGGCCGTTATCGGCATTTAACTTGGCCGTCATCGGCACACGCAAGGGTCGTTATCGACATAGTGTTGACTCGTGGTTTTTCCACAGTCACCGCCTCCAGTAACAGTGGCCTCGTGCCTATGGGCGTTATCGCCAATACACTCTGAGGGGAGTAAGGCTTCTTTGAGCATCGGAGCGGCGGGACTACACACCTCTTCAGATACTATAATTCATACAAAGTATGCCAGCCTTCCTTTCATGTCCCAACTCTTGCTTGATTATCGTCACCACTATTGTCAGAGCATAGCTCGGTCGTTCAGTAACATGAACGTAAATCCATGAATAGCAAGAGTATCTGACTACACCCCATCTTTAAACGTTCTTGTGGGAATTTCACCGAATGCATTTACCGAGAGAGAGAGAGAGAGAGAGAGAGAGAGAGAGAGAGAGAGAGAGAGAGAGAGAGAGAGAGAGAGAGAGAGAGAGGGGAGGAGGATGGAAGGGGGGGAGAGTGAGTGAGAGTGAGAGTGAGAGAGAGAGAGTGGAGAGGGAGGGGGAGAGAGAGAGAGAGGGAGAGAGAGGGAGAGATAGAGGGAGAGAGGGAGAGAGAGACCCATTGCTTAATGAAACCGTTCGGGGAACTGCAGTCTGCCGCCCTTTCATGCTGTGTCCCGTCTGTACCATATGCAATCTGCAGACACTCAGAGGAACGACTAATATTGCACTGATTTGTCCAGCTACGCGACAGGAGTCCTGCAGCGCAACTAATAAGCCGCGTCCCGGCCGCCATTTCAAAGAGGCTACCACTCCCCCGGGCAAATAACCTTTCATTTGTCGCCCCCAGCAAGACAGCAAAGGAAGACGGCCAACTGGATGAACACTCAAAATCAAGCACACTTTATCTTACTTGCTGTTTCGAAATTCACTTATATGGTAGTCTTACGAAGAGGAGTATTGGACTTAACTACATTGTTCCACTTCAAGTGTTTATTCATGGTTTATTCAGGTTGGTCCAATCTTAACATGGATTGAAAACCTGGCCTTATGAAATTGTTCACCTCTGCAGATATTTGACGCATTGAGACAAAACAGTATGTAAAATCGCCCGCCCAAAAAATAAGCCCTGCAGCGAGCATTTGAAGGGTGTTGAACATTTTTTAAAGCACTATGTGAAAAGCCACGACGCAAACCTGAGGCACATCATTGTGGCCAAACACTTCGTTCGAACCACACGACGACCCTTTATCATTTTCTTTCCACTGGTCAGGCCGCAGAATACAGGTCTGGCCGTCGGACGTTGGCTGATTAAGCCGCCAGAGGCAGCGGTGACGGACTCGACGACTTTAACCGGCGCTGTCCGCTTCGCTTGCTGACACTATCAGCTGAACTACACTGACACTTAATCAACGCCGGCTGATCGCTGCCATATTGCTACCATATCGCTGCCCTCGTCACCCTCGGTGCATCCAATCGTCGACTGATTGGGTCGTGGCCCGCACCAAACCCCAAAGTTTAGCTGGTAATCAGGTGGGTTTGTGTATGCTTCAGCTGCACAAGCACTGATGCTGTCTGCGCCAGATATTTGATGGCCTATTTTTTCTCATTTTTTCATCACCAAGCGTCTTAAAAAAACTAAACATGCCACTTGCATTCAAGTCTTCGCGGTTTTGTGCCGTGTCGACTAGCAAAATTACAGTGTTCTAATAAATGACTTAGGGTGAGAAAATAGAAACTTCTTTCAACGAAAGTTTACTTAGAGAAAAGTCCGAAGTTTCGTGAAACCAACTCCAAACTAATGTCTGTCCTGCCCGAGGCTTGACAAACTTCACAAGTTTGCCGACAGCTTACAGCAGACCAACATTATGTATTGAACGAACAGCATGCAATGACCTTTAGCCAGACAATAGGGAAGAATAGGCTGCTTACTGCTTAATATCATGGGGAACTAGTACCGGACCGTTTGGTGGAGGACTCAGGCAACCAGTGCAGGACCATGAACATGCCCCCCCTCCCCGGTGATGAGAAATGCGTTTCGCCGTCCTGGAAGTTTCCTGCGTTCGGTGCTAAGGGAGAAACTTATGGTTTATGCATGTTTTTATTGATCAGAAACAGAAATGCGTGTTTAACACGCGCATTGACGGGGGCGGGTACCCACCCCCCCTCTGGTTTTCCGGAGATAGCAGAAAAACGGCGGCGCGTAGCGCCACCGTACGTGGTATGCCTTTTCCCTCATCATTTTTACAACTTCTGTAAAAATTTTAATGTTAGGTCATGTCAAGTCAGCTCACCAGTACAGGTCAAGTGACCCGACCTCAAAAAAGTTTAAGATAGCATAAGTCGGAGCAGGGTGAACTTATCCGATTGAAACTCATATCACATAATGGCCCCACCGAGTTCTCTAAAATATGTTCCGGTATTTTTGATATCGATGACCTAAGGTCAGGTACGAGGCATGACCTTTCCATTGGAAATACATGGGGAAAAAATGGTTTTTACGGAATAACTCAGTAACGGATGGTGATAGAGCATTTATTTTAGCTGCATTAGACTCGCCTGGGCTTTGCGGTTCTAATGATATGCTTTTTATATAATTTGACCCTGACCTGACCTCAGGTCAGGTCAAATCCTTTATTTGACCTAGCAAGGTCAAATTACATATCATTCAATTCGGCTTGGTGAGAGAATTCATATAGTTCAAGTCGTTTTGCTCTATCTTTACTTGTTCAGATGTATGGCCGAAAAACTGAATTTACATGTTATTCCTATAACGGCATGTTTTGACCTCTCGTGACCTTAAATGTGACCTGACAAAAAATGGTTCAAATGTTTTCGATGGAGAAGTAGATGGGCGGCCCAACGCCGTTTACCGTTTTTCGCCACCTACCGTGATTCTCGAGATCTTAGGGGGCGGGTACCCACCCCCCGTCAATGCGAAGGTGGCTCAGACCCCCGTCAATGCGCGTGTTAATAGCTTCTCGCGCAGGTTAGAGTAAGAGCAGCCAATTTTACTTGTTACCATCAGGTTTGTAAAAAAAAGTCCACCAAATTTGCGCGAATTAGCCTAAATAGAACACAGAACTGGTTTTGGTTGCATCGATACTCTTAAATTGGCCATACGGTAACTGTAAAGATCATTCATCTATTGCACCAAAGACCCAAGCTAGGTCCTTATGCCAGCAGCCAACGAACCGTCCGCAGCGAAATCACCACCGTTTTTATGACAATTCATCATTCGTTATGCTTCTTATGAGTATAAATCTCAGCAGGAGTTTGAATCCTACATATGAAAACAAAACCTTAAGTTCAGAATATCAAAATGCATCGCAGATTATCCATGGTGGCATCCTGAGGCCACCACCGTCTAAAAATTTCATTTTTTCCGTGATGTCAGTTTTTTTAACTGGGAATTTCCCCTGATCTGAAGGGATTTGGTATATATGTAGCCTATTTATTTATTTGTTTGTCATAGCATTTCCACTATTCATGTGGCTATTCTGACGCCGGTCGCAATGAAGATGAGGGACATAAATGACAACTTAAGCAAAAACACACTGTAGGATAAGGATAGGTAGGGTGGTTGATGGGACATATAGGGCAAATACAATTGGGCGGTGGCGGAGACCGCCTTTACCCTTGGGCTCAGTTTAAGCACTGCAGAGGGCCCGCAGGGGGCTCCCGGTGATGTCTCATCAGCGCTTCGAGAGTTGATTTGGACAACCCAATTACCACCCGAATACTAGTTCCGGGGGCACCCAAGAGTTTGACTGGGGTGTCGGAAGAGCTAGTCTTGGGGATCCCCTAAGAGCTGGTCTCGGGGATCCCTAAGCTAGTCTCGGGGGTCCACCAATATTTGGTATCAGCCCCCCAAGATTAAGTCTTGAGGTGCCCATCAAGTTTTAGTCGCGGGGTTCCCAAACGCTTTGGTCTCGTGGGACCCCACAGCTGGTTTCGGGGCCCAAAGGTTTGGTCCCGGGCCCCCGAAAATATCAAACTTTATATGCATGTTCAAGCATGGGAACATCACAAATCATTCAGTATGTCAAGATTTTGCACTAAATGAACGAAAAATTGGGGCGACGAGCAGGGACATTTGTAACGGGAATTTAAGACATGGGCTCATAGGACAGATTAATTATGTATTATTTGGTAACATACCTCTTATGCAGAACATGGTAATGAATATCACCTACAGTGTTGTGTTTCAAAAAGTACATTACATGTAGGTACTGCGTCATATGTATACGGTTGGGGTGATAAAGTTGAAAAGTGATGAAACAACTACAGGTTTTAATTGGCTTAACATTTTGCGTTACACTCGGCATGCCTCTGAACGAACTGCTTGCATAATTATTACATTCATATTGAACGTGACACAAGAATACGCCAACAAATTAATTTCAGAAAAGGAGCAGACATACGTAACATCATTTTTTAACCAAATATACCGCAAGAAGTTATGCTTTAAGTAAATATATCAACACCTTCACCTGGTGGGGGGATTTCAAACGCACCCCTCAAACCCGGCTTCATGCGTGATAACGAAGAACACGAAGGCTGGTGGATAGCCCATACAAATTCATGACGAAATTATATTGGTCACTTCTTGGCTCAGGTCAATAGTGAGTTCATGACAGGTCAAAGAAGGTGTCATGTCACAGAAGAGTTTCTAGTCTGACAGAATTGAATTAGAATCATTTTAGGCACCATTCGCTTCCTCTCGTTAAGGCACATCGAATGATGTATAATATGACTATACTAAGTAAAAAAATAAAAATGACCTGACCTAAGGTCACGTCAAGGTCACCATCTAACTTAGCATAGCCAATATACATATCAATCGCTTTGCAATAAAAATCCAAACGTAATGGTATCAAAATAAAAGTTAAATCATAATTTTCTGCAAAGGAATTGACCCAAGTCTGAAAACCTGCTTAAGTAGCCCCAGATTACCTCTCAGAGGTTACAGGTCCAAACTTGCAACAGGAACCTATAAAGGGGCCTAGGATACCATGATTTGGAGATTTCAAAGGTATTCCAAGCTGTATCTACAGAAATAGAACAATTTTTGTCAATTTCCGTTTTTCCTATGCATTTTTAATGGAGATGTCATAATCCGTACCTGACCAAAGGTCATTGATATGGAATCCCGGACTTATTTTATATTAATCGGTGGGTCCATTAAGTGGTATAAGTTGTGAATAGTCCTAAAAATAACCGTCTTACATTCATACTATATGTTGAAGAGAAAAGGCCAAGATAATAAACCATTGTATAACAGTGGTTGACAGATATTAACAATTAAACCAACACAGCAGGCAGATGAGCGCGTTTCGACAAAAATTGTCTTCTTCAGCATCTATGGCAGGAGGGATAAGGAGCCCGTCATCAAGACATGCAGCAGTTTCATCGTAATCGTGAAAAATACAAACACGGCAAAACGGGTGACATTGAATTGCACAAAAATCCAAACGATGAAACTGCTGCATGTCTTGATGACGGGTTCCTTATCCCTCCTGCCATAGATGCTGAAGAAGACAATTTTTGTCGAAACGCGTTCATCTGCCTGCTGTGTTGGTTTAAGTGTTTATAATAAACCATATTTTGAATACGATTCTTTATCAAGTTTTGAATGACCAGAAATACGGAAGTATGTAATATTCCATATTTCGGTTTTTTGTTCCGTAAAACACGCGGACATTCGAGCCTAGAATCTTTGTACACAGTGTTAACATATTAGCAACATATCTTCCTTAAGTTTCACGTTGTTATAATATATACAATCGATGAAGGACAAGTACAATACGCAGACGCACATCGAACCTGAAAAGGAATGCTGGGCCATCAACAGCAATCAGAACGAGGAGTACGGGACGGGAGGGAGTAGGCGCCATGATGAACCCTGTTTGTTCATCTGGGGCTTTTGGTTCCGTATTTCCAGGGACTCTTTTATTTTACAGTCAGCATCATCTTTGCATATGTGTACTATTTCTATGGTGAATGTCCTGTCTGTGATTTGTGTGTCTGAATGGTGTTCTCTAGTGTGATCCCCTAAGTGTTTATCCCGTTCCTTTCGTCTTGCGTGGCCTAAATGTTCCATGAATCGTGTCCTGATTTGTCGTGTGGTTTCGCCTATATATATTTGAGAGCCGAGGGTACAGGTAATTTTGTATACTGTGTTTTTTATACGTGGCACCTACCTTTTAGTCCCGAGTTGTATGTGTGGCATGTTTTTCTGTATCCTCGTAGGCAGGGTGGTGGTTCGAGGGATGATCTGATGAGGGTGTTGGCTAGAGTTCGACCACTCTTCCATGCTATGGAGGTGTTGAGGTCTGATGATTTGACTGCGGTGGTGATTCTGCGTTCCCGTTGGTCGTCTATAAATGGGAGATATATGTATGTTGTGGTTTTATATTTGTTTAGTCTAGTGTGATGATGTGGTTTGTAAAGTACCGAATGTTGGATGCGGTTGATTAGGGCTAGTGGGTATCCGTTCAGTTGAAAAAGTTTGGAGATCTTCTCAAATCCCCTCTTTCTTGCCGAAAAAATCGGATCCCGACCTAATGGCTCTTAACACGCGCATTGACGGGGGTCTGAGCCACCTTCGCTTTGACGGGGGGCGGGTACCCGCCCCCCCCTAAGATCTCGAGAACCACGGTAGGTAGCGAAAAACGGTAAATAGCGTTGGGTTGCCCATCCACTTCTCCATCGAAAACATTTGAACCATTTTTTGTCAGGTCACATTTAACGTCACGAGAGGTCAAAACATGCCGTCATAGGGATAACATGTAAATTCAGTTTTTCGCCCATTACAACTGAACAAGTAAAGATAGAGCAAAACGACTTAAACTATATGAATTCTCTCAGCAAGCCGAATGGAATGATATATAATTTGACCTTGCTAGGTCAAATCAAGGATTTGACCTGACCTGAGGTCAGGTCAGGGTCAAGGTATATAAAATTTTTTTTAAGAACCCCAAAGCCAGGGGGTTTAAAGGAAAAAAAAAAAAATCCTCCCCCCCCTATTAAATTAAAAAATTTAAAAGGAGGGAAAAAAAAAAAAAAAAAAAAATTTAAAAAAAAAAAAAAAAAAAACTTTTTAAAATAAAAAAAAAAAAAAAAAAAAAAAAAAAAAAAAAAAAAAAAAACCCCCCAACCAAAACGGGGAAAAAAAAAAAAAAAAAAAAAAAAAAAGTAATCATCTAGGGTTTCGTTTCCGTGTGTCCACAATCCAAATACGTCATCAATGTAACGTGAACAAAGTCGATTTATATGGGCTTACCATTCCAGACATACAGTCCCTTCTGGAACACTGTCTGAATAACAACTATCTTAGATTCGGGAAAGATGTGTACAAACAGACTGATGGTATAGTGATGGGGAGCCGGATAGTACCCCCTCTGACAATATTATTCATGCATACCTACTGTAAAATCTCTCATACTTTCCTCAGACATACTCCAGCCCATAGAATATTTTCGTTACATTGATGACGTATTTGGATTGTGGACCCACGGAAACGAAACCCTAGATGATTACTTTAGGTTCATAAATGAATTCCATCCGTCGATAAGATTCAGTATAGAAAGGTCTGACAACACAGAAAACCATCTAATTCCTTTCCTACCCACTCTTCTTACTGTACATCCCTCATCAAATCCCTCAGGCAAATACACTACCGAACTATACATCAAAGCCATGACAGCACCCATCATACTTAACTTCAATTCAGCCAACCCCATACAGACTAAAGGTTCCATCCTACACTCACAATCATTAAGAGCCATTAGGTTGGGATCAGATTTTCCGGCAAGAAAGAGGGGACTTGAGAAGATCTTCAAACTTTTTCAATTGAACAGATACCCACTAGCCCTAATCAACCGCATCCAGCATTCGGTACTTTACAAACCACATCATCACACTAGACTAAACAAATATAAAACCACAACATACATATATCTCCCATTTATAGATGACCAACTGGCACGCAGAATCACCACCGCAGTCAAATCATCAGACCTCAACATCTCAATAGCATGGAAGAGTGGTCGAACTCTAGCTAACACCCTCATCAGATCATCCCTCGAACCACCACCCTGCCCACGAGGATACAGAAAAACATGTCACACATGCAACTCGGGACTAAAAGGTAGGTGCCACGTAAAAAAACACAGTATAAAAAATTACCTGTACCCTCTGCTCTCAAATAAACTTATCAACATTTTAGAGTTCAGTTTCATTAAGCTTTGAGTTGTATTTCTTAGTTTTGCCTGTCTATTTCATCTTTCTGGGGTCTTAAGCCACTCTTTGCAGCAGCGTTTCAGCAGATACCTTACCTCAACGAGCCTTGTGTGAGCTCATTATTTTCATGAAAATCAGCCCAATGTTACGACCAGTTCAAACATGTCAGGCAATAGCCGAAACTCTGTTTCCAGTCTTCGAGCGAAACACAGATAACATTTTTTTCTTTAATCATGTTCACCATGCTGCAAAAAACTTTGCATCATTTCACTTTTTTCGATTTTGCTGCTCAGACGTCGATTTATATCAGAACCCACCTTGAAGTTGCCGAAGCCCAGGTGGTCGCATGAGCACTGGCACTCCCGAATGTGCTGTTCTAGATCCTGGGGTAGAGTTGGCACACAAGTCATCTCTATCGTCTCCGGGTTTGCCACGGCTGTGCTGGCGCCGGCGGTAGCGCGTGAGCACGCGTTTCCATTGCACTGGACCCACTGCTGTTGTTGCTGATGTTGATGATGCAGGTGGGTGCGTCTGTGGACTTCCATGTTGGCGTGGGTGCTCATCTGGAGATTGTTTTATCTTTCAATAGTCACTTTATAGGGAAGGTTAGTTTCTAATCATGCAGGGGGAGTATTCATATGGGACTCGCTAGTTTTGTTTCCATGAGATGTACGCACACAGCGGACAGTTGCCTGCTTTAGTTGGCGCTCACTGAATTAATTAAATACACAGAGGGGCTTCAACAGTCATATTTCATCTAGAGCCCAGTGTGGGTTTTCAATCTAAGGTAACATTTATATCGGTCAGGTTAAAATGAGTAACACTGATTTCTAGCAAGCAATTGTGTATAAAAATGCGCGCGTCACCGAACAAGGCTTGTCTTATTTCGCACGGCAAGCACCACTCTCAACATTGGTATCGCACGGGCGAAGCAGCACATGAACACTTTCCGCTGACTGACAGAGGTGCGTACAGTCCAACTGTATTTCACTGCAGAAACCAAGCGCTTCCCACCAGGTGCCTTGCAGCGTCACAAGAGAACACACGCCACTGTCTGAAACCTTAATCCGCGCGCACAGCTCCCGACCCGCCCGGGGCAAGACGCCAGCACCGACTAACGCCTGGGGGCACATCGCCGGCGGCGAAGCGCACTGCGCCGGCGAACGTGAGATGGGTCAGAAATGGGCCCGACAGAGGCGCTGGGTAACCATAACTCGTCGCGGATATCTGTTTGAAATTGTTAGGAACAGTCGCCGTGTTTGCAGAGCGGCTGAAAATTAAATGAAATTGTCGCAGGTCTGAGTTTGATAAATGTGCGATATCGTTCGCTCGGCATAAAGTGATAGTGACACCCTCCGGACCAAAATCGTTCTCATGTTTGAAACAGAACCAGTCTGATACGTTTCATGTTTGAAACAGAACCAGTCTGATACGTTTCCAGCTTATTCGCCTGGATATCCGACAAGAATTGTCCGAATTCCTTTTATTGTGAGACGATGCTTACTTTTAAGGCTGCTGAATGTCATTTTCCTAATTTTATCAAAAACTCTACTCATCTCTTAAACAACATTAAAAGGCTGGTTCAATGAAGAATGTTCCTAACAAACAAGAAGTTATATTTCTGACCCGGCTGGTATGAGTAATAGCTCACTCGCTCGCATTAGTCGATTTGTTCCTTGAATGTCAAAAATTTTCCGAGCAGTGCGGTCAAATACAGTCACTGGTATTCTTCGTCTCCAGGAGTGGGTTCACTGGTACCTTTGGAATGTTCTCCACCATCAGCAAGTTGGAAAGTTTCAGGCTAACAGCTCCCTCTACCCAGGGGCGTAGGAACGGTTTGAAAAGTGGGGGGCCAACCTTAGAGGGGGCCCACCTCAAGGGGGGCCCCAGTCCACGGGGCCTATAATTTTAAAAATTTTAGATAGCTCGTTTAGTGTAATAAGGCATGCATACACACAAGGATGTCAATACATGGAAAATTGAGAAATTAAATTTTTTCCCTATGATTTCAAGTTGTACCTATTATGATGTAATAAATCATAGTAAAACGCCAAAAAACAATTTTTAATTTTTACCTAGACCTTTTTCAAATACGAAATACATTTTTAGGCTTTTTTGAGGATTTCAATCGTTTTACCACGAGCGCGTTTTTTATATTTACAGATATTTAGGCCCTTTTCATTACATTTACAAAATTAAGAACTGCTTAGAAAGCTACAGACAATGCTTTGATACCAAATAGCCTCACTTCGCTATGCCTAATCAACTTGTATTTGCTTATTTAATGACGAAAATGGGAACATTTATGTAGGTTATTACTGATGTGTTCTTTCCATCATTAGAGATTGATTTAGGTAAAGGCTGATCACAATAAATACGCCTCGCTATATTTCGATGGCTAAAATACAGAGTTCTAGCATGACTGCAAGTGCAATGTTGGTACTTGATGGCCAGCTTTGTGATATCGAGGAGGTGTGGGCATGGTGTTATAGTGGTTAGCAACCCTGCTTTCCACGCGACCAACTCGGGTGTTAGGCACGGCAGATTCCTTGTGCAAGGAGCAATTTGACTCTAAAGAAACCCCTCCAACAGGGAAAGAGTTAGCGACGCCATATAACCCTGGCATCGAAAGACGTCGCGCCTTTCGATGGCTCAGGGACGACTGTTGCTCGGCATTTAGTGCAGGGTCCGTGTCCGATTCATATTTTGTGTTGGGATTGATATGGAATGGAGTTTGATTGGGCCCAGTTCTCGGGATTCATTTGGAAACACTCGGGTAGTAGGTTCCTTGGCTTTGTTACGAAGCGCTCCTCCTCCAGGGGGCTTGCAGGCAGCGTACTACCGAACTTGAACGTTCCCAGACAAGCTATCGGGGCCGTTTGGGTGTCTTGTTCTATATTACAGTTGCTGATATTTGTATATTCGTTGCGGGGGCCCACCTCCAAAAGGGGGGCAGTATCCCCCTGACCCCGGTTCCTATGCCTATGCCGCCCAGGGGCCGCCAAATTATCTCGGAGGGCCCCAAAGTCCAGACCATGGCTCAGGAAACCAGATCAGCCAGCTCAAGGGCCCAGACCAGTGCATTAGCTTCGGGACCAGCTTATCAAGGGACCCTACATAAGCACAGCACCCATAGAAGGTCATCACAGGGGAGCTCCAGATTCGCACAGGGTGCCAGATTAGCTTAGGGGCCCGGTTCAGCTCGGAGGTCCCCAGGTCGACTTATGTAGGGTCTCAAAACAGCTCAAAGGACTTCAAGCTCACGGATCCCAGCTTAGCTCAAAGATGCTAGAACAGTTCAGAGGCACCAGACCAGCTCAGGGCTCTTGTTCAGTACAGGCCAGCTCAGCTCAGGGGCCCAGATCGGCTGATATTGCGTCCCCTCTCATACCAGCTCAGGGGCTCCATTCAAGCTCACGGCCCCAGCTTAGCCCAGGGACCCTAGAAGAGTTCAGGGCCCCCATACCAGATCAGAGGCCCCAGTTAAGCACAGCTGTACCCAGATTAGCTCAGGGCCCCAGCTAGGCTTAGGGGGTCCAGGGTGGCTGATGTAGAGTCTCAGAACACAGTGGCGTAGCCAGGATTCGGCCAAGGAGGGGTCCGACTACCGTCGGGGGGGCCCAGGCCGGGGTTCCCTTAGCAACCGGGCCCATCTCCTATATCTTTTGTATAGTATTTTAACATTATAACATTCACACGAAGGAAATTTTGTTATGGCTTTTTAAGCATTCATTCTTATTTTGTTTATAACCTGGTTTTTCGATCCGACCAAGTGTTGGTAAACTAAGGTCACCAAATATTAAGGATGGCCCATAACTTATATGGTAGTGTGGCTATAATAACAGCTTTGAGCCATATTTCGGGAAGTTCAATGTTGATGCGCGCATGATGTTAAACCTGAGTCTACCTAAATTCACTCGGGTAATCAGACATGAAGTTATTGGAGGTCAGTCGTTTTGAGTACGAAGAAATGATCTACGGGAAATGATTAGCAATTATTTCCCGGTGTCGAATCCATGAAATCTTTAATCAGAAAATTTCCAAAGAAACGAAAAAAACGAATAAAGATACAAGGGATATGGGAGTGTGTCCTGAACGTTACATAACCTCTATTCCGTCGACAGATCCTGTTGAGATCCAGTTACTTTCTTACCCTTGCTATCTTGTAAACGAGCAAATTACCAAGACAAAAGGCGCCCAAGATATCTATCGCTTTGGCTCACTCTGTTATTGTTATTTTCAACCTTGCATACCTATTTTTTTCTTTTTGGGATTATGCTCATCAATTTCTGTCATTACCCTAGTTTGTCTGGTTTCCTACGAAAATATTGGAAAGTTGTTTATTTCAGAATATTTAGGAATGCATTTATTGGTGTTAAGCTACTCGATTAAAACTTGACTAGCCCTGTTCGATTTGCTCTTATGATAAAATTATATTAATTTTTGCCTTTCCTTCGATAATGGTGCCTGATCGACATGTTTTAATTTGTCCTTTTTTAGTACGCAATAGGGGTAGGTACATTTTTTCCGAGGCATATGATTTTGAAAATTTTTATTTGAGCTCTGGAGCCACCTAAGACCAACACTTGGCGACACTCACAAAGATAATTTTCGGCCGCTCTCCCGATTATATCTCAAGGGGTCTCTGAGAGTGATTCACGGCGCCTCTTGATCAAAACTGGGGGCCCCTGAGAATCTCTCGGGGCTCCTGAGATTAGTTATCGGCAGCACCTCTGAGACTAATTATTGGGCCCCCCCAGATTTGCTCTAGAGGGGGAGGGAGGGGCTGAGACTGACTATCGTGGCCATCCAGATTAGCTATTGGGGTCCCCTGAGGCTGTCTTTGGGGTGGGGGAGGGGGCTGGGAATGACTTCCGACAGCCCTCTGAGACTTACTCTAGGGCGCCCCTGAGACAAACACCCGGGGGGTGGAATCACCTCTGAGACTGTGTCTTTGGCGTTCCTGAGACTGACTCTCGGAGGCTTCAGATTAGCTCTCGCGGGCCTAAGGCTAACTCCGGGCCCGTGAAACCAAAAATCGGGAGCACCTCTGGAAATTACTCTCAGAACCCTGAGATTAACTCTCGGATGTCTCTGAGACTGACAACCGGGAGCCATCTGAGACTAACTTTTGGGTGCTCCATGAGATTGACTCTTGGGGCCGCTTATACCAAAACTCGGGGGGGCACAGCCTGAGGCTAAATCTCGAGGGCTCCCAAAATTACCCCTCTGGGGCCCCCTGAAACCAGCACTCTGCAGATCAAATTGGACTAACTCTCGGACCCCCGGATTAACTCTCGGAGCCACCTGAAACTAAATATTGACTCCTGAGAGAGAAACCCGTGAGGGCCCCCTGAGACCGACTCTTGGGGTGCTCTGAGACTCACTCTTGTGGTTCTTTGAGACAGACTCTCAGGGGACCCCGAGACCGAATCTCGGGGTCCCCTAAGACAGACTCTTGGGGTCCCTTGACCGACTCTTGGGGTTCTCTGAGACTGACTCTCAGGGGCCCCCTGAAATAGACTGTTGCAGGGCCCTGAGACTAGCTCGGCCCCCTCCCCTGAGACAGACTCCCGGGGCCCCTGATACAGACTTTTGGGGCCCCTGATACCAACCCTCAGGGGCCCCCGAAATCTACTTTCGGGGGGCCTTGAGACCGACTCTCAGGGCGGGGGCCGTGAGGCCGACTCGGGACGCCCTGAGAACGAATCTTCAGGGGCCCCTGAGACTAACTCTGGGAGCCACGTGATCAGAGAATCCTTTGCAGTGGTTCAGATTGGCCCAAGGGGTGGGGTCTGCGGACGCCTAGGGCCCCCTTGGCTACACCACTGCATCCACACTTTCAGGGTCCCTCCGAAATCATCATTTGGAGGCCCCTAAAATAATTGCTCCCCTATACCAATACTCCGGAGCCCCTTGATACTGATGCCCGGGGGTCCTAAGACCAAGCTCGGGGTCCCACTTAGATCAGGCTCAGGGGCACCCTTAGACCCATGCTCGCGCTTTTATCAGGAGTAACTCGACACCGATGTTCCGGGGCCCTCAAGATCAATATTTCGAGCCCCCCGAGACTAATGCTTGGTACTCTGGAGCCCCTCGATGCCGATGCTCAGGCGTCCTGAACCCAGGTCTGGGGGCCCCTGGACCAAACTCTGGGTCTCATGAGGCCGATGCTCGTGCTTCACTCATGAGTCCCTCGATATCGCGCGCGCGCCCTTTCAAGTTTATCGTATCCGCTCAGCCTGGTTGCAAGTGAGGGCACTTGTCTACGTAGGATCTTCTGCTAATTAGAATATCTGTGCAAAGATTTTTCGTTTTCCTGCCGGGAAAAATTGAGCAGTCCTTGGGATTGAATCCGGGTGACTTCATCTACTGGCATCTGATTGTGGCGTCCTTCGCATATGGAGTGAGACTCATGCGGACCTCACCACGGAGCTTCTTCTTACCTTAATTCTTGGGGGCTTACTCTACCTTTACTTTGCTATCTACTTCTTCGCTCTACCCACCCTCATTTCCAAACTCGAGCTCCGTGATGCAGGTACCGCCGAATATCTTTGTATGTGTTGGCTATCTGTACCGCGCGTGTATTTGTTGTTCCCCGGCCGATCTTGGTTTAAAAAAATAAATAAAATAAAGAGCATATCAATAGTCAGGGAGCACCCCGAGGGGATCCTGAACCCCTGAGCCCAAGCTCGGGGGCCCCTGAGACCAGGCTCGAGGGGACCCTGAGACCAAGCTCGAGGGCCCGCTGACACCAAGCTCGGGGGTTCCTTGAGACCAAGCTCGAGACCCCGTGAGACCAAGATCGAAAGGCCCGTGAGACCAAACATCGAAAGGCCCATGAGACCAAGCTTGGGCCCCTGAGACCAAGCTCGGTTGTCCCCCTGAGACCAAGCTCAGGGCCCCTGAGACCAAGCTCACGGGCCCCCGAGATCAATATTCGGTATTCCAGAGCCCTCAATACCGATGATCGGGGGCCCCCTGAGACGAAGCTCGGAAGACCCGTGAGACCAAGCTCAGGGCCCCTGAGTCCAAGTTCAGGGGTCCCCTGAGACCACGCTCGGGGGGCCCTGAGACCAAGCTCTGGGGCACCCTGAGACCAAAATCGAAAGGCCCGTGAGACCAAGATCGAAAGGTTTGTGAGTCCGAGCTCAGGGGGCCCCTGAGACCAAGCTCAGGCGTTCCCTGAGACCAAGCTCGGAGGGCCCCTGACACCGAGCTCCGGGGCCCCAGAGACAAAGCTCGGGGGGCGCTGAGACCAAGCTCGGTGGCCCCCTGAGACCAAGATCAGGGCCCCCGAGACCAATGCTCGTGTTTTCCAGTGCATACGGTCAGCCTTATGCATCAGATGCCCTCGGATGCCCCCTGAAACCAAGCTCGAGGGCCCCTGAAACTAAGCTCGGGGAGAGGGGGCCTGAGAACAAGCTTGGGGACATCCCTGAGACCAAGCTCAGGGGTCCCCTGAGACCAAGCTCGGGGGCCTGAGACCAAGCTCGGGGGGTTATCTGAGACCAAGCTCGGAGGGCTCCCTGACACCAAGCTCGGGGGGCCCCTGAGACCAAGCTCGGAGGCCCTGAGACCAAACTCGAAAGGCCCCCTGAGACCAAACTCGAAAGGCCCCCTGAGACCAAGCTCGGGAGCTCCCTGAGACCAAGCTCGGAGGGCCCCAGACACCAAGCTCGGGGCCCCTGAGACCAAGCTCTGGGGCCCCTGAGACCAAAATCGAAAGGCCCGTGAGACCGAGCTCGGGGAGGAGGGGCCCCGAGACCAAGCTCGGGGGCCCTGAGGCCAAGCTCGGGACCCCTGAGACTGAGCGCAGGGGTCCCCCAAGATCAATATTCGGTACTCTGGAGCCCTCGATACCGATTATCGGGGTCCTCCTGAGACCAAGCTCGGGAGGCCCCCCCCACCGAGACCAGGCTCAGGGGCCCCCGAGATCAATTTTTGTGTTTTTAGTGCATAAGGTCAGCCCAAGGGGGTCCGCGGACCCCAGGGACCCCCCCTCCCCTGGCTACACCACTGTCAGAACATCTCAAGGGACCCATTCAAGCTCACGGCCGCCAGGTCAGTGGCTGTAAAGCCTTATAGGGGTCCCAGACCATCTCAGGGGCCCTCAGTTCAACACAGAGGCCCATATTAGCTCTGATGACCAGATAAGCTTAAGGGCCTGGATCATCCAGGGGCCCCTTGCCGGCATATTTGGGGTTTCAGAACAGTCCAGGGTTTCAATTAAAGCTTACAACCCAATTTCAAAGCAGGGGGCCCTATTCCTGTGCAGGGGCCTCAGATAAGTTTAGGGTCTTCTGTGCATCACAGGGGATCCAGATTAGCTCAAAGGACAATATTAACTTTACGGTCCCAGCTCAGCTCAGGGGCCCCCAGGTCGGTGGATATAGGTTTTGGCCAACTCACGGGGCCCTGTTCAAGGTTACGGCTCCTAGCTCAGTTTAGGCATCCTAGAACAGCTCATGCTGCCCAAACCATCTCCGGGGCGCTCAGTTCAGCTCAAAGAGCCCAGATTAGCTCGTATGGTATCAAAGGCCAGTTTAGGGGCCCCGAGAAGCTCAGGGGGCCTTAAAATCAACTCATAGGACCTCAACTTAGTTTAGGGGCACAGGTAAGTTTAACGGGGTTCCGGGGCAAGCTATCGGGCCAGTTTGAGCTTCTCGCTTGATATTACAGTTGTTGACATTCTTACCTCCGTTGCGGGGGCCCATCAGAGAAAAGTGGGGGGGGGCCAGTGGCCCCTGGCCCCCCCCGTTCCTACGCCTATGCCTCTACCTCCTCCCTCGACATCTTTGGTAATGATCGTGCCTACATGTCCCTACAGTCGTCTGCCGCCGGCTCCATGCACTCGGCTCGATAGACATGGAGCCCCGACTTTGCTGAATTTTAACGGTGCCAGTAACAATATATAATTTGGGAAGGATCCAGTATCTCTACTACGGCTATAGATCACTGAGCGCATGGCAGTGACCTATCCAGATTTTCATTGGTGGGGAAGCTAGGGGCTAAACCCTAGCCGACCTTTACCTCGAATAACCCATTTTAGAGGTGGGCGCTGCCACCAATTTTTTTAACCACTACCGCTACTTCCGCTTCTTTGACTAGTTGAAACCGTTACCGTTAATAGCACTACTCTTTCAAAATCGCGAAACCACTACCTGCTACTCCGCTATCGTTACTTGTTTCAGTGACGGATCTAGGATTTCGTTAAGGGGGGGCCCAGGCTCGGAGGGCGCCGAACCTGGGGGGGCGCCGAACCTGAGGGGCGCCAATTTCAGTGGCAGATCTAGCCGGTCGGTTTGGGAGGGGCAGACCAAAGTCGAAAAGCAAAAAAAAAAGAAAAAAACGTCACGCAGTAAAAAGCTGCGCTACCAATATCACTTGCCGGTATAATTTTGGGTTTGAGGCGAAAAGCTAAAAAAACGTCACGGGGTGAAAAAACTATGGGCTCGAGATACTTCTCCCTATCCAAGGCTGGCTATACTATGACTGGTTTTATTATAACTGAGAATTATTGATATTTACTCCATGATTCTGATGAAGGGCTGTGCCCGAATATATAAACTTCAGTGTTTTTTACATTTCCGGATTCGAGGGGACAGGCCAGGGAACATCTTATCAACTTATGTTCTGTTTGAAGTTGAGAGTTGAAACACCAAAATCTTGCTTATAAACTAAAAAGGAGTAGGGGAAAAAAGGAGGTCGATCGCTTTGGGGGTCAAAAACATAGTGTTGCCCCGAGCTTTTCCGTTTAGGGGAATGCCTTTTTGCCCCCTTGGATCCGCCACTGGCCAATTTACCACCCAAAAGGCGGCCAGTGTCAATGTAAAACGAGTTTAAAAGGATTTGTAAATGCTTATTTTCATGAAAGCTTCCTCTTAGTGAGGACATGTTCACGTTTACCATCAAGCATTTTCGGGCCCAGCTAACGACTGGCACCTTGGTAGAAAAATGCTGAAGGCACCCACTGACACTAACTGAAGCACGATGAGCAAATAATACAGTTATATTCGGTCATGGCGAAAACTGAGGTGTCGTATCCACCACCTCCACTTATCACAGTTGTCCTGGCCAACTGCTCCATACTGAAATAGCCGATTTACGCTAACCTGAGCCTCATAGGCCGCAGAACCTCTGCGGACCTGGGCCCCTGAGTTTTTGGTGACTTCTCTGAGTTTATATCGAGTCCCCTCAGCTAATTTGGGACCGCTTTAGTTAACCAGGCCCTCACACTGAACTTGAAACCTATGTGTCGCCGCTGAAGCCTATTCAGCTTTTCGGGGCCCTTTTATTGATATAGGGCCCTCTTAACAGATCCTGGGCCCTCTGAGCTAAAAGTTGGAGCTCTGAGCTCTGAGCCCCAAGCTGGATTAGTGTCCCTTAAGCTGGTCAGGGTCCCCTGGGTTGGTACCGTTTTCGTTTAACTGATATAGATCCCTTCAGCTTGTTTGGGGCCCGTTGTGCGTATCTGGGCAATAGTTCGTCGAGGCACCCAGCTAGTCTGGCCCTATTAGTTTTATTGGCCTTCTGAGCTGCTGCAGGGTCCCCTCAGAGTGTCTGGGCCCCATGAGTTGAAAATTGGACCCCTGTGTCAATTTTGAGTCCCTGAGCTTATTTAGAAACCGGTTAAAGAGGTAGACACCCCACGCTGGTCTTGAGAATCCTGTGTTGGCACTGAGGTCAAATGAGCTCGTTGGGGGCCCTTATCTGGGCCCCCTTAACTGGCACGGGCCCCTCAGCTGATTTTTGGAGACCCAAAATCCCTCCTACCGGATTCCACCCACGCCAGATTTCCTGACTCCCTGAGGGATCCTGGGTGCCATTGGGGATTTTTCCCGCGATCAGCGCTGGGGTCCCTCCCCGAGACAAAGCTTACAACATGTCTCTGTCTCTATACTCTAGCGTCTGCCAGAGTTGAGCTAGAATCATTTTAGGCACAATTTGCTTCCTCTCGTTACGGCGAATCATCAAATAATGTATAATATGACTATACTAGGTTAAAACATAAAAATGACCTCACCTAAGGTTAGGTCAAGGCCACCATCTAGCCTAGCATAGTCAATATGCATATCAATCAACTCACAATAACAATAAAAAATGGTATCAAAATACGGGTTTTATCAATATTTCCTGCAAAGCCATTGACCCAAGTCTTAAAACCTGCTTAGGAAGCCCCAGATGAACTCTCAGAGGTAACATGTCTAAACTTGCAACATGTACCGATAAAGAGACCTAAGGGTACTATGATTTGGGGAATCCGAAGGTATTTCAAGCGGCGTCTGCAGACATAGAGCAATTGTTCGGCAAATTTCCGTTTTATCCCATGCATTTTCAATGGAGAGGTCATGATTCGTACCTGTCCCTAGGTCATCGATGGAAAAATCCCGGAATAAATTTATTAGTACTTTTTGGGTCCATTATATGGTACAAGTTTGAATTCGATAGATTCACCCTTTTCTTACTTACCCCAACAAACATTTTTTGGGGTGAGGCCACTTGACCTGCACTGGTGACCTAGCCTGAGATGACACAACTTTAAATTTTGAGGGAAAGTTGCGGAAGTGATCAATGGTAAGGTGTGACAAGTACTGAGTCGCTTCGCGCCGACGCTTTTTCTTGCCACTGGGAGACCTCGAGGGGGTGTTCAAGCACACCCCAACGGGCCGGAATGGGGCGCCAATACTCTAGAACAGGGCTGAGGCCAAAAGGGAAGGCTCTAAACAATGTCTGAAATTGTGGGGTCAAGGTCCTTCAAGGTCATTGACCTATTACGACACAACCCAACATATTATGCCTAATTTACGCTATAACTAACGCTGCGCCCAAGCTTACCAATGACCTTTGATCAAGCCTTGATCATCAAGACCAGTCACCTTTAAAATTGACCTGTGACCTTGATCTAAACACTGAATAACCTTAACTTTGATGTAATAGCATACGTTATAATAGGTGTCGTAACGTTATGCAACGTCATTTAGGGGCTGTCCAGGAGTAACTGTGCTCATCAGGGACACCTATGCTCTCTGGAGGGGCCTTTGCTTCGATGAGGCACCTGTGCCACCCAGGGGCGCCTTCGCTCCTCAATGGACGCGACCTAGCTATCCAGGGGCATCTTTGCTGTTCTGGGGGTGCATTTGATACCCAGTGCCCAAGGAGAGGTTTTTCTTATCCAGGTTCACCTTGGTATTGAGGGGCGTATTTTTATTCAAGGTAACCTATACTACCCAGTGGCGCCTACCCTATGCAAGGGGCGCTTAGGCTATCCAGGGGGCGGCAATTTGCTATACATAGGGCGCCCTTATGCTCTCCATGGGCACCTCATTCAGAGGGTGCCTCTGATATTCAGGGGCGCTTTTCCTATCAGCAGGGTACCTGTGCCATCTTGGGGCTATTCTTATCAAGGGACGCTGCTGTTATTCAGGAATACCTACACCACTGTCGAGGGTCGCCTTTGCTACCCAGAGGCGCCTTTACTTCTTAGGAAGTTTGGCGCCCATGCTTTAAGGAGTGCTTTGGCATCGATTGATTGCTCTATTATTGGGCTTAGGTGCGCGTGAACCTTGAGCTCATGTAGCGCCCATATTGTTGCTAAGGAACGCTTATGCTATCAAAGGGCGCCTTTGCTATCCAGGGCCTCTGTTTTATTCAAGGCAGTCTGTTCTATCCACGGGCATCTGATATTTCGGGGGCGGTGCCTAGGTTATTCAGGAGGCGGCTTTTTTCTCCACAGGGGCGCACTATTGCTTTCCAGGGGCGCCGTTACTGCCCAGGGGTGTCTTTCTAGCCAGGGGCGCATATGCTCTCTAGGTGTATTTTTCAATCACAGACATGATTGAAATACATGCCCCTACGTTATCCTGGGGTGCTTTTTGTCTCCGGTAAGGCGTTATTTGTCTCTTCCGGGCACCAGTTTATCCAAGGCCACCTATGCTGTCTAGAGAAACTTTGTTATCTAGGGCTGCCTTCGCTGTTAAGGGTCACCTTTGCTACCCAAAGGAAGCATTTTACTTTCCTGGATTGCCTATTTCCATCTAAGGGGCGCATATGCTATCTTGGAGCGCCTTTGCAAACATGGGGCGCACTTTTCTATCCAGGGGCGCCTTTGCACTTGAGCGGGCGCCTCTGCAATCCAGGAGGAGCCCAAAATAGATGGAGAATAACAATTCTGAAATAAGGCGCTCGAACACTGAAATAAAGTGCCTAATTATCAGAAAAAGGCGCTCATCTGCTGAACGGGGAGGACTGCTGGTTGGTGAGGGCAACGTTCTCGGAAGTGAGGCGCACATGCTGAAAAAGGCACCCGGTTGCAGCGATGGAGCACTAAGCCTTCAGTTATAGGTTAATGAAATGTGGTTAAAGGCAGTCCATGCTCAAATTGAGCGCTCGAGCCCTGTAACAGAGCGCGCGACTGTCGGACAGGTGTGCCAAACCATAGACAGTAGGGCAGCTGAAGATGGAAAGGGACACCTATGATATCCTGGGGGCGCCTGTACTCTCAGGTGAGGCGCTTGTTTTCTTCCTCAGGCGCCTAGTTTATCCATGGCCGCATATGCTGTCCAGATAATCTATTTCAAGAAGGGTTAACTTTGCTGTCCAGGGGCGCCTTTCATAGCCAAGGGCGCATATTGTATCCGTAGGGCACTTCATCCAGGGGGCGCCTAGGCTATCCAAAGGCGGCTTTTCTATCGAAGGTTTGCCTTCCTAGGGGCGCCTTTGCTACCCAGGGGCGCCTTTGCTGTCCACAGCACTTGTGTTATCCAGGGTTGTCTTTGCTGTCCAGGGGCGCCTTTGCTATCCAAGGGTGCATATGACATCCGTAGGGCGCTTTTTCCGGTGGGCGCCTAGGCTATCAAAGGGCGCATTTTTCTACCCAAGGTGAGCATTTCATTTTCCTAAAGCGCCTACTTCTATCTAAGGGGCGCTTATGCTGTTCAGGGCACCTATGTTACCAATATTTGCCTTTGCTGCCCAGGGGCGCCTTTCCTAGCCAAGGGCGCATATGATATCCGTAGGGCGCTTCATCCAGGGGGCGCCTAGGCTATCCAAAGGCGGCTTTTCTATCGAAGGGGTGCCTTCCTAGGGGCGCCTTTGCTACCCAGGGGCGCCTTTGCTGTCCACAGCACTTGTGTTATCCAGGGTTGTCTTTGCTGTCCAGGGGCGCCTTTGCTATCCATGGGTGCATATGACATCCGTAGGGCGCTTTTTCCAGTGGGCGCCTAGGCTATCAAAGGGCGCCTTTTTCTACCCAAGGTGAGCATTTTATTTTCCTAAAGCGCATATTTCTATCTAAGGGGCGCTTATGCTGTCCAGGGCACCTATGTTACCAAGGTTTGCCTTTGCTGCCCAGGGGCGCCTTTCCTAGCCAAGGGCGCATATGATATCCGTAGGGCGCTTCATCCAGGGGGCGCCTAGGCTATCCAAAGGCGGCTTTTCTATCGAAGGGGTGCCTTCCTAGGGTCGCCTTTGCTACCCAGGGGCGCCTTTATTGTCCACAGCACTTGTGTTATCCAGGGTTGTCTTTGCTGTCCAGGGGCGCCTTTGCTATCCATGGGTGCATATGACATCCGTAGGGCGCTTTTTCCAGTGGGCGCCTAGGCTATCAAAGGGCGCCTTTTTCTACCCAAGGTGAGCATTTTATTTTCCTAAACCGCCTATTTCTATCTAAGGGGCGCTTATGCTGTCCAGGGCACCTATGTTACCAAGATTTGCCTTTGCTGCCCAGGGGCGCCTTTCCTTGCCAAGGGCGCATATGATATCCGTAGGGCGCTTCACCAGGGGGCGCCTAGGCTACCCAGGGGCGCTTCATCCAGGGGGCGCCTAGGCTACTCAGGGGTGCATTAGTTCCCCATGGCGCAATCCTGCTATCTAGTGACGCCTTTTCTTTGCCGGGGCGCTTTTGTTAGCTTTCTAAATTTCATCTTCAAAATTTTACTGGGGCGCAAAAGACCAGTAAAGGCGTCTAGTGTTTGGGCAGGGGCGCTTTGCCATGGTTTTAAGGACTATGTGTTAATTCAAGTGGAATAAGTGGTATCTACCACCTTGGCGCACGAAATGGGTACAGGCGCGCCGCTCATATCGGGCGCCTTCGGCGCCCGATATGAGCTAAGCTATGCTGAGGCGCTTCGAGCTAAGGGGGGGCCGGGCCCCCTGGGCCCCCCCTTGGATCCGTCACTGACTTGTTTATACCTACAGTACTACACAAAAATGACTACTCATCGTTCTTTTTTAATACATTTCAAGGAGAACTACTTTTTATCTTCTTGTTACACTTAAAACAGGTAGACTTCTTGTAAAATAAGCAAAGGAAATCACACAACAAAGACATTTATATAATCTTTGGCAATTTTTCTGGTGGAAAAAAACATTTCTCCATATACCCATCTCCCAGTCGTGGGGCTGGTGGTCCTCTTGCCTGTCTGTTGGTAGCGGTAGCGCATTTGAGTTGTTTTGGGTCCACTACCCGCCACTCCGCTACTTTTTGGTTATGGAAACCGCTTCCGCTACTCCGCTACCATTTGGAGAGTTTGCAAGTAGCGGAGTAGCGAATTAACGAAGCGCCCGGCTCTTACATATTTATATGATTACTGTGAGCACTCAGAAATTTCGGGGCGGGGGGGGGGTGGAGGCTCATTGCCCAGCATGAAAAATCCGCTCCCTCGTATCTGCCAATGGTGAATGGCGTGTATATTGGTATAGTTTGTATATTCGCGTGAATCACAACTGTTCGGGCGTAATGAGGCATCAACTGCTCGGGTTGCACTGCGTCACCGAGCTTCACCCTCGTGGAAGGGATTCAAGAGATTGCATTGCACTTGCTCAGAGCAGGATAGTAAAGGACCCGCACACCCCACCGGGACTTGAACCGGGAACCCATGGCAAGGGACACACGCTCTAGCTTCTGGTCCACATATCTCTATCGCTATACGGCCCTGCCGTTGGCGCGACCTTAAGCCAAAATACCTAACCAGCGCGTCGCTATTGGCGTGGTTCGGTGTTGGGTGTAAGTGCAGTGGAGCCGCCTCGTCGGGGAGCGCTGGCCTGAGGGAGCGCGACGCCGGCTATTGGCGTGGTTCGGTGTTGGGTGTAAGTGCAGTGGAGCTGTCTCGTCGGAGAGCGGTGGCCTGAGGGAGCGCGACGCCGGTCATTGGCGTGGTTCGATGTTGGGTGTAAGTGCAGTGGAGCTGTCTCGTCGGAGAGCGCTGGCCTGAGGGAGCGCGACGCCGGTCATTGGCGTGGTTCGGTGTTGGGTGTAAGTGCAGCGGAGCTGTCTCGTCGGAGGGCGCTAGCTAGCCTGAGGGAGCGCGACGCCGGCTATTGGCGTGGTTCGGTGCTGGGTGTAAGTGCAGTGGAGCTGTCTCGTCGGAGAGCGCAGGCCTGAGGGAGCGCGACGCCGGCTATTGGCGTGGTTCGGTGTTGGGTGTAAGTGCAGTGGAGCTGTCTTGTCGGAGAGCGGTGGCCTGAGGGAGCGCGACGCCGGTTATTGGCGTGGTTCGGTGCTGGGTGTCAGTGCAGTGGAGCTGTCTCGTCGGAGAGCGCAGGCCTGAGGGAGCGCGACGCCGGTTATTGGCGTGGTTCGGTGTTGGG
Source organism: Lepas anatifera (assembly GCA_034440635.1). Taxonomy (NCBI): domain Eukaryota; kingdom Metazoa; phylum Arthropoda; class Thecostraca; family Lepadidae; genus Lepas; species Lepas anatifera. The sequence goes on from JAOTON010000332.1 coordinate 133,626, forward strand.
TGCAAGTGCAGTGGAGCTGTCTCGTCGGAGAGCGGTGGCCTGAGGGAGCGCGACGCTGCTGCTGCGGTTTCCGCCCACGCCATGTAAAAATCGATGTGCCGACGAAGGCTAGCTAAGAGGGCGGCGGCGGCGTCGTTACAGATAACGCCGACGCGATGGTTACTGTTTCAGACGGAGGCCGGAGTCGCACATCACGGACCGGTGACGCGGTCACGACGCCAACGGAATGACATCATCTGCGCCCTGGGCATGGGCCGGTCTGACAGGCTATGGGTTTATTTGACAGGACTTAGAAAATTTGGATACAGTTATTTTCTTATCCCAAGTATCCCCCAAAGATCCCGTTCAATCTGTTTGCATACTGTGATTACACTGGTCAACCGCCAAAATGGATCCGGCACGTGAACACCTGTTTCTGCCTATTTCGATACCGCTGATTTCAAATTTAGTAACCTTTTTTCATCGGACCTGGTTTCTTCTCCAGAGTATACCTGGTGTACAACCCTACACTTTCCACACACAGTCATCAGCCTAGCCTTTTGTGGAAACATATAGATCAAGGATGTCGAGAATCCGGATTATCTGCACCCAGACAATGCAGCTTATCAATATGCATGTGAATGTGTTGCAACGGAAGACTACCTCGCATTCAAGTGCATGAACATTGTCATTAAACAAGGTTTGCGCTCGGTCGCACAAGCTCGCCGGTATTGTAGACCGAGAGGTGACGTCGCAACATTATATGATGAGGATTTTATGTCATAGTCACCTCCCTTGAAGGTCAAGTCTAAGTAAAAAGTCACAGGTCAAAGTCATACCACCATTTCAAGGTCATTGACCCTAGTGCCTTTGGTCGGATGATGCTGCCTAATATGACGTATATCATGCCATGACGTCATACGCTAGGTCACTCAATCTTGAGCTCAAAGTCGCAGGTTCAAGACAAAGGTCATGGACCAGGCTAAACTTTATTTTCCGCCCGACGGTTGCCATAGTGCTAGTTGCAGTACACGTTATAGGCAAAATGTAATATTTTGACGTCAAAGGTCAATGGCCTTGAACGACCTTGGCCTAAAAGTTTCAGAGAACATTGCCTCAGACCTTTCCTCTGTTACTTTAGGCCACTTTCTCTCCATATCCGGCTTCTCATCGCATAATCACGGCATTTTCCAATGGCTACCCTGCACATACAGAATTTGACTCATATGGCCTCGTTTTACCTTGAATATATTGACCCAGGTCTATGAAAATCGGGTTTGAGGTAGAATACCCTAGCCTCCACAAACACCTAAACGTTCATTTTCCTAGACCTCTTGGGTTTTGCACTGTCAATGTCACTGATGCCAAGTAGGCTTGCACAAAGACGACACACAGACATACTGGATCTCCAAATTCTGATCTGATACGGCATTTCTGCTGCCAGATTCGTGTTCAGCGCCACAAATTACCTTAGAAACGGACTATTTTATATTGGATCCACGACAAAAGTTAAATTTTGTTGACCAGTATTATCAATCTAAATACAATCCATAAAAATACGACTACATTGACAAGAATGGCAATTCAAATTCATATCCGAACCAACTACCCGAAATGTCTGGCGAATCGGATCATTTTCTCGTTTTCTCGCACTGTTTGGGGGTCCATTCAGATTCTGATCCTTTTCTCGCACGGTTCGGGGATCCGTTCCGATTCGGATCCTTTCTCGCACAGTTCAGCCATGCGTTCGTATACCCGATCCTTTTCTCCAACAGTTCGGGGATCCGTCCGTATACCCGATCCTTCTCTCCAACAGTTCGGAGGTCCGTTCGGATATCCGATTCCTAACGCAATCCACTACTGTACCTGTACCTGTACTATGGAGTTCCCACCTATTAGGGAACCTATTTCAGGGTTACATACTTCTCTAGACTCTGAAAAGTCAGCTTCATCCAGTCCTTGGTCCAACTGGAAATAACAGAAGTTGGGCGGAAGATCTCACCTGAGGGACCAAGAGCCTGCAGCTATAACCGCCACCGCAAACCAAAAGTCAAGAGCCCAGTCAGCCTGCAACCTCCTGGTGGCAAGTAACTTTCCCTCTAAAACCCTTTGGATTTGAGTCCCTTGTTACCTTGCCCAGGCACGGCCTGCAAGACTCCAGATTTGTTTCCAAATTGGCTGAAATGTGAAATTTTCGGGGCCAAGTGTAGCAATTGGGGATCAGGTCACCCTGGCCCCTTTTCCGGCGCGTATTCCTCCAGCCCAGCAGGCCTGCTTTAGAGATGCTCCCAACTATTGTCTCCTCTCTCTCTCTCTCTCTCTCTCTCTCTCTCTCTCTCTCTCTCTCTCTCTCTCTCTCTCTCTCTCTCTCTCTCTCTCTCTCTCTCTCTCTCTCTCTCTCTCTCTCTCTCTCTCTCTCTCTCTCTCTCTCTCTCTCTCTCTCTCTCTCTCTCTCTCTCTCTCTCTCTCTCTCTCTCTCTCTCTCTCTCTCTCTCTCTCTCTCTCTCTCTCTCTCTCTCTCTCTCTCTCTCTCTCTCTCTCTCTCTCTCTCTCTCTCTCTCTCTCTCTCTCTCTCTCTCTCTCTCTCTCTCTCTCTCTCTCTCTCTCTCTCTCTCTCTCTCTCTCTCTCTCTCTCTCTCTCTCTCTCTCTCTCTCTCTCTCTCTCTCTCTCTCTCTCTCTCTCTCTCTCTCTCTCTCTCTCTCTCTCTCTCTCTCTCTCTCTCTCTCTCTCTCTCTCTCTCTCTCTCTCTCTCTCTCTCTCTCTCTCTCTCTCTCTCTCTCTCTCTCTCTCTCTCTCTCTCTCTCTCTCTCTCTCTCTCTCTCTCTCTCTCTCTCTCTCTCTCTCTCTCTCTCTCTCTCTCTCTCTCTCTCTCTCTCTCTCTCTCTCTCTCTCTCTCTCTCTCTCTCTCTCTCTCTCTCTCTCTCTCTCTCTCTCTCTCTCTCTCTCTCTCTCTCTCTCTCTCTCTCTCTCTCTCTCTCTCTCTCTCTCTCTCTCTCTCTCTCTCTCTCTCTCTCTCTCTCTCTCTCTCTCTCTCTCTCTCTCTCTCTCTCTCTCTCTCTCTCTCTCTCTCTCTCTCTCTCTCTCTCTCACACACACACACACATTATTTCACACCTGACAAGGAAGTACAACGTATAGCTCCAAAAACTTATAGTGAAGGTATTATGCAATATACATACCTTTCATCATAGACGTTTGTGTATGGTACTTTTTGATAAACCACTCTAGCTTAGCAGCCATCAAAAAAATTAAGAGCTTGTCAAGCAGCTCGGGGTGATTATTGCCGAGTAGAGTTTGGAGGTCTTCTGATATTATTGATTCGGTAATAATCCAGCATGGGCTGCCCATTCGCACCGTGCTGGGGACATTCAAATAGCATGTGTAAGGGTATTCCATAGCGTCGCCCAGGTACCCGCACGTCCATACGTATTACGCATTTAATTTGGTGTGTCGCTTCCTAAGTCTGGTCAGGATGACCTCGCGCCGACGACTGTTTTGGTTTGAACTGGGCCAGTAGCCGATGTTATGCTTTATATAGAATAAATGGGCGCTGTGGTTAGTAGTGCAGTCACTTTGGATTTGTTTTCGGATATGGTTCTGGAGGAGAGCTTTGCTATCATCACTGGACCATTTAAGAGGTGCTATCTCTCTGAGTTCTAGGGACTTTATCTTTGTGATTCTAATGATATGCATTTTTGCCCGATTTAACCTTGACCTGACCTCAGGTCAGATCAAATCTTAGATTTGGCCCGCCAAGATCATACTATGCGAGGATTCTAATGGTTTAGATGGTCTTTCTCCGTCACTTCTAGTTCAGATGTAATGACTGAAACCCTTCATTTGCATGCTATCCCTATGTTGGCTGCCTTGACCTCTGGTGACCTTAAATGTAACCTGACAATAAATGGTCCAAATGTCTTCCATAGAAATTTCGAATAGCTATCCAACGCCGTTTACCGTTTTTCGTTATATAGGCGTGATTCTCGAGATCTTAGAGGAGGCGAGTACCCGCCCCCCCGTCAAAGCGGAGGTGTCTCAGACCCCCGTCAATGCGCGTGTTAAATTGCAGGGGCGGATGCAGGAGTACCGTCTGGGGGAGGCAACTCGGAAGAGATCGTAAAAACAGTGTTTTTTTAGTATGATGTTCTCGTTATCCGAATATTATTGCCGAATGTTTTGTATATGACTTCTTACTATACTTGCTACTTGCTTCCAGTTAGTTTCGAATTAATATAATCTTTTAGTCTAAAAGTGTTCAAGAAAATCGGCCAAAACTTCGGAATTAGGGGGGCCATGCCCACCCCGCTTCCGCTGGGATCCCTCGCATGACGCCCCCCGCTGGGGGCGTATTTATTTCCCAGGATTCCGTATCTCATTTCCCAGAAAAGCTAGAAGCAAATTTAGGACGGTGTTCAAAAGCTCTTGAGACAAATATAAATGATACTTATTACTTCTACGTCAGGTCAATATTGAGGTCAGCATAGGTCAAGGAAGGTTCCATAGACTTACAACAGGGTGGTGTACATACGTTTCACGCTCTTCATTTTTACTCAGCAGAGCTAGGGCAAAGTTTTAGGCATCATTGGATATCTCCTGTCGGGAAAATCGAATGATGTATAATATGACCTTGCTAGGTTGAATGGTAAAAATAACCTGACATCGAGCTAGGTGAGGCTCACAGGGTGACCTGACATGGTCATGTTGCATATCAATTGACTCCCCGTGATACGATAAGCACAATGCAAGTAAAATTGAAGCTTTACCTCTATTTAGTGAGAAATTATTGGCAAAATGATTACTGGGTACCTGTGACCTGACATGACCTTTGAGAGGTCCGATGGTCAAAGAATCAACTTTATGGTTAACATTGTGGTAGGAATACACGGTGTGAGGATTTTCAGCTGTATCTATCCAGTATTTACTGAAAACAAGCCCTTTCTATTTTTTACCAAAGACTAATAGGTAGTGGGGTGACCAAAAAATTGACCCCTTCTTAGATCAGCAATATCAAAATTCCGAAATGGCAGATTTGTAGGCCCTAATAATCTTATCATACTGAGAAAGTTTCAAACTGATCAGTTGGAAGATGTTCCTTAAGCGCCGCTTCAAACTCGTGACTTTAGGTTTTGAGGTCGCGTCGTTTGACATTGCATAGCTCCTTGACCTGGCATGATTTAACCTAAAAATTTGGTCACATGCGTAAATTGATCAGGGATAAGGTACTATCAAATTGTTTTGTGTCTCTTCTTTTCTGCGTTATCTGGGGAAAACCAGGAGGGGGCGAATTTCACCCTTCCCTCAGCGGGGCGTGTGTTAAGCCGATGTGGGCTAAGTTAATGCGGAAATCCCCGGTCTTGTATTTTTGGGAGTGGCCTCGATCTAGCGTTACGTGACGCAGGTCTGCCCGAGCGTTAGGAGGCGTCGTTACTAGGGGTAATAAAACATAATAAACTACGCGTGACGTAATCTATGGGCAGCCCCTGATATGTACAGTCCTCCGTTAGTGTTCCTAATTGTAAATTCGGTAGAGCACATCGCTGGCTTTTTCATTGACAACCAGTACGGTGGCGTTTTCCTTTCCAGCTTTCCTTTTGAGTGACCATGTTTTTAACCCATGTGTGTTGGTGCTTTCTGAAATATTGTATGGATGTAAAATTCATATTTCAGCTTCGGCTCAGCATTTTTCTTATGTAAAATGATATTTTAGAGGGCTTTCCAAATTAAAAAATGGTTTGAGCATTTCTTCCGTAGTAAAAATTACTTTAAAAAGTCCTATGCTCCAAGCAATTCGAATGGTAGATGGCCAGCTGTAGAAGTGTCCTGTGATGTGCAATGTCTGGTCTCAGTTTTTTTTCAAGGATTCATTATTCTGAAAAAATGTTTGCCCGTCTAGTAGATACAAGGTGGAGGGCTAAGAAGGCTCAAGCCTCCCCCAAAATGTCCGAGTGCATATAGGACCTGTGGAGCCGGAGGCTGTTCCGAGGTGATGAAGAGGGAAGCCCGAATCCTTAGGCCCCCCTTACTATGAAGTCCTGGATCTGCCACTGCTTCTAGCCCAATAACAAGCCATCGACTGTTTTTGGTCTTTGCATGCGGGCGTAGTGACAACGGTATCTGTAATTGAAACGGTATCTGTAATTAAAAAAAATTATTGGCTGCAGGTTGTTTTGTGAACACCTTAATACAAGGGCGGACGCAGGCCCAACTTTTTTATGGGGGGGGGCAAACCCATGTCTGCCTCTCCTCCTGGGGAGGGGAGGTCGGAGCGAATATTTTTCTGTTCTACAGAATTAGTGAAAACACCTTTTTTCATTGCTCGACATACCTAGTATAAGCTACCTCTCCAAGTACATGATCGCTCTCCGCCGGGGGGGGGGTGGGAGCGAATATTTTTTTGCTCTACAAACCTAGTGTAAACACCTTTTTCAAAAATTTATCCGGCGTTTGGGGGGGCAAAAGATCGTTTGGCCCCTCCTGCGTCTGCCAATGCCTTAACACATGTATTCGAGCTTGATTATGTTTTAGTTGAATTTGATGTTTCCAAAACTGCGAGACAAACTGTCGACTTGCGCATGGCTGAAAGTCGGGTATCGTTGCTTAGTGCTGTGGAAGTTGACACGGGCCAAAAATGCGTTTGTTAACCTTGGCCCAGTTTCCTTGCAGTTTTGCGTTCCCGAGACTACTGCTAGGACGCCATTCTGGGGCAACGTGACTGTCGTGAGGGTCTGAATTCACTCAGAAACAATACCTTTTCCCTGCCTTTCAGCATAGGGCTGCCTATGAGGGTTGAAAGGAAACTGAGTACATAAAAAAGATTGCGTTATAGACTGGTGCAGGCATTCAAGCTTACCCTGCCCTCCAATAGATGAAGCGCAGATCAATCTGTCACGCTAGGACGCTTAAAACAGAATGGAGATGATCACGTAGAGGATCATCTTTAAGGGGACCAGGAAGTATAGCCTGACGAAAGAAGGCGCTTAAGTGTTGAATATTCTGGTGAGGCTTTATCTGCAGTGTTACTTCAGGCTCTACTACGGCATGGAGGTGAGTATAACATGGTGTATGCCACACCCTTGCTACTGTCTGAATTCTGAGGACCACGCCGAAGAAGGCCAGAGAGGCTGTCACATCCATATGAGAGCCGGAGCCTCGTACCTTCATCCTGAATACTTCCCCCTTCTCTAATGGCCAGCACTGATGTGGAGGATGGAAGATGTTTTATGGAGTAGATCATGAAACTAAGAAGGGAATTAGAACTAAGAAGGGGACTAAAAAGGATTATTATGCAGACTTCGGTTTTCAGTCAAGAATCACACCAAAACCTAGCCTAATGGCCAACTCCCTCAGAGGCTAATCATCTGAAAATCGGGTGAATTTCACGAGCCAAGTCTCACCTGCTTTGTCTTCACAGTAGGAATCCAAGTCCTTGCGGACGGACCATTTATTCCACCGTTTTCATGTAACACGCTGTCAACAGAGCAATGCGAGAAGCTAGTGACGGAAGTAGCGACCGCAATCTCGGCAGGAGGCTCGACATGTGTAAATTACAGCGCTCCTTTAGCGCAGCCAAGCGATACCTTGTCTTCGCCTCGAAGAGACACGTTTTATCGAACGTCAAATATTCCTATTCACCAGGTGAATTATTTTTCCGCATTCAACCCGTTATAGCAACGTCCTCATGAGTGTGCAAATTTGCGAGCACCCCCTTCAGTTTTGAAACTAGAAATGCACGATTCTGCGAAACTAAGTCATTGACATATATTGTTGGTAAAAAACAAAAAAGATATATTGCCGGTATCCAACCCCATGTATTTGATCATCTTCAAGTAATGAATAACTGCCAAACTCATCTTACGACTAAATGCCAATGTGTTCCCCTCGGACGTAGCGACCCGGCACCTTGATACAAGTTGATAGGCCGGCCTCCCTCCGATGACCCACATCGCTACTCGTCCCGCCCCATCCCACCTCACCTTATGTCGCCCCTGCTCTGCAGTGTGAGTCGGTGATTACTGAAACTAATGCCACTCTCAATGTTCCCATACCCATCAGTTTTTATGCTCTGGTGCAATACTTGTGTGTGGATCTGAATACCACAATTTCAGCCCGGATGCATGGATATATGCTTGACGCTTAACAGAAAACTGGATCTTTACTACGGAAGGCTCAAATAGAAAAACATTTCCTTACGAACCCACCTTAAAATTAAATTTTTCGTAGCAAAATGTGAGAAGAACACGAAAAAACACTATTCGATTTTCCGCTGTGCCAGTCACCAGACCGTGGTCCCAGCGGTGGTGACAGGGTCCCTGCGTTAACAAGATACGTGGCGACGCGCCTGCCTCAGCCGTTTACATGGCGATTAGGCGAGACCCGAGCATTGCAACCCTCTATTGACTGACACTACCAAGCCTTAGTGCGGTGACAATCCACCAGGGTATCTACTTTGTTTTCCACCGGTCCATGTGGGGTAAAAAATCTGTGGCCATTGAAATAAAGCCTGCATTGGCAAAGTAAAGTTATTTACATACACTGAATGCTCATATGCCTTTCAATTCCTAAACTAGGAAGGAAGGTGGGGGAAGGGGGTGGGGGAAGTGTCATCGCTAGCGGTGGTGCCAGAGTTGATCCAGTCACCACTTTCCATCTAAATATTTCCCGATTTCAGCTAAATTTGGACAAACCCTACAACTTTCTCACTGAACAGGACCACAACTAATTAAGGGACCCAAAATACAAAGCCTTAAGTTTTTGATAAAGTAGTTTTCTCTTCAAGACGATCAGCAAAATCTTATGATTTAATTATCCACTTCTGTCAGCAGTGGTGGATCTAGCCGACAGGTTTGGGGGAAGCACACCTGGATAAGCAAAAAAAAAACTTCATGCGGTGAGCGTATGCCACAATTTATCTAGACGGTAGGTTTTTTGGGGTAAGCCCTAAAATCCATGAACAAAAAAATATACATAAAAAACGTCACGGGCTGAAACATGTGGCCTCAAGATGCTTGTTTTTACTATCCAAGGCCCAAAGTTTACACTGAAGTTGGCTGGTTCTGCTTGAAGTTGAGAGTTGATGCTCCAAAACCTTGCTTATAAACTAAAAAGGAGCTTGGGCAAAAAGGAGGTCGACAGCTTCTGGGGAGGGGCAAAAACTATTTTCGCCCTGAGCTTTTCCGTTGGGGGGGGCAAATACATTTCATCCCCCTGAATCCGCCACTGCCTGCCAGCCCACACCACTCTCTGGACCTGAAAATGATATTGGGCTGACAACCCGACGGGACATCCACGACGCTGTGACCGAAGGCGCCGAACACAAACGGGACAGCATATGTGGAACGCCCAAATTTCTCTCAGGGATTCTTGGCTGACGTTGCGATTCCCCGGATCGCTGCTCACGCACACCACCGGCTCAGAGGGAGCAACAGCTGCATCCAGTCTGGGTGTTCCGTGTTCTCTCAAGAGATGCCAAAGGACTACTGTATAGATTAAGTTTTTATCTTATAGCTGCATTGTTAACAAGCATCTTGTGGCCACATTTTTCACCCCGTGAGATTTTATTGTCTTGCTTTTTTACTTTTCGACTTGCGTTTACCCCCAAAACCCAACGTCTCGTTAAATGCTGGCAAAATCTTTCGTTGCGTGAAGTTTTTTTCGACTTTGGCGTACCCCCAAACCTACTGGCTAGATCCGCCACTGGGCGTCTCTTATCCTAAAATGGTCATAGCTGGCGAAAAGGTGGCCTGGCCAGCCGCAGGAAATGAATAATGGTCAGAGCATCAGTTACAGCTGTTTCCAGAACAGGTATTGCTGCCATAGGCGAACCCAGGGGTAAAGTCGGACACTTGCCCCCGCCCCACTCCGCGCCTCCAGAAGAGATCACGGCGCCTCCTGAAAAGTCGAATATGCTCCCCTGAAATTTTACTTCCTCCCAGTCCCAGGAGGAGAGTATCGCCTCCCCCGCAATATAACTTCGGCCATACCTGATAGATTTTCCGCAAAAGGTGCCGCCCCCTGGTCTGGATGGCAACCCTTCACCAGGTGACCCCTCCACGAGATCGGAGACTCTGGATTCGCCCACAATTCTTGTCCCCAGTTCACCTCACCTTCCAATGGCCTTCTCTGGCGAGAAAGTGCTCCAACTTGTCAGAAATTGCATGCGTTGCCACAGAGGCATAGATGGCCTACGCTACGTTACGTTACCGAATTACGTTACGGTTCGATTCTGGCCAAAACTACCCTATGGAATTACGCCACGTTATATTTCATCGACTACGGAATTACGGTACTTAAGCTACGGCTACGGTAAAAATATATCGAACAAAGATATCAACATTTTGTTCACACATACATACTTTAACCCTCGCCCCGGTGGGGGTGTTTGAACACCCCTCTCGGGTTTTACCGGCGGCACAAAAACAGAGGCGTGAAGCGCCGCCGTGCTTGGCACACATTATCTTTGATCAATTCCGCAGCTTTCCTCAAAATTTTAAGGTTAGGTCATTTCAGGTCAGGTCACCAGTGCAGGTTAAGTGACTTCACCTGCAAAAATGTTTAAGGTGTCATAAGTAAGAAAGGGGTGAATCTATCGGATTGAAACTGATACCACATAATAGGCCTACCGAGTACCACAACATATATTCCGGGATTTTCCATATCGATGACCTAAGGTCAGGTACGGAGCATGACCTCTCCGTTGGAAATGCACGGGGAAAACAGAAATTGGGCTGTATTTGTGTAGATATCTGGAAATGACTATACAACTTTTATTTTGATACCATAACGTTGAGATTGCTACTACGATTCGATTGATGTGCATATTGAATATGCTAGATTAGATAGTGACCTTGACCTGACCTGACGTGTGACCTGATGACCTGATGTGTGTGATCAGTGATCGGGAATTATTGTCACCAGTTGAAAAAAAACAAATTTATAAATCGAGATCAACCGACATCTAATTTTTACAGGCCCAAGAATGTGTCCGTGATTTACACTATCCACCAAGAGGTCCAGATCTTAATTGACAGTTATTTGATGCATTTCTTGTGAAATTGTTTTAAGTTCGTAATTTTAAAGTAATGGTTCGTTTTTTTTAAGTAATGGTCGTTAATTTTTCCAAATATCATCACTTCTATTTCAAATTTCGAATTAAAGCAAATCGCTACCAAGAATCCTTAGTACAGCGATCGAGATCACAAAAAGGTATATACATATGTGACGTAACTTTTTTCTGTAGTGCGCTAGTATACTCTAAATTTTGGCGTAGTAGGCTACAGAATTCGCCCAGCTGCGCTACGTTTCATTTTCAGAGCTACGGCTACGGAAATATAATTTCGTAAGGTACCGTAGGCCATCTCTGCACAGAGGACACCGCAGCTAACCCCCGACGAAGTTTCATGGCTCGGTTAAAAGGAATCCCTCATGGGATTTGATGGTAATCAGTTGCGAGGGGGATACGGAGAAATCCCTGATTCCATACTTCATTTCTCTGAGAACTCACCTTTCATAGTGCAGCTATGCTTTATGTGCGTGCTGATTAAATCGCACGGCTATCCCCAATAGGTCTGGAGGCTGGCGGCGACGGCTTCCCGCCGGGGCAACGCCCCGCCCCGTCGCGACGCGACGTGACGCCACGTTATACCAGAGCCGATGGGGACGAGTAAATCCGCTCCAACGGCAAGCCGTTTCTACGCAGCCAGTCAGTTCTGGGAAGGATGACACATCAATCAGGGCGATTGGGAGATTTAATGTTTCGCTAAGCCAAATGTTGTATTTAGCACACGAGCTGTTTCGGGGCCATCTCAGTCAAATTATGAAGTGACAAAAACGAGATATAATTACACACACTACATAGCTATAACAAGCACAATTCAGTAATCCCGGGGAGTAGTCGCTGTGACGCTCCTAGTGTTTCAAATGTTAAACGTCGTAACGCGTGAGTGTTTTTTCAGGATTCTCGTTTTCGCTTGAGAAGGTTAAGCCAGCCTTGGTACAACACATACCTACTTACCTATATTTCTATTTAGTTTTTGTTCTGCTGTTTGGATTTCGATGGCTTCTTTAATTTGGCGTTGTTTTGTCCTGGATTCGAAAGTGATTACTTTTGCGTCCCGGTCAATAGTGTGTCCTGTTTCATACGAGTGTTCGGCTGTGGCTTCCGGTTGTCTGTCGGTTAGGGTCATCTCCCTCAGGGCTCTTACTGACTTTTTGTGTTCTTCAGACCTAACTCCCATCCGTGAAAGTGGAAGAATGATGGCAGTTAGGTCTGCATAACATAAAAGTCACTAAAAGCCCTGAGGGAGATGACCCTAACCGACAGACAACCGGAACCCACAGCCGAACACTCGTATGAAACAGGAAACACTATTGACGGGACGCAAAAGTAATCACTTTCGAATCCAAGACAAAACAACGCCAAGAAGCATTAAATCTAATCAAGAAGCTTAAAAACTAGCATTAAATCTTTAAAACATTTCTTTCACCAAAGCCATGGACCAAACCGCGAGAACAATCGTGGGGGGTATCCTGGAATGCTCTTTCACGTGACCATCTCCGTTGAAACCCGATGCCACGCCCCCTTTAACCCACGCCTGGATAGGAGGCAGGGTTTGAACCCCTCCTGAGGTTGTTTGACGGTGTTAGAAAACGGCTGCACTCGCTTCGCACTGGGTCCATTGCGCTTTTCGGACACTTTAGGTCTGGTCATCGCAGGTCAGGTAACCAGGCCAGATCGAGTGATCTCACTTTCAGAAATTTTGACATGGCACCCGTGAGAATATGTTTGATCTATTGATCTGAGATTCATACCACATACAGACCCTCTGACCACCACAAGTTTTAGAAATGACGTTTTATATCGATGGGTTCGGGTTAGGTACGGGTCATCCATTAGACATGTATACGGGAAAGCGGGAAATTGAAAAAATGCTCTTTTTCTGTAGATACGGCTTGGAAAACTTCCGATCTCAAATAAAAGGTATCTTAGGAAAATTTCCAAGATCATGTCGTAGGGCTTCACCAGTGACCTCTGGGAGGATAGGGTAGAGTGGGGTAACGCGCCCACCTGGGTAAGACGCCTACTACTATGTCCAGGCTGATGCTAGAACTGTAGCCTCCATCTAATTTTTTTTCTGGCAGCGGCCTTCCTGGTCCGGTCCTAGGCATGATTGGCACGCGCCCAGTAAACTCTGGTATTTTCAGCAAGCATTTGGTGCTTTTTGCATCTCCGGACATAAAAACAAACTATCTTTGAGTTGCGATTTTACTCTATGCAATGTAAATGTGCTCACCCTACCAACTTTGTCACTAAATTGTCTTACAACGTAAGTATAATTATATTCCTATTTGTTCACGTGAAGCAAAAGGTACAATATCCGCTGGGAGTTTTATGACGGCCTTTTAATCCGGGTCTTGGGCGTTTTACCCCGCTATCGGGGTAAAACGCCTTTTACATGGTCTCAAGAAAAAATAAATTTCGCACACTTTACATCGTGTCAGAATCATAAATTTATATCTGAGTGTAGAAAGACAATTAAAGAACTTAACGAATAAAAAATAAAGTAATTCTGTCCTGGCAAGATCGGTACAGACGAATCCTCCCTTAACGTATGCGCCTTACCCCACTCTACCCTATCAAAGACTACTTAAGTACGTTTTCAGACTAGGCTCAATAAATTTGCAGAAAATGATGATACATTTTATTTTGATACCATTACGTTGTGATTGTCATTGCAAGCCGATGTATACTGACTATTTTAGGTCAGACGGTGACCTTGAGATAACCTTTGGTTAAGCCTTTTAGGAATTTTTACCTAGTGTAGTTATTTCATGCGTTATATGATTCGACGTAATGGAAGGAATCAAAAGATGCATGTCACTAAGAACTAAAAATAACTTCATCCACTCATAATCTAGAGGTAAAAACCATCTAATAACCTGTTAACTTCTTTGACCTGGCATGACCTTAATATTGACATGAGTCAAAAAGTGACTAGAATAGTTTCGTATTGTTTTTCTTATGGACTATCTACCAGCCTTCGCGTTTTTCGCTATCCCGCATAGAAGCCGAGATCGAGGAGGGGTTTCCGAGAACCCCGTCCACTCTGTTGAAGGTGGATCGGAGGCCCACCGGGGCGGGGGTCAAGGGGCCCTGACTGGCGATAAAGTACCGTGTCAGCCCAAAAGGCATATCAATGATTGCCATGTGAAATCGCACTTGCCTCCAAGGTGCTCCGACTCCTCTCACGGCTCCTGAGTGACGAAAGTGCTGTCCTGGCTGGCTGTAAGGGGCATAGGATTGTCGCAGGAAGCGAAAGGGGGCTCTGATAGCCACGATCGGCTCGGTTGCATTCGGGTTCAGTAGCCAAGGGGCGCTTCCAAGGGTAAATGCACAATGAACGATTGTATTAAGTTGAGCAGCTTAGGACACATCCAAACACAATTGAGGTAAATACAAATTTCAGCGGCCGAAGGGCACTTTTGGTTTGAGGACAGCTGCACAAAAGATACATCAACCCAATGGCCGAGTTACATGTGAACACCGATGGGGAAAAGTGTCATGTGCCACCCCCTTACCCTTTGAGAAGATTGGCAAAATCAGGGGATTTGGGGGCTAAGACTCTCGTGGATCCATCCCTGCCTACTGCTTAAACTCAAACATAAAAACATCTGGCATCAGCTCCAATTTGGGAGTTGGGGACACTTCCCCAAGGTCAGAATGTTGGGGAGCAGCTGCCTATCCTGCCTCCACGATTCCTGCGCCTGTGTGTATCACTCATATAAATTTGGAGAATGAGTGTTAGAACAGGGTCGACCTGTCTCTCTCAACGCCAGATCGATCTACCCAAGCAGTCATTAAATTCGTCAGTTCCGTTGAGAGGGCATATCTGAGGATTAATTGCCACGTGAATAATTCAATCCGGTTAGCTTTTCCAGCAGCATGGTCTGTTATAAAACCTACGCTTCATAAAATCAGCAAGCGCCTCCTGTTCCCCTGCAATAACAGGGTAGAGAGCAGGGGTGTTGCACCGGATGCTGGGAGCGCGCCGGCATGCCGCTGTCGCTGCGCCGCCGCGGGGCTCGGGGGGGGAGGGGGACGGCCGCCCTGTCGCAGGTGACGCCTGCTGGCGACAGGTGGACAGCTTGGAGTGACGACGCTGCCTGCCGACAATGAAAATGCACAGAAGCGTGCTCAGGCTCGTTGGGCGGTACGCTCCCTGTGGCACAGATCCATCGCATGCTGATGCTTTTCACGGTGAAGTGACTGGCAGTGCTGCAAGTTTCCAGAAGAGCCCGCGAGCCTGCCTACCGGAGTACCTTCTCTGCGCTGGAGGTGACCCGCTGCTTGGGCGGAGGGTGGGGATGGAGTGCTGTCGGGCGGCTGACAGCGGAGGCCGGCCGCTGCAGTTGACGCGGTCTCGCCCTCCCTGTGCCGCAGCGTCCCTGCCGACATACTCCACCTCCTGGCCTAAACTCGGGTGCTGCACGATACACGCTTACTGCTACTGTGGAAAACCCGGACGTTTCCAGAGCTAGAAGTCGCACCAGCTTCAGCGAGGCGGCAGGGCGTGGCGTCATGGCGGACGAAGAGGTGGCGGCACCGGCACAGATGCCGCCGGAGAAGCCCAGCGGTCCATCCCGACGAGTGAGTGGAACTGGCCATGCTTCTTATACCCAAGATCACTTTGCATCCGTTTGGCCCATTCAATGAATCTGGTAGCCGAGAAGACGTCACGCGGCGATGTGGCCGCGATATGGCTGCGGTAACTGAGGCACAACCTTCTGAAGGTTGCAGAGCTAACTTTCGACGCAAATATTATCAATTGATCAAAATAATGACTTTTTGAAAGGACCACTTTCAGAAACATGTTGAACTTAAGATAATGATGAAATAAAAATAATTTGAACAATGTTAGATTGAGACCTTATGGGACGATTAAATTTTATCACCAGGGTGATGTCACAGTAAAGTCGGCTCGGGATTTGTGGTTGGAGGCTGTCTTATACCAACTACCAGCCCATGATGGTCAAAACCAGCGCCGGAGCTGCCCGAGTGGTGCTAGATCACTCGTTGTGTCATTGCATATTGCTGTCTTCCTCCCTTACTTATAACACATGAAAAACAAAAAAGCAAAGAACATTTCACATTTAGCGATAAAAAATTGTGTTGCCTTGCCTTTATTATTGAGTCTGGCACCTGGCCTTTCAGGGTACTTAGTATATGACAGATAAGTGTCAGGCTGGCTGCTTGTAGGATTTCGCGCTCTGTTCCTGTATTTGTATACCTTGACTTAGTATTATTATCGTGTACTTAAAGGGAGTGTCCCACTTTTATCATGGGTTTTGAACTGAGATGACAGTTTTGTAAAGCCTGTTGAGAAACCACTATCTGCATATTTGATTTCGCCCAAAGCTTTTGATATAAAATTTCCGCTAGCTTTTAAGTTCAAAGTATAGGGGCCTATTGGCTTATGTCAAGCCCTGAAGGAATACCTTCCATATGTTTGCAGTAATCTGATTGGTCGTAAGCCATACGCTCGCCCATTCGCTGAAAATACCATGCTAGCGAGTGAGCCAGCATGCAACTGCCTGTCGACCGGGCACTTAGGCAAAAAGTTGTCCAGTTTAGAGCGTTATTGGGCCAAAATTAGTCCAATAACCGCAATACACACCATATCCTCCCTCACCTCTCACAAAATGTTTACACCCATTGATTCTTAGACGTAAAGTCCCCGAATGAATTGAGATGAAACCAAATGTCAGCACTCATGGACAAACCAAATATATTGGCTTCCAACATTGAAACTCCGGAATATGTGTCTTTATGGTTCCGAAATGTTGCAGAATATTTCATTCTTTATATGTAAATAAAAACAATATATCAGTCAAAAAAGTTTCGAGGAAAATTTACATTGCAGGAACATTTAAGCACCATATCCCTAAAAATAGTACACTTCAAAAAGCTGGCACCCTATGAAAGTCATCAGCATCTTTGGATTTTTAAAACGTCATACCACAATGTTCCCGTTTGCGGTGTTGTTGGTGACAAAGCATGAAAAATGAGGGGCATGTGAAGCAAAACTAACCCAGTAGGCAGAAGCATAATTACGATGTTTTTTTTTCAATCAGACTTCTTCCATTCAACAAAAACCAACTAAATCGTATTTGCACACATAATCAGAACATTGAAGCTGGAATTTGCAAAAAATATGACGTTCTTATAAATTTTTTGTGACAAGACCGTGCTTTTATCACACCTTTAAAGTTGTATTTGTTTAGTTTTTGTTTGACATGGTGGAGTCATTATCTGCGAACACCAATCTTGCACTTCACCGGTTCAAAGCGCAACGGGCCACCACACCGGTAGCTCAGTTGGTAGAGCGTTGTGCTCGGATCCGCCACTCAGGGATGTGCAGTGGCAGCGTGTGTGCACTGCACACTGTGCAGGCTAAGGATCGATTCCCATAAGATACTCCGGCACTCAATATGTATTATTTATCCGACGTAGGTCGGTTGGCAACTGACTGGTGAGAGATGACCTGAGGGGGCAGCCAGCCCTGTGCTCTGTGGGACGCTAAGTTTTTGCTTCTAAATTAAGCCTCCGTTGCGCGAGTTGCTCGTTCGGATGGTGGGGCCGGGGTCTTCATGACATGTGTATTGATGACTTAAGTGAGGCTCTGATTCCAAAAACCGAACTTGCACAACAAACTGTTGTCTTTCCCCAACCAGCGTTGCAATTGTCATGCACATTTATTTGTTCTGAATATCAGGATTCTGTATAAATATCAGGATTCGGCATGAATATCAGTCAGGGGTGTAACTTTGTATACTTTTGGCGGTGTGCGAACATCTCGAAAAGTTTTAAAAGCAGCCCTCACCTTCGAAAAGCACTCCTATAACTTAAAGCGATATTTAAACAGGATCTAACGCCGGCACTACAATTAAATGCGACAGCGGGCGTCATAGATTCATATCAGAGTAACACTACAGTAGCATTGACATTCAGTAGTACAACAGCAACACTCATCACAGTAACAATTCATTTGGAAAGATATCTCAGCGTATTATAGTGGCGGAGAAGGTATGGCAGTGACGTCATAATGCTGGTAAAGATGGTAAAAATGATCATTATCTGCCAAATATATATTATTTTTAAATGAGTGTTAAAAGCCAAACGTTGTCAACGGTTTCACATACAATGCATGGTCACGACTGGGTTTTAACCGCGCCCCACCGGGGTCGCGCCACCTTGCCCCACCGGGGTCGATGGCCCTCCTCTACTCGAAATATGGGCGTTGCGCAAGCTGAAGTGCAATAGAAACTCGCGTGTATTTGTGAGATACTTTGATGTTTTTGTGTCAGGTCAATGGTTTGACCTCTAGAGGTCAAATTAGGTCAAGATCGGCTATTTTTCAAATATGCAATGTAAGGCAAACTGGTCATAACTCTTAGTGTCATTAGAGCGTACTTTTAGGCCTGGTAAAGTTCATTTGATAGGAAATTTCCAGTACTTTTTCCGCTATGTGGAACGTAAAGACCTCCGCCGTGGTTTGCCTGGGCCTCGCCTATATGACCTGGGTCGGGTCAGTGTTGGTATATCAATAAGCCGTGACAGAAACACTGGTGTTTGTTTTTTAATTAGGTCAAAAGTTATTTTAAAAATACTGTTTTTGCCTCTGGTGAGGATGACCTTGGAAAAGCAAAGGGTAAATATGAGCGCTGCGATGTGAAAGGGTGTCAAACGCTGTTCTGAGCAGTCTGGTATTTGCAACCACTTTGCTATATCTTGAAACGGTTTCCCACGCGTTTCCATTGGGTGAGGTCGCCTCGTGACTGACCTCAGCACGAAATCGTAAAACCAGTAGCTCACACCATTGTCGCCGGCGACGGGGCTGGGGGGTGGCATGGTGTCAGGTAGGTTTTAGCTTTTTCGACTTGAAATATCTAGTTCCAGAGTCTAAAGTTGAAGTGAGGTGTACCTGGGTTGACCTCGTCTGGTGACCTGACCTTGGGTGACCCGGGGTAAAAATTTTCAGGGATGATGGGAAAATGATGCGTAAAGGTGCCCTCAATCGCTGGCCTGTTTGCCGGGCGCCCCGGGAAGACACTGTGTTTGTGGTTTTTCGTGTGTTCTCAGTTTTAAAAACAATGTGTCTTTTAAAACTCAGTCGTGACCATGCATTGTATGTAAAACCGTTGGCATTTTTTGGCTTCTAACACTCATTTAAAAATAATATATATTTGGCGGATATCTCAGAGGGTTAAATATTACTTCACTAATCCAGATGTTCAGCATGATGCCATATGCAAGCAGTAACCATGGAAATTTGACAGCAGCCACTTGCAATCAAAGCTGAAAGCGCGCGTTTGTTGCCGTAAGATCTCAGCAAAATAATAGCCTGGAGTGCTACAAGAAAAAAGTTGATGATGTGATCTCTTTCTTCTTGTCAACACCATTGCTATCGTCAATATCATGTTTTCTGGAAAGAAAAAACGAAGCTCACATGTGGGAATCACGCATGCGCTGAAGTTGGCTTAGAAGTAGAGGGAAATCAAGGCCAAGCTCTGGAAAACATGCTTTTATTTGAGCTTGTGGTTTGGGGACTGTGACTCGACCCCTCCGACTTGACCACTCCTAATGTCCGTTTCCTTTCGCTTTATTTGTTGGGCTGGCTGCTACTCCAAACGAGCTGTGGGAGGACACTCGATAATTTTATCCAGACTCCTGAATAGACGACTCGATAACTGTTTTCGAAACGGTGACTTTGATAACGAGGGTTGGATTATGAATAGTTGCAGAGCGGGGAAACTTGTCCGTCGGTGACTACGGCGATAGCCGTTATCGATGAAGTTATTGGGGTGCGCCCACCAAAACGAAATGACCATCTCTAGTTCACTTCTTAAATAAGTTGACCAGCTGTTGAAACCCTCAATTTTCTCAGGCCCTTTCCAGTGATGGACACACGGTCAAGAAATAGATGGACTGCAACCGCTATTCCACGATAGAAAATTTGGCGGTCTGCGATCGCAGAATACTTGTAAGCTTGAACTATAATTCCTGTATATTTTTATTCCACGATCGGTAACCGCTAAGAAAAGTTAATTCCTAGAATTAAAAAAAGAATTGACCATGCAGTGCCATGAGTTCATAACTGTTAACTGTCAATAAAAAGTTATAACAATTTGGGAAGGAGAAGGGATTGTTTTACCGTACAAGTAATAGCAACGGTAACCATTCAGATTAAGACTCCAGTCAAATTAAGCCCGCTCTAATGAGGTGAACTTTGATTCCAGTCCCATTCAGCTGAAAATGGCAAGGAAATGTATTCAGTGTGTTCTGGGTGAAAACTATACAAGTGTCACGATTGATAACTTTTGAAGTGCTGCGGCAGGGCATGATGATGGTTGTTAGATGTCCTGGCTCTCTCGATCGGAAATGAAAACACTAGTTGGGAGTGGGTAATATTGTCCTGTGCCCCTATTTGAGAAACAGCTTTGTCAGGTTCTGATGATTTGTAGGTCAAGTGTCATGGACATGAGTGTGCCAGAGGGGCGTCTCATATTCAAAGAAAAAAAAAAAGAAAGACAGTTTGCCTTGCAAAAACACATGTATTAAGTCTCACGTACTCGTAAATGCAAAATGCGAGAGGTCCAGAAAAAGAGTCCTATGGTCAGGATTTCCTCCTTTTATTTACAATGTCATCGAATTTTTGTGTATACTAGAAGGTCATTGCCCCGTGAAGAAATGTAGGATTTTCCATAATCCCGACACAGCTGGGGCACCTTCTCACCTCTGCAGCGGCAGGCGTGTCCAGCCAAACACCACTCTTTAGAGCGGCGCCGATGTGCCCGCTTTAGCTTACGCCGGCAGTATGGACTAGAGCCTCAGCTGCAAAACATCAGAATTACGTGAGTCTCTCCGTACTTGCCACTTTGTTGTTGCACTTTGTCCTTTGGTTATATCCAGTGTCTTCCTTTTTTCAGAGCTTTCTCTTTTAGTTTGAGCTCAATTATTCTCGTGTTAAAAGTGCTAATAATAATAATAGTAATGATAATAATTGTTGGGGTTTAAATACGCACCAACTGCCAGGGTCATACGGCGTCGCCAATTCTCACCCTGTTGGAAGAGATTTTGGGATCAGATCGACTTATTCAGAGGCTCCACCGGGACTTGAACCCGGGACCAGTGGCTTAGAATACAAGGGTGCTATCCACTAAACCACCTCATCCCCGTGTCAAAACTGCGTTGCCATTTCCTTTGAATATGAGACGCCTCTCTGGACCATGCAATAAAGATGGGAATCTTTATTTCATGGCTTATATACAACACTCCCCAGCCGCATATTTCAGGGGTCGCATTCTACCTGAATAATTTTCAATAGTGCGATTTTATGCCCCTTTGACAAATACTTGACAGAAAAAGACTTCATCAAAGAAACCTTCATCGTTATACCTACCGTGGTTATCCTACGTCTGAAATGCCTTTTGGACTTCCCATAAGTCACGCTGTGCAAGGTTGACTGTATTTAATGTTTTCTTGAGCTAGAGCAGGAGGAAATACTATAGCCACCTTATATTTCCTGAGGCCGTGCTACGGAAACTGATACAGGCAGATCCAGTGGGCGGGGCAAAAGGCTCTCCCCTAAAGCCCCGGTTTTGCCCGATTTTATATCCCCAAACAACCGGTGCAGATCTGCCACTGAAAACAGGTATGTACAGGTCCGACTCCACAACCCAGGCAACTCAAATGTTATTCGTAAGTTAACACCCGCACTGGAGGGGGTCTGGCACTAACGCGCACTGGAGGGGGCCTGGTAGGCCCCTAAGATCTCGGAAACTAAGAGGGTTAGAAAACGCACTTGGTAGGTGAGTGGGGGCTTGGTTATCTACTGATGGCCATTTAATTGACCTAGGTCAATATCTTAGGTCAACGAGGTCGTAAGGTCAAATTGGCCACGCTGGGATCGATTGGTAAATGCTGTGATTATGAGGAAATGGCGGGAATAGCTAAGGCGGAAGGTTCTGGAGGTCTCAAGAGGCTATTTGGTGGTGGCTGACCTAGGCCTTGGTTATACTACTTGACTACCTTGCACTGTTTGGCGAATGGTTCCTCCGACCGACCTTGACCTTTGACCTTGATTTTTACCCTCCGATTATATTCAGGGGTACGTCGTGGTCGACTTGAAGTGCCTGACCTTACCTTACCTTACTTTGTAGTACCTTAGTCATTTATACGTTCTTATGGTTGTCCAGGTTTATCTAAATGGCTAGGTTAAAGTCGCAGAATCCTCGGCCTCTGATACACTGAGAACCATCCCGATGACTTAAATGCTGCAAAATAGGGTTCTGATATCGGTCTACACAATATTTTTGAAGGATGACTGAATCGAACTGACCCCAAGTTATTGATATCAAAAACGTCCAAAAGAAAGAAAATTTGTCACCAACCCCACTGACTGGCTTCATTGCGTGATTTAAATTGCAGATAATTAATGATAATTTCTGAAATGTTCAAAGACATCTCCCGCACTTAGCCTACAGTTTACGGGATGAAAGCCTTAGTTTTTTATAAGGCTGGGAGGAACCAATTCAAATACTTTGACTTCCTTAAAGACTGTTTTTTTAGCGTTTGTCAACAATATGAGTTGTACCAGTTGGAGCTTATTACCTGTACCAGAAAACACCTTTGTTCCCAAAATTTACTGGCATAGTCTGTAAAGCGTATATTGTGGAACATATTTTCCTTAATTGCTAAGAAAGTGTCTACTCTGGGGAGGTGTCGCCCAGTCGGAACCGTTTTATGATCCTAAGCCACAGTTCCTGGGGTTCTAGGGTCCTGACGTCATGTCCTGGAGGGTTCCCTGAAAATGTTTAGTTTATAGGCTTTTTACAAGAATCACCAAGAGGTGTAAATGTCCACTCACAGATGAAGTCAAGAAGTAAAAATAAATAAATACACACGACATGACGCGAACGCAGTCGACCCTCACCTCACCTGGCCGACAAACATATAGACCACAGCGCGTTTTTTTCTTCTTTTTAATAAGGAGACACTTTGGCGCTGCACCTCCATGACGCGGTTTGTCTCTAAAACAGACATTACGTTCCTCCGGTGTACGGCAGAATAACTCGCTCCTAACGGTATTTACCCTGGCGTACCTCACGTAAAACAGAGCCCTGGTGCAAAGCTATCGGATAGACACGGCCTGCGGCGACTGGGACAGCCGAAATAGTCAATTGACAACGAGACGATGGACATGCCAGATCACATGGTGTCCACCTGCTCTTGTGGGGCCGCTGGAGCAAAACCTTGAGAGAAGAAAGGAAAAATCATTGAGAAACAGCCACTTCACTACAAACTATACGATATAGAACAGTAACTGGTAGCATAAATGCTGCCGCAGAAATAATAACAAAAAGAGCATAAAGAAACCGCAACGATAGTCTACGGCTGCTTGTTATTTTGTTTGATGAGAAACACAGCCACTAGCTGCATCCGTTTGTGATTCAATATTGTACGTGACTAGCACAACTTCTAGAATATTCTTAGTATACTAAGCTGAAACTGGTATAATTAAGTCATATTGGGTTACGAAACTTTGAAATACCCGCTAGTCAGCTGCCCTGAGCCTGCGCAGTCCTCGTTCAATAATAAAAACACCGTTTTCACGACTTTGGCCCTAATGTTGCTCAACCACCATCTCGCGGCCCATCTGACTCTGCCTGACAGTAATTTCGGTGTTATGATGAGGTGCAGCTTATGGCAGTAAAAAACATACGTTGTTGGAACCACGAGGGAATTTTGAGATGACGGTGGGAGCGCGTGAGATTCCTTGGCCCCGTTTGTGACCCGGAACTTTTTAAGAAAGGGTTTAAAATGTTTTCTTAATTTTGTGGTAAAACAAAACAACTTCAAAAGAAACATTGTATTTATTGTTTTCAAAACCTCCGCGAGCTTGGTTTCACTCATTGGTCTGAAGCCTGAATACTGTCAAGGTTTGTACTCTCTCAGAAAATGTCACAGACGCCTCTCGGTGTCATGTTAGCCTTTCCAGTCTCATGACGAAAAATGTTTGCACATGTCTTAGCAGCTTATCAAGAATTTCGGTGAGGAAAATAGAGGGAGAGGTAAGGCACCACGGGGCAGCGTTTACCACCCGGGGAGCGCCTTTTATGTTTTTTTAGGGGCTCCCTCCGCAAGCACTTTTTGATTTTTTAGGCGGTACGTATTTCAAAAGTCTTACCGGAAAGTAGTTGGGCACAGATGGACAAAAAGGGCCGCCACTGTCCGAAAAAGGGCGGCCAAATAGTCGAACAGAAGTCTGCAGCAGCAAATGGACGGGTGGAAAACAATGAAGAGGGAAGCTTTGGGGCTTTACACCACAACAACTGCTGCAGTCATGTGGAGTCGTCAGCTCTCACCCTGTTGGAAGGGTATTTTGGGGATCAAGGGGGTCCTTATCCAGTATTCCCGCCAGACATTTGCACCCTGCTGGTGGCGGCGGCGTGGAAGACCTCGCGCTATCCCGGCGCCAGCGTATTCCCACGGGTGACAAATAATGAAATAAGCCGGAAAACAGGGGCCTCTGCCAGTGGCGTAGCTAGGACTCGGGCAGGGGTAGGGATGCGACGGCCATCGGGGCCCCCTCCCCACTTTTTTGCATCGTATTTGTGTCCTAAATTTTTAAGCTATAATATGATGTGATTGTCTACGCGCTTATTTTTATTTTCTTTCAAGATTAATTGTTATCAATCAGACCCAGGGATGCAAGGGTACGACACCTAACATTTAAGGTCTGGGAGTACTACATGTACGTTCACCAGCTCTCTCTCTCCTCTCTCTCTCTCTTCTTTCTTCTCTCCTCTCCTTCCTCTCCCTCCTCTCCCTCTCCTCTCCTCTCCTCTCCTCTCCTCTCCCTCTCCTCTCCTCTCCTCTCCTCTCCTCTCCCTCCCTTCCTCTCCTCTCCTTCCTCTCCTCTCCTCCCTCTCCTCTCCTCTCCCTCCTCCCTCTCCCTCTCCTCTCCTCTCCTCTCCTCTCCTCTCCTCTCCTTCCCTTCTCTCTCTCTCTCTCTCTCTCTCTCTCGCTTTCTCTTCTCTGAAGCTGAAAAAACTTGATTCACCAGACCAGTTAGATCCTGCCGGCCGTCACATCCCCCGTGTTTTTTTTTTTTGCTCGCCGATTTGAGCCCCCAACCAAGCAGCGGGATTCACCCTGTCCCCCAACTTCAACATAGTTCCAACGTCCCAGCCTCCCCCTGGACCCGTCCCTGTAATGTCGACACGTATCACAATCACTCTCAGAAACGGCTCACTCACTGCAGAAACGGCTCACTCACGGCAGAAACGGCTCACTCACCGTGCCCACTGATCCTCAGCTATTCTCGTCCGGAACGTCAGGCTGCAGAAGGTATGTACCCATGATGAAGCCGCGCCGCAACGAGCAATTATTCTAGTTCTGATGTTGGCTTTATTAATAGCGTTTAACTTTAAACAGCCAAACCAAGCAATGTGAGTTTATGCCTGATAGGCTGTAGAATCGCCAATGCCAGCGTTTCTCTCCAATGTCCAAGCCTGTTATTGTCCAATGTCCAACACCAATTCTCCGGCCAGGCAGTGGCTCGGCACGCTCAGAAAACCGGGTCACTTCATAAGCCGATGTCGCGCGCGGTAACGGGAGTGTACCATGCGAAGGATTTGTTATCTCAAGGTCATGACTGAGCCAGGGAACTGAGCCGGGTTCCTGTACAACAGTTGAGGAGATGAATAAACCTCGCGATTTGTTGACAAGACTTGCTTTCATATGCGGATCCAGGGGGCAAAGGGGGCCACCTGCACCCTCCCCGATCGCCCCTCGGCGCCCCCTGAAATAGTCACGGCACCCCCTGAAAGGTCGATGGCGCTCCCTGAAATGTCGCTTCCCCCAACCCCCCCCTGATGCGAAAATCGGCGCGCACCGATACGATTTTACGCCCACCTGCCTGTTTTGCCGGTCAAAAGTGGCGCCACCCCCGGGAAAGTGCCCCCAATCGGCAATCTTGGATCCACCAATTGGTGGACGCAGAGAGGGCCATTCCGGCCATGGCCCCCAAAGCGCTGGAGGGGGAAAACTATCTTTTGGCCCCTAAAGGTGGGAGGAATTTCTGAAAAAAAGTGTTTACGCTAGGTCTGTCGAGCAAAACATATTTAATCCCCCAGGAGAGCGATCGTGTACTTGGAGAGGAAGCTTATACTAGGTCTGTTGAGCACCCAAATTGCACGTCCACCCCCCGCCCAGGAGGAGAGGCACACATGGGTTCGGCCCCCCCAAAACTCGGGTCTGTGGCCGCCCCCGGATCCGCCTATGCTTGCTTTAACTGCGTAGGTGCTTACATAGACGGATCTAGGGGCAAGAGGGGGGGCGCGTGCCCCCTGATCGACCCGCGGCGCCCCCTGAAATTGTCACGGCACTCCCCTGAGAGGTCGCTTCTCACCCTAACCCCCCCCCAGGATGCGAAAATCGGCGCCCACCGATAGGGTTTGGCGCCCATCTGATCAGTGGCGGATCCAAGGGGGGCAAAAAAGGCATTTGCCCCCAAACGGAAAAGCTCGGGGCAAAACTATGTTTTTGCCCCCTCCAAAGTGATCGACCTCCTTTTTTCCCTGACTCCTTTTTAGTTTATAAGCAAGATTTTGGTGCTTCAACTCTCAACTCCAAACATAACCAATTAAGTTCAGTGTAAATGTTAGGCCTTGGACTGGAAAAGGGATCTCGAGCCCATCTTTTCACCCTGTGACGTTTTTTTTGCTTTTTGACTTTTGACTTTGGTTTGCCCCTCCCAAACCAACCGGCTAGATCCACCACTGCACCTGATATGTTTTTCCGGTGAGAAGCGGCGCCCCTCCCCCTCCCCCGAAGGGCCCCGATCGGCATATCTGGATCCGCCTATGGGTGCTTAAGGTCATAGGCGTAGGAACCGGGGGGCAGGGGGCCACTGCCCCCCCCACTTTTCTGTGATAGTCCCCCCGCAACGGAGATAAGAATATCAGCAGCTGTAATATCAAGCAAGACACCTAAACTGCCCTGATAGCTTGCCCGGGAAACCTCTTAAACTTGTTTGTGCCCCTAAACTTTTCTGAGGTCCTATGAGTCGATTTTAAGGCCCCCTGAGCTGTTCGGGCCCCTGATCTGGCCTCTGATGCCATACAAGCTAATCTGGACCCCTTGAGCTGAGCTGAGCGCCCCTGAGATGGTTGGGGCAGTATAAATTGTGCTAGGGGTCCCTAAGCTGAGCTAGGAGCCATGGGCTTGAACGGGGCCCCTTGAGTTGGCCAAAGACCCTATATCCGGTGACGCTGGGGAGCCCCTGAGCTGAGCTGGGACCGAAAAGCTAATCTGGGTCCCCTGTGCTGCATGGGAGGCCCCAAAACTTCTGGGGCCCCTGCACAGTAATAGGGCTCCTGACCTAAACTTGGGGTCATAAGCTTTAATTGGAACCCTGAGCTGTTGTGAAACCCTATATAAGCCGGCAAGGGGCCCCTGAGCTGAGCTGGGCCCTTAAGCCAATCTGGTCATCTCAGTTAATATGGGTCTCTGTGTTTAACTGAGGGCCCCTGAGATGGTCTGGGATCCCCTATAGGGCTTTACAGCTACTGACCTGGGGGCCGTGAGCTTGAATGGCCCCTTGAGCTGTTCTGAGACCCTATATCAGCCGACCTCCCCTGAGCTCAGCTGGGCCCCCAAAGCTAGTCTAGGCCCTAAGCTAATCTGGGTACCCTTGTGCTTAGCTGGGCGCCCCTGGAACTGGTCTGGGCCCCCTGAAAAGTTTTGGGGCCCCTGAGCTGAGCTGGGGGCCATGGGCTTGAATGGGTTCTTGAGCTGTTCTGAGACCCTATGTAAGCCACCCTGGGGCCCGCTAAACTGAGCTGGGCCCTAAGCTAATATGGGTACCCCATGTGCTTAATTGGGGCTTCTGAGCTGGTATGGGGCCCCTGAACTCTTCTAGGGCCCCTGGGCTAAGCTAGGGCCGTCACCATGAATGGAGTCCCCTGAGCTGGTATGAGACGAGGCCCTATATCAGAAGATCTGCGGGCCCCTGAGCTGAGCTGGGACTCCAAAGCTATTCTGAGGCCCCCTGTGCTGAACAGGGGCCCAGAGCTGGTCTCGGGCTCCTGAACTGTTCTAGAGTCGCTGAGCTAAGCTGGGATCCGTGAGCTTGAACAGGCCCCTTGAGCTGTTTTGAGACCCTATACAAGCCGACCTGGGGACCTCTGAGCTGAGCCAGGCCACTAAGGTAATCTGGCCCCCTGTGCAAATCTGGGGCTCCCTCTGCTGAGCTTCTAGGGGCCCTGTGCTTATGTGGGGTTCCTTGATAAGCTGGTCCCGAGGTAAATGCACTGGTCTGGGGCCCCCTGAGCTGACTGATTTGGGTTCCTGAGCCATGGTCTGGGCCTTGGGGGTCTCTAAGATAATTTGGTGGCCCCTGAGCGGCATAGGTATAGGAACCAGGGGTCATGGGGATACTGCCCCCGCCACTTTTCTGTGGTGGGCCCCGCAACGAATATACAAATATCAGCAACTGTAATATAAAACAAGAAACCCAAACGGGCCCGATAGCTCCTCTGGGAAAGTTCCAGTTCCGTAGTACGCTCCCTGAAAGCCCCTGGATGACGAGCACTTCGTGAAAAAGGCGAAGGCACTTACTGCTCAAGTGTTTCCAAATGAGCCCCGAGAACTGGACTCAATCAAACTCCATCCCATATCGCTCCAAACACAAAGAATGCATTCGGACACGCGCCCCGCACCAAATGCCGAACAAAAGCCGTGCCTGAGCCATCGAAAGGCGTGACGAGACTGGTCGTCTTTTACTACGAAGTAAAAAAAACGTAACCAATCAATTAGAGGAAACGGCGGGAAAGAACGTAAGAAGTCATGTATAGAAACACCTAGTTCAGGCCGGTGTGCATTAGGTTGTGTCAATATATGGAAAATTGGAAAATGAGATCTTGCTCCATGATTTCCAGCTTTATTATGATCTAATAAACAATAATCAAAGCCAAAAAATTATTTACACTTTTTTACCTATCCCGTTGCCGACTGAAAAATGCATTTCTAGGTTTTTGGAGGCATTCCAACCAGGTTCACCAAGAACATGTTTCTTTATACTTGCTGATGTTTCTGCTTACAAAACTTAACATTTTTTTACAAACAAAACACAAAACACAGACAGGGCCGTGATATCAAACGACCACACTTCTCTATGCCTAGATAACTTGGAATCACCTATTCCATGACACAAACGAGAAGAGCTATTCAGGTCACTATGGACTTCTTCTTTAGAGCAGAAGGGATTGATTCAGGGAAAGGATGGTCGCAATAAGTCTAGCTGTATCTCGATGCCTAAAACACAGAGTTTCATATTAATTTTAAGTTCCATCTACTTGATCGCCAACTTTGTGATGCCGAGGATGTCCGGCTTGCAGTTTATCCTGGGCATCAGTTTGGTGTACTGGGCCCATCGCCTGATAAAACCATCCCTCTTCTTGCACGATAGACAGAACTGGCAGCTGTCATTTGCTGTCCAGACGTGGCAGCTGCAGTCAGCTCCATGACCTGCGTGTGGCAGGCGAAGTGTCTACCTTCATGGGCTTCCCCCATGAACCCGAGATCTTGGACTTGATCAAGCTGCAGGTGATGATAGGCTCGGCCACCCCGTCCCAGTCGAGAATATTTTTGAGAATGATCATCTGTGTGTTGACGTAGGGCAGGGTCCGCGGCCTGAGAGAGGTGTTCCCCATATCCTGCTCCACTCTGGTGGAGATGATCTTGCGGAAGGTGGTCCTCCTCTACTCCTGGGAAGTACCGAGGCTTACTTCCCCTACTGGCTACATGTGTAGACCAGCAACGACTGGCTGGACGGGCCTCGGAACGTCATGTTCGAACTCTCCTGCCTTCGTACCAAGCCCAAGGTGGTGCAGTTGAATGCCATGCCCACCGTGTACTCCTCTGTAAAGTTCGTTCACACCGAGGCGATTCTGGTCACCATGCTCTGAAGCGATGAGGAGAAAGTTCGCCTTTATCAAGGTTATCTCCATCAGAGGAGAGCAGGAGAAGACCACCTACCTCAGGCTGCGGATCATGCCCGGTCCCAATACACAGGCGTCTGCCCTCAATAATATAATCGAGCGGGAGGCCACCACCGAGTTTATCATGGCCTGCAGCTTGACCAAGTGCAGGTCGCTACAGTTCATGGGGAAGCACATGAAGGTAGAGTTTTTCCCCTGCCGCCCACACATAGGCCATAGAGAGAGCTGTAATGCTGGAAAGGACGTGACAGCTGGAGCCAGTTCAGTCTGTAATGCTGAGAGGAGGGATAGATTCATCCGGCGAAGGGTATAGGACATCGAACCGGTGCCCAGAATCAACAGGAATCTGGACCTCCGCAGCATAATAACAATAATTTTTGGGGCTTATCGACACACCAACTACCAGGGTTATATGGCGTAGCCAACTCTTTCCTTGTTGGGGGGGTTTCTTGGGAGTCAAATTGATCTTCGCTTAGGGAATCCGCTGCGCCTGGAACCCGGATTGGCCGCGTGGAAACCAGCATAACTGTTCGGTATTATCGGTGCACTAACTGCCAGGGTTATATGGCGTCGCAAACTATTTCCCTGTTGGAGGGGTTTATTGGGAGTCAAATCGCTCCTTGCACAAGGAATCTGCTGGGCCTTAAACCCGGGCCAGCCGCGTGGAAAGCAAGGTTGCTAACAACCATATCACCATGCCCCCACCTCGGCATCACAAAGCTGGCCATCAAGTACATTGCACTTGCAGTCATACTGGAACTCTGCATTTTAGGCATCAAAATATTGCTAGCCGGATTTATTGTGACCAACCTTTACCTAAATTACTCTATAACGCTGTGAAGAAGGGATCTATAATAGCCTAAATAAATGTTCCCGTTTTTTCTCATTAAATAAGCGAATAAAAGTTGATTAAGCATAATGAATGAAGCCATTTGGTATCGAAGGATTGTTTGTAGTTTTCCCAACAGTTTTTAGTTTTGTAAATATGATGAAAAGGGCCTTAACATCTCTAAATATAAAAAACGCGCTCTTGATAAAAAATTGTTGAAATCCTCCAATAGAGCTCAAATGCAGTTCTTCTTCGAAAAAGTTATAGGAAAAACTTTTTTCCTTTTTCTATGATTTATCAGATCATAATACAGCTTGAAAACATATGGCCACATTTCATTTCCCAATTCTGCATATATTGACAACCTTGTGTGTATGCGTGCCTTATTGACACCAAACGGGCAATTCAAAACTGTTTATAATTATGGGCCCCCGTCATGGGCGTAGCCACCACTAGGGACAGTAGGGACAGTGTTCCTACAAGTTTTGAGACCCCTGAAAACTTGTAGCGAATGTGCCTGCAAGTTTTGAAGACCGGGAAAGATATGACAATCGCCATTTGTTAATTTTTCCAATACATCTTCCGATGGTACCTACCTACTTCTCGCGTATGAAAATCTGGTTAGCGTCATTCGCAGATATTAGAAATAATTGATTTTGTAACCTTTGATTTCAATTTATCCCAATTTCCTAAATCTTTCCCGTCATTTCTGTACCCTATAAGAAATGGGAGAAATGTTAATCCGCGCCCCACCGGGGTTCGGCGCCACCTTTGCTCCACGAGGGTGCATCGATTGCCCCTCTAACTCCGAAAGTATGAGAGCTAGGGCAAATCTGCAAAGAGTATTGGAAGGTTCGTGTGCATTCATTAAGGTCTTAATTTACATTTTTAAGCGCTCAGGTCAAAGGTTTAGCCTCCAGAGATCAGGTTGGGTCACTATGGCTATTCCAACTAAAATGTGCAATGCTAAGAAAACTGGTCATAGCTTGTATGCCATTAGAGCTATTGAGATCTGGTAAAGTAAATTTGATAGGAAAATGACAGGGCTTTCTCCTCTCTGTGGAACATAATGTCCTGCCGATAGTGGTTTGACCTCCAGAGGGCACCTTTTGACCTGACATGACCTTAGGCTACGGAAGGTCAGAAAGTTCCCTTGTCAAATATTAAATGAAAGGCAGTGACGAGATATACATGATGAAGTATTATGCATTGATCTAGCTTGATTAGGTTAAAAGTTATGGTCAAAATACTGTTGTTGAGCCCTGGTCACCTGGCATGACCTCAGCTATGTCAGAGGAAACATTTTAACCCCACAGGGTGACAGGGTGACGGGGAGCGGTGTTTGAAAACCCTTGGGCTCCTCCAGGGGCACGAAAAAATGGTGACGCGAAGCGCTGTCGTACTTGGCACACCTCATCCTTCATCGGTTCCGCAACCTTCCCCAACATTTTAAGGTTGGGTCATCTCGGATCAGGTTACCAGTGCATGTCAAGTGACCTCACCTCCAAAAATGTTAGGGTGGCATAAGTAAGAAAAGAGTGAATCTATCGAATTGAAACCTATACCACATAATGGGCCCGCCGAGAACGGCAAGAAAATCCGGAATTTTTCATATCGTAGACTTTGGGGCAGGTACAGATCATGACCTCACCATTGGAAATGCATGGGGAAAACGGAATTGGCCGAAAATTGCATTAATTTTGTAGATAACGCTTGTAATCAAGATACCTTTACTTAAAGGTATGTTCAAGAGGGATTACTCCAAGCCCGAGTGACGTCACATGGGCGTGGAGGAATTCTTTCACCCTTGGGCCGTGTGTCAAACTGCTGCTAATTGCATTGCCCGCTTACGAATTTGTGAGAATACACGGTAATCAAATTTATCCAAAATGTAATAGATAAGTCTCATCTTTGATTACGGGCATTTTTATGCAAAAAGTTGGATATTTAATCATTTAATTTTCCAATGTTATATACTACGAGGTGTGACGTCACATTCGGTGATCTGCGCTTGCTGTTGGAGGGGGCTGGCTTGTAATACCTTCGCATTCTCCAGAACATAGTATCCTAGGGCCCTTCATAGGTTCATGTTGCAAGTTTAAACCTGTGACCTCTGAGAGATCATCTGGGGCTGCCCAAAGCAGGTTTTTTCCGACTTGAGTCAACAACTTTGCACAAAATGATAAATATTTTATTTTCATACCATTACGTTTGGAATGTTATTCCGCGTCGATTTATATGCATATTGACTATGCTAGGCTAGATGATGACCTTGGCATGACCTTAGACTAGGTCTTTAGATCAGGTTTTTGTTTGACCTAGTAGGGGAAAGTGTGTGTATTGCGCCCCCCTAACTAATTGCGCCCCCTGACAACAGAGAAAGGTACAAGTGGCAGTTATGTTTGGGCACCTTAATCCAGTTCCCACCTCTAATCCATAGATTTTCCCAACTTTTCGATGAATTCGTGCGTAAGAAGGTATTTTAGTCAGCCAGTGAAGTAAATTCAGCACTTCCTTAAATCTACACGGGTTTATGAACCCAAAAAATGAGAATACGGCTGGTACATTTCGAAATCGATTGTTTTAATTTCAAAGTCAGAAATGTATTACATATTCTGAAATCAACATTTATAGATTATCCCTGGTGGTAGATTTTTAAAGCAGAGATCTCTGATTTAAATGCAAAAAAGTAACTGCACCCTGGTCAAATGCGCACTATCAAAATATATGTTGAAAAATCGAATCCAAAGCCTTTCTGTATGAGTGTGATTTTATTATTACAAGTCATAATGAATGCAAGAATACCATATTAAAATGACTTCCAGACTCTCCAGGTGAAAATCTTGGAAGGCAGCCGAGCCCCATTTGCTCTTACACTAACGCTCATTTCGGCCATGCCATTGAATTAACATTGTATGAGGAAAGGGAGCAATTAAATCTAAATGCGCCCCCCTCCGGGTGCAGTTACCCTCACATTTTGGCAAATGCGCCCTTTGCGTAGTTTCACGTAAATCGGAATTCACTCTTAGAATAGGCTATTTTCGATCAGGAATTTTTTGTTAATAACGAAAAAAATATCAAATTTTGTAATTTGATCCACACTAGCGATATCAAATAGGACATATTCGTCTAGTAAGTGATGTTACCTTAGGGGGGGCGCAATACACCTACTTTCCCCTGTAGTAATATTATACATCATTCGATTCGCCGTAACGAGAGGAAGTGAATTTTGCCTAAAATAATTCTAACTCAACTCTGGCAGACGCTAGAGCCCAGAAACTCTCCTTTAACATACCACATTCTTTGTCCTGTCATGACTTCAATATTGACCTCAGCCAAAAAGTGACTGATGTAGTTTCTTCGTGAATTTTTATGAGCTATTCATCAGCTTTCAGGTTTTTTCGCTATCCCGTATGAGAGCCCAGTTCGATGGGGGTTGTTTAAACACCCCCCCACCAAGGCGAAGGTGGCTCGGAGGCTCACCGGGGCGGGTCTTAACGCTTGCTCAGCTGTGAGTCAGGAGCGTTTGGTGTTGACCCTGGGAAACAGCCGCGCTTTTACTTGAGCTTCCCATTTAATTTCATCAATAAGGATACCAAAAACAAGGAATGGAAATGGTGGCCAAGATAACTACAGGAGACGAGGGCCTAGTGATAGGTATAAGAACGGCGGGAAGTCTTGATTTAGGGGAGGGTGATAGAATTTCTAACCCGTTTATTTCCAGTCAACGCCAGAGGGTTAATGTTAAAATTCCTCATTTAAGGGGGAGCACCGTGCCCAGGTGCCCCCCAAGCTCCGCCGCCAGCGGATAGGTAACTGTGTATCGACACAGGGCTTCATATGCAGAACACAGAAGCCCGATTTCAGTGATATAGCTACGCAATGCTCTCGCAACATTGCGTTGAACTTACTTCTTTCTTCTAAACATTTTCTATTTTTAGTTTTCCCTATTTTGGGAACATATCTTTTGTGCGACTAAATTGTATGTTAGCTCACCGATGTTCATAGGTAGGTGGCTGGACTCCGAGCCCAAAAGCCCGCCTACATCCACTGTCATCGCTAGTGGGGGCCAAAACACTCACATGGGCCATCCAACGCCTATACCAAAGAATGCAAGACCCACTAAAAATCTCGCTCTCCCGCGAACGTTTCCAACGCGCACAACTCTTCCCTGTCGCAGAGGGTAATGCAGTGGCAGATACAAGGGGGGCTAGTGGGGCTCAAGACCCACCCCTAAAATATCGTAGTACCTATAATATATGAATAGCGGGAGGCTGTCCGAGGTAGGAGGAGGCACGAGTCCCTCAGCCCCCCTTAAATGGCTGGTTATACAAATGCTTCTGATACTGTGATATTTTTCTTTTTCAATTACCGTGTTTTTAAGGTGTCATTTCATATAGTTAAGCGAGCTTTATCATTCATAAGCAGCGACTATTTTTGCACAACCCTAAACAATAATGGCGATTGACACAAAATAACGAATGTATTTTAGCAACATTTTCAAAGGGATATGCTAAAATGTATAAGGATCATCGAATAACTTCCCAGGTACAAAAGACCAAAACGCATGAGGGATAAATTCAATTTAGTCATGGCCTAGCGCTCATTTCGCTGTAGTTATGGATGCAAACGTGGATGCTATATGGGCCCAAAATGGCCTCACTGTGCGCCCCAAGAACCTAAATAACTAACTACGGATGGGACGATAATTTGATTCATGGACTCATCACCCGAATTTAAACACAGTGGGTCTAATCAATACGATAATTTACAGCTGAGAGAAATTTTCGAAACGAATAGACACAGCAAGCTGAAGGTAGGGTAGAGTGGGGTAACGCGCCCACCTGGGTAAGACGCCTACTACTATGTCCAGGCTGATGTAAGAACTTTATTCGCCATCTAATATTTTTCTGATAGCGGCCTTTCTGATCCAGTCCTGGACATGATTGGACGCGCCCAGTAAACTCCGGTATTTTTCAGCAAACATATTTTGCTTTTTGCACCTCCGGATATAAAAACAAGCTATCTTTAGGTTAAGATTGTTATCTATGCGACGTAAATGTGTTCATCCTACCAACTTTGTCACAGCATTATCATACAGCGTAATTGTAATAATATTCCTATTTGTTCCCGTGAGGCAATAGGTACAATATAGGCTGGGAGTTATATGACGGCCTTTTAATCCGGTGCTTGGGCGTTTTACCCCACTATCGGGGCAAAACGCCTTTTTACATGGTCTCAAGAAAAAATAGATTTCGCGCACTTTGCATCGTGTCAGAATCACACATTTCTATCTGAGTGTAGGCAAACGATGGAAGAACTTAACAAAGAAAAAACAAAGTAATTCCATCCATGCAGGATCAGTACAGACGAATTCTCCCAACGTCTGCGTCTTACCCCACTCTACCCTATATCGAAACACTCCCCTGTTCACTCCACATTAAAATATACGGTGATTAGATTTAGTTTGAAGCCTTCACAACCACTTACTATGAGTGGAAATTTCCTCTTAACACGCGCATTGATAGGGGTCTGAGCCGCCTTCACTTTGACGGGGGGGGCGGGTACCCGCCCCGCTAAGATCTCAAGAACCACGCTAGGTAGCAAAAAACAGTAAACGGCGTTGGGTAGCCCATTCACTTCTCCATCAAAAATATTTTAACCATTTTTTTGTCAGGTCACATCTGAGGTCACTAGAGGCCAAAACATGCCATCATAGGAATAACATGTAAGTGCAGGTTTTCAGTCATTACATCTGAACAAGTAAATATAGAGCAAAACGATTCAAACCATATGAATCCTCGCAGTAAGCCGAATCGAATGATATATAATATGACCTTGCTAGGTCAAGTTAAGGATTTGACCTGACCTTGGGTCAGCTTAAGGTCAAATTAAGTAAAATGCATATCATTAGAACTGCAAAGATAATGCAAATCTAATGCAATTGAAATAAACGCTTTATCACCATCCATTGCTAAGTTATCCAGTTAAAACAATTTTTCCCGTGTATTTCCAATGGAGAGGTCATGGCTCGTACCTGACCTTGGGTCATCGATATAAAAATACCGGAACAAATCTTAGAGAACTCGGTGGGCCCATTATGTGACAAGAGTTTCAATCGTATAACCTCACCCTGTTCCGACTTATGCTATCTTAAATTTTTATTGGTCAGGTCACTTGACCTGTACTGGTGACCTGACCTGAGATGACCGAACCTTAAGATGTTGAAAAAATGTTATAAAATGATGGGGAAAAAGATATGCCAAATACGGGCATAGCACCGCTACGCACCGCCGCTTTTATGCTATCTCCGAAAAACCCGAGGGGGACGGTTACCCGCCCCCGTCAATGCACGTGTTAAATGATATGACAAAATGCCTCCTCAGATTAGGTCTTCAACAAGCCGTATGATAAAAATAATTATTAGAAATGTCAATGAATATTAGATATTCAAATCATACTGACCTAAATTTGTCTAAAAAAGCAAATGGGGGACGGTTGGCTAGCTCGCACATAACATTCCACCGCTCTTAAAATTTTCCGTCGGGTACCTAATCAAGAGGCTGAATGTGTCCCTACAAGTTCAGAAAACGTGGCTACGCCAATGGCCCCCGTGGACTGGCCCCCCTTGAGGTGGGCCCCCTCTAGGGTTGCCCCTCCCCACTTTTCAAACCGTTCCTACGCCCCTGCTTAAGGTTATCTATGGATTTTTTATTAGGTTCCACTTTGTTTTTTAACGCAGGTACAAGAAAATTATTTCAATTGGTCGCCCTTCTTTACAAATATTTACATATGTTAGAAAGTAGAACTTTCCCTACGACAGCTGTCTGTAGGATCATTGCGGCGCAGTACGCCCCTCGGTGAGTGCCGCGGTGCAGCATCCCGCTCGGAAGCAGGCGGCCGCTAAAATTAACCTCGCGTCGCAATGGAATGGACATCGAGTGTTCCGTGCGGAAGAAGGGCGAAGACGCCATAGGCTTATCCAGGATTGGCATCGGGGGGGCATCTTCCGGTGGGTGAGCACCGCCATTCGGACCAGGGGGCGCCATTTTTGACCGGCAAAACCTATCAGGTGTGCGCAAAATATTAGCGGTGGGCGCCGATTTTCGATCCTGGGGCGGGGGGGGGAAGCGACATTTTTCAGGGGGCGCCATGGACCTTTCAGAGGGGCGCTGTGACCATTTAAGGGGGCGCCGAGCGTCGATGGGAGCTGTGCCCCCTTTGCCCCCTGGATCCGTGTATGGGAAGATGCATCTACCTGGAAGCAGTGGTGGATGTACGCCGTTTGCCGGGGGGCAGGGGACCTTCTCCTCCTCAAATGATAAATATCCAAAACTTACCCTATGACATTGACTGGAAATCAATGGGCTGAAAACTTCCCCAGCAACAGATCTAGGATTTCAGCAAAAGGGAGAGTGTGGGGGCGGGCGAAGCCCCACGGGATGCCTTTTGAGCATTCTGCGACAGGCGGTGGTGCCCCCCCCCATGTCATTTGTGGACGTTTTTTTAAGACGATGTGTGTTTTGAAAGCCTTACCGAGAAGCACCGAAGAAAATTTGACCACTTTGGTACCTGAAGATAGGTGGCCAGATGGTCGGAAGTCTGTGACTGCTAATGAATGGGCGGTAAACATAGCAGAATGGCAGAAAACAAGGCGCTTCTGCCAGGGTCACCGTCTAAAGTGAACTTTAATGCGCCTGTACAGCATTTTTATTGTCTTTTAAGGACGTTTGGGACGTTCCTCGTCTAAATGAGGGCAGCTCCACGGACCTGAGGAGGTGACCACCCCTTCCCCTCCCCTGAAGTCCTGGCGCTCCGCCACCACTGTTGCTAAATATATGAAAATCGGTGTTGATGTCTATCGCCGTTTCGCTTGAGAATCCAAGCAGAAATGTCTTAGATCTGTCTCAATCAAAATGGGCTCATACGAATGCAGAACGTATATTGCAATGTTTATATGAAAATCGTGAGTTGGAAAGTGAACATGCCCTTTGGCATTATTTATTCTAGATCATAGGCGGATCCAGGGGGCAAGGAGGCACATCCTACCTTCCCCCCATCGACCCACGGCACCCCCTGAAATGGTTACAGCACCCTCTGAAAGGTTGATGACGCCCCCTGAAGTGTTGCTTCCCATTCCCAAACGATATGACTTGGCGCCTACCTGATAGGTTTTGTCGTCACAAAAATGGGCGCCCCCGGTTTGGTAGCACCCTTCGATCGTGTCAGCCCTTCCCCTCTGATCGGCAATCCTAAATCTGCCTGTTTTCTAGATAGAAATTACACCAGAAGAAGAGGCAATATCTATTCTACAACGCCATCATCAAGTGTGTGATAGATCGCATGAAAGCGTTGTCGAAAATGTACCGATATTTTATTTCTTGGTTTTTTATTTGAAATAAGTACCTAATTGGCTTTAATAAGCTCACTGTCTCTTATGTAAGTTTTCAACAGAACTCAATTTGAGTTTTACGAAAGCTTTCAAAAAACGGCATGACTCGAATTCATAACTTGGAGCAGTAAAGGGAGGGAGACGATGTGTTCCCAAAATTTTCCATAGGACAATTTCCCGATTTCGCTCAGATCTGAAAAGACATTAAAAACTTTTGAGCGGCTAGATGCCAAACATGGCAAGCAACCCAAGGCCGAACATATTCTGGCTTTATTCGTTCGTTCGTATGTTCGATTCCACCGGGCCGCCGCCACAGAATTTTTGCAGGGGGGACGGATACGGGCTGGTGCTGATCCGGGAGAGGCGAATTTTGAGCATATTCGGTACCTGACAGCATTAATGACGATTGACCAAAAATTTCTGGGGGACGTCCCTCCTGGTTGGCCAACAGAGGAGACGCGTCCCCCCGTCCCCGTCGCTTTCGGAGCTAATGCGATTCCATCCAAATATAATTGGGTATTTCAGGCATCGATTAACAGTATGCACATACTCAGCGCAACTAACCAGCACACAGGCAAGAAAGCAAGACACACGGGATACGCCTACGTTGAGGTGACACGAGACCGATAATTAATTATTAACAGCTGGTTGTTCTCTGGCCACCTTTCTAAAGCTGGCTAGTGATAGTGCGTTTACGGCGGCAGGTGGCAACTCATTCCAGATCTTCGCCCCCGGTAATTAAACAACCGTTGCGATGCGGTAAGGCAAAGAGCCGGCAGCTGGAGCTTCACCTCTTGGCGAGGCACGAGATGGAACACTTGTTACAGAGAGGAAATAAAGTTTCACTCCCCTGTCTGGTTCCTCACCCTCATCCCGATTCCACTTTTGGCCGGTGGCAGCACAGTTGCCACCGCAGGAAATGATAACAGAACCGTGGGTAGCAGGAGGTAATGCTAACAGTAGCCGAAGGTAACAGAATGAAATGATAACAGTAGCCGAAGGTAACAGAATGAAATGATAACAGTAGCCGAATGTAACAGCAGGTAATTATAACAGTAGCCGAAGGTAACAGAAGTTAATAATAACATAAGCCGAAGGAAGCAGAATGAAATGATAACAGCAGCTGAAGGTAACAGCAGGTAATTATAACAGTAGCCGAAGGTAACAGAAGTTAATAATAACATAAGCCGAAGGAAGCAGAATGAAATGATAACAGCAGCCGAAGGTAACAGCAGGTAATGATAACAGTAGCCCAAGGTAACAGAAGTTAATAATAACATAAGCCGAAGGAAGCAGAATGAAATGATAACAGCAGCCGAAGGTAACAGCAGGTAATGGTAACAGTAGCCCAAGGTAACAGACGTTAATAATAACATAAGCCGAAGGAAGCAGAATGAAATGATAACAGCAGCCGAAGGTAACAGAAGTGAATAATAACATAAGCCGAAGGAAGGCAGAATGAAATGATAACAGCAGTCGAAGGTAATGGGAGGTAATGATAACGGTAGCCGAAGGTAACGGGAGGCAATGATGTATGCAGTGCAAAGAATGTGTAGCGCCACGTAACATGGCTTTTGACATAGGTTTAAAATGAAATAAGAAAGAACACAGCCTACCTCTTTAGCCTTTATGGACCGGAGTTTGTTGGGATCATGCCCACCAGTACTCGCCTCGAATGATTTACCGCTTAGTTACAGGTGTGTCCCGACCGGGAGGTCGCGGCGCCAGGATGCCTGCCTTCTTTTTAATTCGAAAATATTATATCTAAGCCGAATCAGAACATTATTCGTGAAGAGACAATGACCAGCGATCCCTCCCAGCGGCGACGTCACTGTCATCTCGGCAGTGTCTGTACGTCTCGCTGCTGATCATGACGTCACTGGTCATCCCCTCACGGCAGTGTCTGTACGTCTCGCTGCTGATCAGTGTGCTGATCATGACGTCACTGGTCATCCCCTCCCGGCAGTGATTGTACGTCTGGCTGCTGATCAGCGTGCCGATCATGACGTCACTGGTCATCCCCTCACGGCAGTGTCTGTACGTCTCGCTGCTGATCAGCGTGCCGATCATGACGTCACTGGTCATACCCTTCCGGCAGTGTCTGTACGTCTCGCTGCTGATCAGCGTGCCGATCCTGACGTCACTGGTCATCCCCTCCCGGCAGTGTCTGTAGGTCTCGCTGCTGATCAGTGTGCCGATCATGACGTCACTGGTCATCCCCTCCCGGCAGTGATTGTACGTCTCGCTGCTGATCAGTGTGCTGATCATGACGTCACTGGTCATCCCCTCCCTGGCAGTGTCTGTGCGTCTGGCTGCTGATCAGCGTGCCGATCATGACGTCACTGGTCATCCCCTCCCGGCAGTGTCTGTACGTCTCGCTGCTGATCAGCGTGCCGATCATGACGTCACTGGTCATCCCCTCCCGGCAGTGTCTGTACGTCTCGCTGCTGATCAGCGTGCCGATCATGACGTCACTGGTCATCCCCTCCCGGCAGTGTCTGTACGTCTCGCTGCTGATCAGTGTGCTGATCATGACGTCACTGGTCATTGCTATCATCGTTCTGCTGGCAACCGGCACGGTCTCAAGAGGAAAACCCCAAGCCTACAGCTATGTGAGAGCCAAGTTCACCTACGGTACTCTAAGACGTTCACCTAGCTGGGCTACGGA
This sequence comes from Lepas anatifera, assembly GCA_034440635.1. Taxonomy (NCBI): domain Eukaryota; kingdom Metazoa; phylum Arthropoda; class Thecostraca; family Lepadidae; genus Lepas; species Lepas anatifera. The sequence continues at coordinate 175,555 of JAOTON010000332.1, forward strand.
AAGCATTCCGAGCATGTTTTACCTTCCCGCATGCTATTCTACATTTGAATTTTCAGATTCATACTATCTTTGAGCACAGCATAATGCTCACTTCATAATTTTAGATTAGACGTCATAGGCAGATTCAGGGACAACAGAGTACAGGGACCCTCCTCTCCCCGTCAAGCGTCGGCATCGCCATACTAAGTACCTGAAGCGTCACTTTCCATCGTCTCCCCTAGGTACGAGTAGAGCTGTATCCCCGTTATAAGGTTTGACACCCCTAATGGACCAGACTGCCTAAAAGGGATATCCCTGCTCCATCTTGATCGGAAAATCTGCATCCGTATAAGAAAGATTATGTGTGATGAAGGATAGAGTGTGAAAGGTTTTTACCCGGCGTAGTGGTTTCCTGCATCAAATACCGCAGGTAGGTTTTAGACACGGTTCGATCACTAAACTCCTGCAATAGTGTAAGGGGTTCAGCATATAGTTTTTCTTATAGTTTTTGTCTTGTTTATTTTTTTCATTTTCAGCTTCGCAGCTGTCCTTCACCAAAGCCTTCAACAGTAGATTATGATGGGTGCAATTTGCTTGTTGTTGCCAATACTTTGAAATAAATATCAGTTTATGGAAAAGCTAGTAAATAAACTTAGCAGAGCATGGCTCACACGCATAGAGGGCAGGTTGTGGATGTATTTAGCTATGGTGGTGGTTAACCTGCATACGCTGTCAGTCATGATTTAATTAAGCACGTTTTGCTTAACTTGTTTGGAAACGTTTCAGGAACCACCAGCAAATGTTTCAAACACCAGCAAGCCACAAAGAATGAAATCTGCAAACAAAACGAAGCCGGGCGACGCCTCCCAAGCTGAGGTACCCTCGGCTGCTGTAAATATAAACCCTGCCACCTTAGAAAAACACAGCAATTTGTTCACGCCAAAACACACATCCACTGAGAAAAACAATGATTTTGAGCCTCTTGAAGAAGTGATGAGAATTCCCACGTCCGCAGAACCAACCAAATTTTCAGAAGAAACCCCGAGTACCAAACAACCAACCGGGGGTAGAACAAACGGTCCCAAAGGCGTGCTCAAAACTACGGTCAGGCCAACAAAATCCTCCTCAGATTTCGTTCAGCTCTTATCAACTCCAACCCCTAGAGCCAGGCCCACTTTTCCCCCGGCCAGTTCCATTTCTGTCGGTAACAACAACTCTTCATCGGAGAATTCCACCACCAGCCCCAATATCAATGCAACAGCAAGTACCACTACCGCCGGAACCACCACTAGTGGTGCATCGGGAAAGGCGAGTGAAGGATTGCACCGCCCACCTTCCCCTAACACGTTCTCTAAGGTGCTTTCCTCTATCTCTGCCTGGTTTTCGTCGTTTGGGCAATCGATCAGAAATTTGCTCTCGCCAAAGAAGAGCGCCCCGGCTAAGGCACCTCTTTCCAGCACGCCTGAATACAAGAAAACTTTCAATGGCACAGCACAACAAACTGGAGCTGCACCAAAGGGTAACTGCTTGCGTCTTTGGCACATGCAAAGTGGGCTTGGAATTGCTTCGCACATTTTGATGGAATATTATTTCCACTCCTGTTCATAAAAGTCCAATATTTTCTACAGCATCGCATTCAAGGGATTGGTCCACTTTTATCATGGGTTTTTAATTGAGATGGTGGTTTGTTAGAGCTTGTCGCGAAACCCAAAGTGTCCTGTATTAAATTTCCGCGGAATTTAAGATTCAAAATAAATGGCACTAAGATCTTAAGTTGACACGGTGTGGACTGGCCTGTCCCCTCGAGTCCTTGATGTAAAATACACTTAGATTATACATTTGGGCACAGACCTTTATCAGAACCATGTAGGTAATATCACAAATTCTCAGTCGACTAACTAGTATAATGTGTCGACTGGCTAAGACTAGTCATAATGTAGCCAGACCTCGAATTGAGCTTCATAAAGATGTCTTTCAGAATGAATTCTTTAAAAAAATTGGATGTCGTGACAAAAAACAATCTTGGTACCCCTAACCTAAGGATTATGTCCACAATACAACCAAATTAGACATGGTTCCTACATGGTTCTGATGAAACCTACATGGTTCTGATGAAGGACTGTATGTATAATCTAAGTGTATTTTACATCAAGAATTCGAGGAGACAGGCCAGTCTACACCTTGTCAACTTATAATCATGCTCCTCGCCGCAGCACTCCAAAACCTATCAGCACTAAGATCTTAATTCTCAAACCAAGAAGGAAATCATTTTCATCTGATTGCAACGATTTGTTTGATCTAAAACCTAAGCTATTCTCACTCGTTGAAAATACCATGCTGGCGAGAGAGGCATCTTTACTATACATAGTACATACTTCTTAATTTGCCAGCTTTAGGCGTTGGTTAACTCGAAAGATACAAATGATATCTTTCGGTGCAAAAAAAACATAAAAACAAAATTCACTTTAATGCCATCCTTACCCCTAGTTCTGGGTTTCTAACGAAACGGCATGTGTTGTGCCAGTGGTCAAAGTTATTATAAAAAAGACAAGAACTTGTTTTGATGATGGCATAAATTGTACGAAAAATAATATCGATAAAATACTATGCGCCTTCAAATGGGCAAGTTTATTTACACATTTTCAGATTTCATTTGACCATAACAACTGTCTCTTATTATTTGAAAAAGTGGAACAATCCCGTGAAGTATTGCATGTATGGGTTGATTAGAATCTACAACTTAAATGTCATGCACTGGTTCACAACATGGTGCAGGAGAAAGCCTAGACCACTCGCTGCGGGTGCTAACTCGAAGACTTTTCTGCCAAACCTTTTTCTAGACAGCTGAAGCATGCTCTATCGCTGGGGCTTTTATTTGTTCTTCATTTGTGATGGGTAAATGAATTCGCAATAGTTCACCTTGGACTAGCACAGTAATATCTTTTCTTTTATGAAAGCATATTAGATTATAAGGATGTAATGCATGAAATCCTTCTTCGTTTTCTGTATTAAACGATAGAAAAACACCAGTGGGTTGAACTCATGAAGTACAATACCACAATGCTTACGCCTTTTAGGCGTACGCATAACCCATATCCTACCTATATTTTACCGCGAACTGTGCCACAGCCAGGGGCGTCGCCACGGTGCCACCATGGGGCCCATTGGGGCCATGTCCCCCATGCATTTTTTTCGGAGGTCCCCTTGATACTTAAAGTCTGGAATAGTCCTTGAGTATCAAAAATTCTAGCCTCCCTGCTAATAAAGGAGGCCTCTTTATTGGTCTATGCAGGAGGCTCTATTAGCTATAAAGGAGGCCCACATATTGGCCTACCTAGGAGACCCGTTTACTTAAAAGGGATGCCCCTAAACAGTCCACAAAGGTGGTCCCTTTTACTTATAAAGCAAGTCCCGTAAACGGCCTATCCAGAAGGCCCCTAACTTATAAAGGAGCCACACTAAATGACCTAAGCGGATGCGTCTTATAAAGGAGGCCCCTAAATGGCCAGCATAGGAGGCCACTTACTTATAGAGAAAGCCCTTAAATCACCCTCAAAATGTAGGCCCCTAAAAGCTGGGAAGCCCCCTCAGGACTAGGAATAGGATCAAGAATAGGGTAGGACCCTTCGATCTGGGCCCCCGTGGAAAGAAATCCGTGGCGATGCCTCTGGCCACAACCTATTTGTTCTAAATTCTTTCTATTTGCTTATCATGATCAAAAGGATGCATCAAAAGAGGCGGCATCACAAAATAATACCCAATGTGCCGCTGAAACAGTCCATCTATTCACCAGTAATGGTTGTGCTTTCTGCTTCTCTGTGATTCCGATTATCAGAATCAGCACCCAGGGCCTCCTGCTTCTCGGGACGTGTGTAACGTGCTGCCACGCAAACCAACACAGCCTGTACCGAGCCGTGGCACGAGTTTCGACACGTGCAATTGCAGCTGTACGTGCCGCTATGCGACGGCCAGAAAGGATGCGTGTTGTTGTACGTGCACAGCAATGCAGGCATTTGTTGTATCGTCACTGAGTTTAACCAGGAACTTGGTGTTTTGCGTTGTCTTTCCCCTGCCCTGTGTGTTGTTTTTAGAAATATCTTCACTGATGATCAGGTGTAGTTAAACATCAGGTAATATTTTGGAAGTTATTTTTGCTGTAAATGGCCTTAAAGTCCTTCAAAGAAAAGCGTGGCTTCAGAACAAGTATTAAACTGAATACAATGTTAAGTCAACATCTGTTCGGAAGCGGTCGAGCTTTTGGAGTCTGAAGGGGCCGAAACTACTTTCAACATGTTAAGCATCGGGGGAGGAAGAGGGAAAGGGTGCGATGTTTTTTCTGTAATGTATTACCTGTCTCAAGTCTTGAGGCTTTTGGTTAAGCCGCCCCCGTTTCCTCCCACCTTTTGAAGCTAGGGACCTGGGCCCCCGTTAACCCTCCGGATCTATTGTTTCTGCTAGTTTCGAACCCTCTGAAAGTGCTCCATCAACGTTCCTGTTGAATCGGCGCTGATGTTTGTGTCTGTGTTTTCATGTGACGACAGGTCTTTCGGAAGGTGTCTAGTTCCAGTTCCGAAGACGGAAAACCCGCGCTCACCAAAACGGTCCTGGTCAGTTTTGTTCTGCTCTCCGCTCACTTACGTGGCATTAACCCTCGCCCCACCGAGGGCCATCGATGCCCCCTCCCTAAGGTTTTTCCGCGATAGCAGAAAGACGACTAGACGCAGGACCGCGGTTGAGGGCTCTATCTCTCATCCCATCATTTTCCCACCATCCCTGAAATTTTTTACCCCGGGTCACCCTAGGTCATTTCCCCTAGGCGAGGTCAACCAAGGTCACCTCACTTCAACTTTTAAGCTCTATAAAAGCTACGTTTCTCAGTCGATCGATTTGATACTTCCTACACTTTATGACCCTGCCAGGGTCTACAAGGTGTATATCTGGGATTTTTCGATTTCGTGACCTGACCTCAGGTCACGAGGTAACCTCTCACGTTGAAAAAGCATGGGGAAAAGCTGTCTTATGATCTAAAAGCCACAAAAACGATTGCAAATGCTCGGCTTGCTCAGAAAAGCGTTCTTGGACACCCTTTCACGGATCCCAGGGGTCATATTTGTCTTTTGACCTCTCCGAGGTCATCCAAGGTCACCAGGGGTTTTGGCAATAGTATTTATACAACAGTATTTGTATTTGTACAACAGTATTTTGGCAATACCTTTTGACCTATTTAAGCTAGAGCGCTGAATCAAACACCATCGTGTGTGTCTCATCACTGGCTTTCATTTGATATACGGCAAGGTCACTTTCTGACCTTTGGTAACCTCAGGTCATATGAGGTCACGAGGTGACCTCTGGAGGTCAAACCACTGGCGGGAGGTCATTACATTCCACATAGCGTAAAAAGGTCTGGCATTTTCCTATCCAATGTGGTTTACCAGATCTCAATAGCTCTAATGGCATAAGAGTTATGCCCAGTTTTCTTAAGTATTGCATATTTTAGTGAAAATAGCCTATCGTGACCTAACTTGGCCTCTGTAGGTCAAACTATTGACCTGAGCGCCTAAAAATGCCAAGTAATTTCTTATTGAATTCACGCAAGCTTTCTAATACACTTTGCAGATTTGTGCTAACCCTCATAATTTCGGAGTTCAAACCACTGGCCATCGATGGGGGCCATCGATGGCCCCGGTGTGGCGAAGGTGGCGCCGGACCCCCGGTGGGGCGCGGGTTAATAATGACCTAGCGTATCTCAATTAATGTGATGAGGTGATCCGCATTGGTTGATCGACAGTTTTCACCTATGTTGTCACTAACGCCTTATGTATCAATAGAGACCTAAATACCTACGCATTTGGAATGCTTGTTTCTCTTCCCACCGCACAAAGGGACCGAAATAGTATTTAGCATGGCACTCAGACTTTTTAAATTGTGCCAAAAGTCACTACATAGATAGGCAGCGGTCTATGCTTGTGCTCTTAAGTCGTGGAAGCTCGGTCTGGGAACATGTGAGTGGGGCCCAGGCCTGGTGTCCAGGAACCTCCTGTTCTGTCAGCTGGTTTTTGTAGATTTACTCGGAAGCCGGTCAGACCGCACGCGTGAACGTGTATGGGAAAGAATGAGGCGTATCCACCACCACGATACATTGACAAACTTGAAATCCGATTGAGCTGGAATTTAAGGAGGGGGTGTAGGAAAATCGAAGGGTAGGACAGCATCGGTTAGCTTTAAGACCCCACTCCACGAGCAAATATGCGCATTCCTCTGTGTCATTAAAAAGCTATTCGCTTTATTTTTTTAAGACATATTAAGACTTTCTATTAGTGCTGGCGTTTTGAGCTCATGCTTGCTGAGCAGATTGTACCAGTTTTAAGTCATAGTGGGTTGCCTACCTGGTTTCCGCAATCTCCCGCGTCAGGGGCGAGTTGCCAACACCGTACACAATTAGCGCGGCATTGAAGCCCGACAATTACACTATCCATAGTGATTAAGAAGCCATCATTTATTGTCTCCGCCACTTGTCATGATAAGCAGTAAGGGGCTCTACATTTCTCTAGGCAGTCTGCCTTAGTCACAGCTTTCAACGTTAAAGGCCCGGCTGCTGACTCATCCAGTACCAGGGCACTGCCGGACTATGACTCACACCGAAAGCCAAAGGTCACACCGAAAGTCACATATGACACACCGAAAGTCACATTTTAGCTTTTGAAGCAACACCACTGACATCCAAGTGTGAAACTTGGCCCAAACAAATGCAGCTTTTCTTTTTCCCTTTGTCAGTATCGTTTAAAACCCATCAATTGTCTGGCGTCACGAACAAACTCAACGAAAGGTTCAACGGTATTGATATTCTAATATCATATCCTCGAGGCCAGAGTTGGCTGGCAGCTGCTTGAACTGATCTGTGTGCCCGGTGTGGCCGTGTCCCTGGTGTGACCTGTGTCCCTGGTGTGACCTGTGGGCCTGGTGTGACCTGTGTCCCTTGTGTGACCTGTGCAGAGGTCAGAAAAAGTCTGAACGTGCCAACATAGTTGGGGAAGATCTTCATCTGCCGGGGAGTCTGTACATTTTCTTTCTTCCTCTTCTGCAGTATTTTTGGTCTTCTGACATGTGAGCATTATGTCTTAGGTACTTTTGAGCTGTTGATTTTACGACTTTGTGGACTGTTTGATCATTGGACATCTAGATAGTTATTCATCGGGACGTTCTGGCTTTGACTCTTTGTTCTCGAGGTTGAATTAAAATGTGTCTTGAGGTCGAATTAAAATGTGGACTATTTGAGCAGTTTACTATTTGACCATCGCGTGAATTAACATATCTGTAGTCCTTCTGCTTCATTATTTTCAACTGGCGCTGGTACTAGCAAAAAACTGCTTTTAGCCATTCTAAGCGAAGCAGGACCCGGGGCGACTATAGAGGTCGGGCGAGCCGGGAATCCGAGGACTGTGTTTAAGGGTGCGTTATCAATTTTAACCCTATGGGAGCATATTTCGTGAAATATCTCGTAAAGTAACGTGGCTATCGTCGTGATTTTTTCACCAGAAGTAGATAACAAGTGTATCCTTACGACAGTTGCTTTTCAAGCCTGATGCATTTCTAGTTTTTGTACAATTTGACTTTCTTTTTAAAATTTCTCAAACTTAAAGTTTGAATAACTTTTTACAAGATATAATCATTGAAATGGTGTGGGTGGGCCTATGTTCTAGGAGCCAGTCTCCACAACTCTGTTGTTGTACTTTTTTGAATTTTTGCCTTATAAGAAAGATATGAGAAGCTAAAATTTGAAAGCGTTTTCCAAAAATTCAGGGGTAAAAATCGGAAAAACGGAAACAACAGAGTTTTGCGGCTATCTCCTCTATACAATTTCCATACAGAATCAAAACCAAAAAAGGCTCTGCGAAAAAGTTATTTCAAGTTTTATAAAACTTTCCCAATAGATGGCACTGGCAGTACCGGATTCGCATGAGTGGCCGCTGTGGTATGTCTGTTCATTCATGCTTTGGTGAATGGGACGGGAGCAGTGGCACAGCCAGAAATTCATCAAGGTAGTTGATAGCAGAGAATCTGCAGTTTGAAGGCAAAGTGAATACATTCACGAACGCTGATAGGAAATATTGAACAAAAGGAGAGCCTATAGCCTGGTCACCCCTGGCCACGCCACTGGCACACGGACACCTGTTTACCGGCGTGACCGGTGCCTCTGCGCCCCGGGCGCGTGCCAGTCACGTGGCAGCCGACTGGGGACATGATCCAGCTGCTCAGGCCCTGCTGAGTGGACAAGGACGTCTCATTGAGCAGTGCCGGATCTAGCCGGTCGGTTTGGGGGCAAGCCAAAGTCGCAACAAAAAAACGTCACGCTGTGAAAAATGTTGCTGCAATATAACTTGACGGTAACTTTTGGGGATATCCAAGGCGAAAGGCAAACAAAACCGTGACGGGGGTGAAAAATATACGCACGAGATGGTTGGTTTTTGTTATCCATAGCCCAATGTTTACACTAAAGTTGACTGGTTCTGTTTGAAGTTTAGAGTTGAAGGAACAAAAATCTTGCTTATGAACTCAAGAGGAGTCAAGGCAAAAGGAGGTCGATCGCTGTGTGTGTGTGTGGGGGGGGGGCAAAGACGTAGTTTATTCCGAGCTTTCCCGTTGGGGGGGTTGAATTCCTTTTGCCCCTCCTTCTGGATCCGTCACAGCCATAGAGTTTTCATGGACTTTGACTACCGTGTTTTCAAATCAAGTATTTTAAATGGGGAAATATGAAGGCATTGTAAAGAAAAACAATGGGATTGACCCTTACTAATATTACATGATCCCGGGCATCAAAACTGGTTCGGTTTTTACCGCCCCCACATTCAGTAATCTCAGCAAGGTGTTCTCTAATTGGATCGATAATCTAAGCAAGCGAGAGGTCAGCTACAATGATGTTTCAATGAGTTTTTGTCTTTGAAAAACTGCCAGCAATCTATAAGGGTGCCTCGTACCTCCTCGTACCCAGAAGTGAAATCTAGCAGCTGATGTTCCATCATTTTAAGTCAGTCTAACAATTTGCTGTCCCTCAAAAATCATGATCAGTGCTTTTACAATCACCAGGCTGAGCTCGAAAGCATCAGACTTCACCCGACCAATTATCCAATCATGATTGATGATATTTCGGTAACTTTTGTATTCAATTACCCAGAGAAATAGCAACTTGTTTTATAAAATAATATTGTGGCAATGAGACGAAAATAGCTGATTTGGGCTTGCAAACGTTCCCCAGAAAAAATATGTGGGAATTTTAGAATGACTAAACTACCGAGGAGAGAGAGAGAGAAAGAGGGAGACAAAAGTCAGACGGGAGTGTTTACCCGTACAGGGGAGCCTTGCTCAGGGGGTGATTTTTAGGTCGAAAACAGCCGAAGCTAGGCCATAGCAAAATTCGGATTTTTAATGGGACTGGTGTTTTAAATCAAAACAATCATGCATTATTTTTGTGCTATAAAACACACCATGGCTAGAATAAAACAATTTTGAAATTGGGTAGGAGTAAGACATTGGGACAACACTTTTCAGTTATCACACATTTGTATTTCCTAAAAAGCAGGGTTGCCGCCACTGAATTTTTGCAGGGGGACGGACCCAGGCTGCTGCTGACCGGGGAGGCGAATTTTGAGCATATTCGGTACTTGAAAGCATTAATGACGATTGACTCAAAAATTTCTGGGGGGGACATCCCCCTGGTTGGCCAACAGGGGAGACGCGTCCCCCCTGCTTTCGGCGCCCATGCTAAGCGTCACATTAAAAACATGAATGGAGCTTTGCAAATTCTACCTGGATTTTTACTTTACGATTGCTGCAATTATCTAATTATATGACTGACTAATAAATCATAGCATGATCAGAGGGACTGAGGATCATACTGAGCCGATGGCTACCACATGGTGTTATGTTTTGAACCCCAAAATAGTCACTTATGTTAAGACCCTACTCCGTCAACGTCATGGATGCGGTTTTATGCCTATGCAACAATACCGGAAATCATGAATCTCCCGATGTGATACTTGTTCCAATTGGTCCCATAGATCCGACGGGACGGGTGGAGTTTATTCTTCATGGCATCCAAAATAGATTCAGCACAAAGTCGTAATTTGTAAAATGCATTCCTGCGTTCAATTCCTTGCTGTCGCTTGGAAGCTCATTCCGTCTGGTGACCACATTTCAATCACGTCCATTCTTTCAAGTCTTACGTTCTCTTGTGGACCAGTGAGGGTAGCTAAAAGGCTGAAATCACAAAAAGAGCCTCTGCTGAGGCTAGGCCACTTCACTTCCAGCAAAAATTCATATTTCGTTTTTAACACGCGCCCCGCTGGGGTCCCTTGCATGACGCGCCCCGCTGGGGGTTTCGCCCCTCCTTATCTCGTTCCCCACGAAGGCTAAAGGAAAATTACAGGCGACGTTCGAAAGCTCTTGACAAGACGAAGAGATTTATGGGAATAATTTTAATTCCAGGTCAATATTGAGGTCAGCATAGGTCAAAGAAGGCTCCATAGGCTTACCACAGAGCAGTGTACGTTTCCCCTCTCTAGATCTACCCTCAGGGGTGCTAGAGCAAATATTTATGCATCATTGGATTCCTCTCATCGCAGCAAATCCAATGATGCATAATATGACCTTACTAGGTCAAATAATCAAAATGACCTGACCTCGACCTAGGTCAGGGTCACGGAGTGACCTGATATGGTCATGTTGCATATCAATCGACTCCCCGTGACAATATAAGCACAATGCAAGCAAAATGGGAGCTTTATCTCAATTCAGTGAGAAGTTATTGGCAAAACAATCTCTCTCTCTTCTCCCGTGACCTGATATGACCTTTGAGAGGTCAGATGCTCAAAACCTCAACTTTATGGTCAAGATCGTGGTAAGAATGGACGTTTTGAGAATTTTCAGCTTTATCTATCCAGAATTTACGGTAAACGAGCCCATTCTATTTTCACCTTAGACTTATAATGGGGTGACCAAAAATTGACCCCACCTTAAGTCAACAAAATCACAATTCCGAGATAGCAGGTTTGTAGACCCTAATGGCCTTACCATATTGTGGAAGTTTCAAACTGATCAGTTTGCTAATGTTCCCTGGGCGCTGCTTCAAACTCGTAATTTTAGGTTTTGAGGTCGGGTCACCTGACCCTGAATAGTTCCTTGACCTGACATGACCTTAACTCAAAAATTTGGTCAGATGTGTAAAATTGATCAGGGATAAGCTACTGTAAGTTTTGTTGTTCTGCGTCTCTTAATGTTGGAGATATCTGGGAAAACCAGGAGGGGTGAATTTCGCCCCCCCAGCGGGGTGCGTGTTAACGGATTTGGGGGCACAGGGAATATTCTAGTGTTCTTAACTGGTAGCAAAAATGGGTCAGAATCTGGTTAGCTTTCCGTTTTGCTGTGGAAAATGTATTGTCAGAGTTGGAAACTAAAATTGTATGGTCCTTCTTACTTTCTGGCCAGTTGCGACCTGCCTGGCCGACGCTGGATGGCGCACACCGTTCTGCAACTGGACAATGCGAGCCTTCATGAATCTTCTTACATATGGAATGTTGCTGAGTTGGTGTTTTGATAAGCAATATGACTTTATAGTGTGCACACTTTTGTTTAAAAATGCCCCCGAAAATTGTCCATTTCTTGGTTAATTTTGGGCATCCGTTCAAAATTTCGTCGCAATCAGGTCACCGTCTGCGGTCTAAAATCAGCCTGAAGTAAATGTTTCATATTCGCAGCTCATCAAAATCTTACCGGAAAGTTACGTGGGTGTATTTTTCAAATAATATTGACGCAATAGAGCGTTCCAAGTATAATTAACCCTCCCCCACCGGGGCCATCGATGGCCCCCCTAAGATTTTTCGGGATGACAGAAAAACGACGAGGCGCAGCACCGCGGTTGAGGGCTTTTCCTCTCACTGCATCATTTTTCCACCATCCCTGAAATTTTTTACCCCGGGCCACCCAAGTTCATGTCACCAGACGCGGTCAACCAAGGTCACCTCACTTCAACTTTAGAGCTCTGTAAGAGCTACATTTCGAAGTCGATCGATTTGAAACTTCCTAAACTTCATGACCCCTCCAGGGTCTACAAGGTGTATATCCGGGATTTTTCTATTTCGTGACCTGAGGTCAGGTCACGAGGTGACCTCTCCTATTGAAAAAGCATGGGGAAAAGCTGTCTTATGATCTAAAAGTCACAAAAACAATTTAAATTGCTCGGCTTGATCAGAGAAGCGTTCTTGGACACCCTTTCACGGATTCCAGGGGGCTATATTTGCCCTTTGACCTCTCCAAGGTCATCCAAGTTCACCAGGGGTCAAAAACAGTATTTGGACAATAACTTTTGCCCTATATAAGCTTGAGCGCTGAATCAAACACCATCGTGTATGTTTCGTCACTGGCTTTCATTTAATATACGACAAATTCACCTTCTGACCTTCGTGACCTCAGGTCATATAAGGTCACGAGGTGACCTCTGGATGTCAAAACACTTGCGGGAGGTCATTACGTTCCGCATAGCAGATAAAGGTCTGGAATTTTCCTATCCAATGGAATTTATCACATCTCAATAGCTCTAATGGCATAAGAGTTATGCCCAGTTTGCTTAAGCATTGCATATTTGAGTGAAAATAGCCGATTTTGACCTAATTTGACCTCTGGAGGTCAAGCCATTGACCTGAGCGCTAAAACATGTGAAGTAATTTCTTACTGAATTCACGCCAGCTTTCTAATGCACTTTGCAGATTTGCGCTAACGCCCATATTTTCGGAGTTAGAGGGGGGCCATCGATGGCCCCCGGTGGGGCGAAGGTGGCTCCAGACCCCCGGTGGGGCGCGGGTTAAAGTACAAAGGAAGAATACGTTGTTAAATTGTATCTGATTTGCGTCAAATAGCCTAGTTGACCCAAGACGGTGTTTTTACCGACGTGAGCGTTTAGTATGCTGACTAATCTTTGGGATGTCGCAGCGCTTCACTCCGCAGTGTCTCAAAAATGGTTTTGTACTGGGATACTGAGTGTAAAATTCACGTTTGAACATATGGTAGACGAGTGGCAAGTTCAAACGGTGTAATATTGTAGGAGTTAGTTTAAACTCAATTGCATCCCTTACTTAAGGTTTGCGCATTTTTCATCCAATGTTTCCTTCCTTCCACACTAGATGATTTTATATACACTAGGATTATTGAATTATGCCAAAATAAATCCACTAGAAAAGTGGGTCCAACAGTGAGAAAGAAAAAGTAAATGGGAAATTCAGAGCGTCTAGGTGTCATTCTCTACTAAGCATTCTGTGATTTTGATCATTGTGGCTCCATCGCCATGGTCAAGGATGACACTTTCGTGTCAGAGGAATACAAACGGCAGAAGATTAGGCTCTACCAATATCAGTAAGACAAATTTCTGGCCGCCATGAACTGGAATGACAAGAACTTTCAGGGGAAAAGAAAGCGGCGTTGTTCCGGGAGCAGAGTGGAAAAATGACGACGACGACCACAGGGCAGAAATTCACTCAATTAGTGTGTCCCCATAGTACACTCCTCATAAGAAAAGGCAAACAATTGTGTGAGTCAGATTTCTGTGTCATATTCTGCCAGCACCTGTTATCGCCGAGGCTGCTGACTAGCGACCTTTCAGGGGGAGCCATCGATCTTTCAGAGGGGCGCCGCGACCATTTCAGGGGCACCGAAGGTCGAAGGAGGCACGTGCCCCCTTTGCACCCCTGGATCCGCGATTGATTCTCCCACTTTGGGGTGGCCATGTGAGGACTTGCGTGTCCCGTTCCTTAGTCCATCAGCTTTATCGCATTCAATTTTCCGAATTTTCAAACGGTAAACTGTCTTCACCCTCGGTGCTTGAAGCTCAAGCCCGATGCAATATTTTTGCTGCTGATGTTGGAATTTCTTTAGCAAAATGACCGTGTATTCCTCTTTTTGCTGTGATTTAGACACATTTTTGCTACCCTGACATATTACGGTATTTTCTGTGTCTTTTAAACTCCATAAAAGTCATGCTTGAATCTATAAATTTCCAGCAAGATAATATTTTCTCGTCCAATTGAACTAGGGCCTTCCCTGAAATGATCACAATACTACTTGAAAGGCCGATGACACCCCACTGAAATTTCGCGGGGAAGTCGTGTTGCATCACCCCATAATGCTTGCCGAATATTGCAGAAACGTCGTTCAGTTCTTGAAAATCGGTACGGACTATACAACTTTTATTGTGCGTGTTTTGCAAGAACATGCCTTTAGCTCTTAACATCAGGGAACTATGGCCTCGTGACTGGAGGTATGTGAGGGTTATTTGAACATCAGGACACGTTTTCACACGAACCTCTCACGGCTCCTCTCCTCATGAAAAGGTCACACAAAAATTCCAAAATTCAATGATAATGATGTGTGGACTCCATTGAATCATATCAGTGTTAATCATAAGTCAGATCTGAGGGCCTATCCATAAATTACGTAACATGTGTTCTTATAATTTTAACCCCCCTCCCTCATGGTAATACTTTCTTAAGCCCTGTTGTAACGTCTAACAAAATGGTCGCTGCCTTCCCACCCCTTGTTTTTCCTTAGGTACTTTATGGACGGCCTCTTGTTTAGATCATCTTTTGATCCTGCCCTAGGTCAGGGCCTTTACCTTGGGAAACTGCTTGAAATACATTAAAAAAGCTTTGGTTTATGTCGAACTGATGTGGTCAGAAAGGGTCTGGACGGGATTGAGATCGTACACGTGTATTGTCGATTACAACACAAACTATCCTATAATCAGAAACACCTCTCGATCACAGTGAGGACAACTCCGCACATGATCAGGGGTAGAACGTTACCCCTTCTCCGAGCACCAGAAAAATGTTCCACAATAAATACTTGGGTAAACACATGGAGCTGCGCGCCTCAGGGTTCGGTGGGTGAGTGAGTCAGTGAACCCCTTTCCACGACCACTACCAGGCGGGGGATCCCTAAGCTACGCCAAGGCGGTCACAAATGCGGGCACCCGGCCCATGTGTCATGTGTATGTGCATGTGTGTGTACGCGCGGAGAATGACGACCCACCGACGCAAGGCGGGCCAAGAACATAACATTTCGTCACGACAGTGGCCGAAGTGGGAAGTAGGAAATGGGCGCGGATCCTACCGCTGACTAGCTGCTAACTAGCGCAAATAGCGTAGCCAATCCACAGCCATGCTTAACCTTCGCCCGGGTGGGGGGGGTCTTTTAGACCCCCCTCGGGTTTTTCCAAAGTGACCAAAAAACGGCGGCGCGCAGCGCCGCCAAACTTGGTCTAGCTGTTCCTTCATCATTTTTACATCTTTCCTGAAAATTTTAGCTCAAGGTCATATCAGGTCAGGTCACCAGGTCAGGTGACGTGACCTCACCTCAAAAAATACTTAGGACGGCATAACTAAAAGAAGAGTTAATCGATCAAGATGAAACTCATACCACATCTTGGGCCCACCAGGAGCTACAACATTTGTTCCGGGATTTTTGATATTGGTGACCTAAGGTCATGTGCAGAGCATGACCTCCCCATTGACAATGCATGGGGAAAATCACGAAATGAGCTTTTCTCAGTAAGTATGGATGGAATCATCTTCAAACATCGGTTGCGACTTGCTCTTAGCCCATTTCTGAAGCTGATACCAAAATTTTGACTTGTGACCTTTAAAAGGTCACCTTAGGTCAAATAAGCATTTTTTGGTGTTTTTCTCTATAAATTTTGAATAAACTAAGATAGAGCTTTTATTTTGTCACCAAAGTGTTTGTATAGTCACTGGAAGTCAAATGATATACATCATGACTATACCAGGTCAAGTTGGGTCAGACCGTTGACCTGGGTCAGGTCAAATTCTTAAATTTGACCTGGCATAGCAATATCATATATCATTCGATTCGTATTGACGAGAGGATTGCAATGGTGCATAAACTATGGCTGTATCTTGTTTGGTTTGGAAGCTATTAGCGAAAAAGTAAACGCCCTTATGCATGGGTGGCTATGGACATTCCCAAGAATATGCCCAATATTTAGTGACCTGTAGCTCCCTAGGCTTTGACCTGACACGAAAATGAATGCCACTGCAATAAAAGAGCATTTCAAGAGCTTTCGAATGGTGTTAGAAAAATGTTTCTACCTATCATAGTTTCTGAGATATAGGAGGTTTTCTTAGTACACCTCATATTAGCGATTTTGACCTATTTTGACCTCTGGTGACCTTGATATTGACCTGACAAGAAAAATGACCGAAGTATTTTCGATATCATTTTCAAAGAGCTTTCGATTGCCGTTTTGCGCTTTTTTCTAGCTCTCTTAGTTTTTGAGATCGTGGGGGGGTCTTTTTAGCCCCCCCCCACCATGGCGAAGGTGGCTCGTACCCGCCACCGGGGCAAGGGTTAAACTGCCATTTGGCTAGCTTTGGTCCATCCCAGGTGACAATGGTGCGAGCTGCAACCGCTTTCTCATTTAGAGAAATCAAGACATTTGCCCAATAGCAGGCTGCCCTCGGAAAAATACTGGGCCCGCCTCTGCGAGAGCACCTGTTACTGCGACGCGTCTGACCTTGCCCGCAGCGGTTCTTGGTCACCTGAAGGGTCGTAATGCGTGGAATGCGCAGCGTACTACAGTTTACAACCAACGTGTCACGTGGGCGATCTGTGTATCAAGATGAATGAACGAATGACCTGACATCTGTTGTTGGGGAAACAGGGTATTAGTTCTGCTGGGTCATGTCGTGTGGCGCATGTGTCGAGGGTAACGCACCCTTAAGTGAATCCGTTCGGTTTCGGTGGAGGCTGGTGGCATCCGTTGGACTCGGGCTGACAGGCTGGTGCACGCATTGCGAACTGTTAGAGAGCACAATGCAAAAATAGTGCGCCGGAATCATCTACATAGCTGTTT
Source organism: Lepas anatifera (assembly GCA_034440635.1). Classification (NCBI taxonomy): domain Eukaryota; kingdom Metazoa; phylum Arthropoda; class Thecostraca; family Lepadidae; genus Lepas; species Lepas anatifera. The sequence continues at coordinate 192,446 of JAOTON010000332.1, forward strand.
AGGTTGTGGACTCTATTGCTTTCGTTGTGGATTTGAACCTGCGGTGAAGATGTATTTCACAGGAGCAAGGTAGTAATAGAGTAGGGAAACTGGTTGGGGGTGCATATGTACTTAATGCTCCCACGCGCGGCACTCGGTCCTTACTGATTTCATATAATTCCAGTTATTTTTCCAGAACCTTTAAAAAGTGGGGCCTGGAGTGGACTATTTCAACTGGGTATTGACTGACCAATGCTCAAAATGGGTGACAGGGGGAGCAATATAAAATGATTTATTAGACATTTTGTAACATTCAAAGGTAAGCCTCCATTACTTCAGGTACCTCCTACCTTCCTGCAAGTAAGACTCAAGTTTGCTTTGATAGCTTAAATGTTCTAATGGACACAGTTGTAACTCGTACAGTCAGCATCTCATGCTGTGTGTAGGAAGTGTCTGTATAGTCAAATTTACCTTGGTCTTTCACTCACTATTTATCATCAAGCTGAAACTGGCAAACTTTTAAACTACCCGGTTTAGTTATATGATTTGGAAAAATAAACTTAACTTCGCAGTTGAACAATATTTTTGAAGAAATTAATGATTCTCTCTTACTCTTGTCGGAAGCACACATTTTATCTACCTATAATTTTTAAAATTATTAGGGGATTTGAAATTTGTTTTTGGTGTTTGAATTTGCTTTGGACTACCTTTGACATTTGATACCATACACGTAAATTCACACTACGGGCGGTACACGATACATACAGTGATTCTAAAAACAAGCCCCGGCCGTGGTGGGCAAAGAGAAATTACACACGGAGGCGCTGGGCCCCGAACCCGTGACCGCCGACGGCGCGAGCGCTCTAAATTACGCCCAGACGGGCACGGGCTCGGAGCCCAGCAGACGCCCACCGGCCGGGTGAGTGGACAAATATATCAGGATGATAATGAACCCATGAGCGGTACTAGCAACACACAGCTAAAGCGTGAGCGACACCAATAAAATACAGAGGCGGTCTCACACTGCGCAGACACCGCCCAGCATCAGCAACGTAGACTCGGACGACGGCAATCCACCACGCCGCCCCCGGCGGAACGCACAGCGCCTCGTCTACCCGGACAGCAGAAGCAGGGCTCCCCGACCCGCAGCTGACTCCCACCGGGGATGGGACCCGGCTGATCGGCCGCGGGACGACTCACCGGCTCGGCAGCCCTAAGAACTTTTTGAAAGGCTTAAGAAAATTTTTGGGTCAAAACAACATTTTGAAATAAGATATGGTCTAATTTCTTTTAATTTCTAAATTTTTTATCAAATTTAGATTTCATGCACAGATTTTGAATAAAAATGTCACAAAACACGTACATAAAAACTTTGAAAGAAATTGAGCATAAACTATATGAGATATGGGGTTATACATGAAGGCGTTTACGAGTGCGTCAAACATTTAAATGCCCATAACTTTTGAAATTGCCAACACATTTCAATCTTTTTTTTATCATTTTCTCAAGATACTTAGGAATATGTATGTAGAAAAAATACTTTAACCCCTAAGAAATTAAAAGAATTATAAAATTTTGGATTATTTTACACTTTAAAGATATTTTTCACGGCCTGAAGACCATCTAACCTAATTTTGAATAATTTCCCTAATAAATACTACACTTTTATTACCTGAATGCGACAAATAAATTCCATGTGTTCAGGCTTCTGCTTCACAAGCTGTAATTTCCTCTGAGGAACATTCCTCTCATCCCGGGGCATCAACTGGTCTGCGTTGGGGAACCAAATTACTTTTTCTGAACCCTGGACCTGTGTGCCCGATGTGACCTGTGTCCCTGGTGTGGCCTGTATCCCTGGTGTGACCTGTGTCCCTGGTGTGACCTGTGTCCCTGGTGTGACCTGCGTGCCCGGTGTGACCTGTGTCCCTGGTGTAACCTGTGTCCCTGGTGTGACCTGTGTCCCTGGTGTGACCTGCGTGCCCGGTGTGACCTGTGTCCCTGGTGTGACCTGTATCCCTGGTGTGACCTGTGTGCCTGTTGTGACCTGTGTCCCTGGTGTGACCTGTGTACCTGGTGTGACCTGTGTGCCTTGTAGCCTGTGTCCCTGGTGTGGCATGTATCCCTGGTGTGGCCTGTGTCCCTAGCCTCGAGGCCAGAGTTGGCTGGCAGCTACTTAGACTGAGTGTGCCTGGTGTGACCTGTGTCCCTGGTGTGACCTGTATCCCTGGTGTGGCCGTGTCCCTGGTGTGACCTGTATCCCTGGTGTGACCTGTGTGCCTGGTGTAGCCTGTGTCCCTGGTGTGACCTGTATCCCTGGTGTGACCTGTATCCCTGGTGTGGCCTGTATCCCTGGTGTGACCTGTGTCCCTGGTGTGACCTGTGTCCCTGGTGTGACCTGTGTGCCTGGTGTGACCTGTGTCCCTGGTGTGGCCTGTGTCCCTGGTGTGGCATGTATCCCTGGTGTGGCCTGTGTCCCTAGCCTCGAGGCCAGAGTTGGCTGGCAGCTACTTAGGCTGAGTGTGCCTGGTGTGACCTGTATCCCTGGTGTGACCTATATCCCTGGTGTGACCTGTGAGCCTGGTGTAGCCTGTGTCCCTGGTGTGACCTGTGTCCCTGGTGTGACCTGTGTCCCTGGTGTGACCTGTATCCCTGGTGTGACCTGTATCCCTGGTGTGGCCTGTATCCCTGGTGTGACCTGTGTCCCTGGTGTGGCCTGTGTCCCTGGTGTGACCTGTGTGCCTGGTGTGACATGTGTCCCTGGTGTGGCCTGTGTCCCTGGTGTGGCATGTATCCCTGGTGTGGCCTGTGTCCCTAGCCTCGAGGCCAGAGTTGGCTGGCAGCTACTTAGACTGAGTGTGCCTTGTGTGACCTGTATCCCTGGTGTGACCTGTATCCCTGGTGTGACCTGTGAGCCTGGTGTAGCCTGTGTCCCTGGTGTGACCTGTGTCCCTGGTGTGACCTGTGTCCCTGGTGTGACCTGTATCCCTGGTGTGACCTGTATCCCTTGTGTGACCTGTATCCCTTGTGTGACCTGTGTCCCTGGTGTGACCTGTGTCCCTGGTGTGACCTGTATCCCTGGTGTGACCTGTATCCTTGGTGTGACCTGCGTGCCTGGTGTGACCTGTGTCCCTGGTGTGACCTGTGTCCCTGGTGTGACCTGTATCCCTGGTGTGACCTGTATCCCTGGTGTGACCTGTGAGCCTGGTGTAGCCTGTGTCCCTGGTGTGACCTGTGTCCCTGGTGTGACCTGTATCGCTGGTGTGACCTGTGTCCCTGGTGTGGCCTGTGTCCCTGGTGTGACCTGTGTGCCTGGTGTGACCTGTGTCCCTGGTGTGGCATGTATCCTGGTGTGGCCTGTGTCCCTAGCCTCGAGGCCAGAGTTGGCTGGCAGCTACTTAGACTGAGTGTGCCTGGTGTGACCTGCGTGCTTGGTGTGACCTGTATCCTTGGTGTGACCTTGTGCCTGGTGTGACCTGTATCCTTGGTGTGACCTTGTGCCTGGTGTGACCTGTCTCCCTGGTGTGACCTTGTGCTTGGTGTGACCTGTATCCCTGGTGTGACCTTGTGCCTGGTGTGACCTGTGTCCCTGGTGCGGCAGACGGAGATCGTCAACGGCAAAGGCGTGCGTCACGTCCAACTGAGGGGGCCCGACGGCGCAGAGCGTAGCTTCAGCACGGCCTTCACGCTGGCTCCCCGAACCGTGACGACGCTGGAACCGTTCCCGAGCTTTTCGCCAATCCCCACGGCGTTTCCTATACCTGCCTGGTTTAATGGCAGGTTTCCATTTTAACGCCGAGTTCGTGCTGAATCCGCGGAAATGAAAGTGAAAAGGAGCAATGAGAAATGCTGAAGAGAAAACCCGAGCATCTGGTGTAGCTCTGCTCGGCTTTAGTTATTCAGTTTAATCTATGCGGAACAGTTTTGTCGCTGGCACGTGGAAAACTAACCCCATAACCCCTTCCATGTTTATCACCACCAAACCAATATTATTCTACTATAAAAAGACTAGCCAGCCAGTCAGCATCGAGGCTATCCACGCCTGACTGGATATCAGAACTCTCCTTTGACTTGCCGCATTATCTCCCAGCAGATACAATAAACTGATACTGTTGATGACAACCCATTGGGCGTTAACCACTGGCAAGAGTGACAAAGCTGTTTTAAAACTGTTTGGCGGGTAGTCTCGCCTCCACCCACTTCGGCTCGTGTTAGTGAGCCGGTTCCATTGTCAAGGAGTTCAGTTTTGATTTGTCGTTTGTTTTAAGTACACTGAGGGCTCCAAGCAAACAAGTTCTGAAGTGTATGTGTATGTGTTTGGAAATGCTTAATGATTGATTAACCAATACATATTTCAAGTATGTTATTAAGGATTTTGATATTTTCTCCCCTGCGGCGAATTGGTGACGACTTCCTCCCGAGAAGACAACATAAAATGGGGAAACATTCTATGGAAATTGCATTTCCGTGCCCGGAACCCCCTTCAATGTTTTTTTGGTGTAAGTTATTTCATACGCTTGCCTGCAGTTGTTAATATTTGTTAATATTAGTGGACGAAGGCATTACTCTGCACTGGCTTGCATTTGCCTACGTCATTGACCTAGGCACCGTCTTCCATGTTATCAGAGGTAACCCGTTCTGCTCTATCTCTACATTAATATTTGACTCCACCAGCCTCTCCAATATGTTATGCGCCAGCCTCTTCAGCCCATGCGTCAACGCCAGCCATTCCATCATAGTCAGCCTGCATCGGTGGTTTCGCACTTTCCTTGTAGCAGCTAGCACGAATATTTCCTGCTGCCCAGGGGCTTTTATGACCGTTCACAAGACAGATGCCGAAATCAACGCTGGGCTCCTGCCGAGAATTTCACGGCGAATTCGACAATATGGAGCTGTTCTGTTCCGACCTGCGGTGGCGTAGGAGCCGCTCTTGGAACAAAGTATTTAGAAAAAATTAACGATAATGAAACTATGTGAGAACCACTAGCGGTTGGCCCAAAATCATCGAAACAGGAAAAAAATTTCCAGCGGAACACTAGCAAAGTGCCGCCCCGGGCTCAGGGGAGCGTTGCCCCCGCTCCAGCAGCGGCACATACAGGCTTGGATCGCCCCGCCGCCTCAATAGTACCCGACGTACGGTCGCTGGCACTGACTGACCCGGCCGCTTACGTTAAACTGGCTCTAATTAACCCTCCATGTGCTCGTCGTGTGTCGCCATACTGTCCACCAGCACTAACAACCAAAATTTATATAAAAAGTGCTATGCTTGCCGTCGTGCCGCCTTTTACACACTTCTAAGAACAGGTCGTATAAGTTAGAATTACTCTAGGCTTTATGGACTACTGAACATTCGGATGTGTACATACCTAGCCAGTTTGCACCACGATGAAATGCTATTCGCCGAGTTTTCCACGGGCGTCTTTAAGACATAACTGTTGTTTAACGACACCCGAACTGCCAAGGTTATACGGCGGTGCCTAGGGTGTCGTCCACATCTAAAGGGGAGGTGTTTATACCCAGAGGGCCACCGCTCACATTCACAAGGGCGCTGTTCGTATTCAGAAGGCAACTGTCATGTCCAGGGGGCGCCGTTAATAGCCAGGGGGTGGTTTTCACCTGCGGGGGGGCGCCGCTGACGTGCAGTGGCTCCGTCCATGTCCTTAGTCCAGATGGGCGCCTTCATGGGAGTTAGTTAGTTAGGGGCTTTTTATAAGGCGTTCTGTGCAAAGCACCTTTGCCCGCCTCTAAAGTGTGGGGGAGAATTTTCCGGGAGGGGTGTTTACTTTAATGTCGCAGAACAAAGGGACGAATCTTATTTCAAGGAATGGGTCGCGAAGTGTAGCAACACTTGCGAGGGAAGGAGATTGCTACGGCAGAGATGCCGAGCCTGGGGCACAGGTAGGATTTAAAGGGGTACGTGAAGAGGCTTACCAGCGTAAAGATTAGTTTTTTTAATTTTGTTCCTTGTTATCGAATAGCCGTTTGCTTACGTTACTCGAGTTCCTCCATTGAAAAGAATAATTTTGGGTTATTAGAAACACCCGCAAGCACCATGACGTGATGCCGCGGGTCTTTATCCTGCAACCAGGAGGTGAGGTTACAGCACCCTCTCTGGCTGGGTAGCCGCCGCATAGAGGAAGAAAGAAGGGTAATAGAACAGATAGAGTGTTAGGGAGGGGTGTGAGTTGGTTAGTTGTTAGTCTTAGATGCGGTTAGTATGGTTAGTAGTCCTTAAGTTAAGGTTAGTTGGTTAGCAAACATGAACGGATGGTTAGATAGGGTTAGTTGGTTAGTTGAACTTTTTTTGTTTTTTTGTTTTTTCCTATGGTGGGAGTTATTCTGAGTCTACCATACCTTAGGACCAGACAGTGAAAACCTAGTTTGAAGCACCTATTGTTTAAATTTGTCAGAGGGACGGTCATAGTGTAATTGTTATTTCTCATATAAGGGGTGCTCTCGGATGCAGGTATTTTTCATACCTGCCACCATAGACGTTCAGATAAAGCTCTCGAGCCTAGTAGCCTTCAGGAATGTAAAGAGCTTGTCCAGCAGCTCAGGGTGATCATTGCCGAGAAGAGTGGAAAGGTTTACTGGGATATTTCTGATGCGGCAATAATCTAGCATGGGCTGCCTATGAGCATCGTGCTGGGGACAGTCGATGAGGATATGGTAGGGATTTTCCATGGCAGAGCAGGTACCACAGGTACCTACACGCCCATAGGCATTTAATTTGGTGTGTCTGCTTCTGAGTCTGGTCAGGATGACCTCACGCCGGCGACTGTTTTGGTTGGAGCTGGGCCAGTAGCCGATATTAGGCTTTATATGGAATAAATGGGCGCTGTGGTTAGTGGTCCAGTCATTTTGGATGTACTTCCGGATATGGTTCTGGAGGAGAGCTTTGCTATCGTCTCCAGACCATTTGAGAGGTGTTCTGAGTTCTAGAGATTTTTTGGCCTGTTCGTCGGCTTTTTCATTTCCGAGAATTTTGCAGTGGCCCGGGATCCAAAGAAAAGAGACATCTCGGATATCGTCGATACCCTTCTGGATGTCTGCTACTACGCGATGGCTGGGGTTGACGACGTTAGTGATAGCTTGCAAAATAGATTTAGAGTCTGAACAGATGACGGCGGAATTAATATTTAGGGTTCTAATCAGGACTAGTGTATCTAGAATGGCAACAGCCTCGGCAGTAAAGATAGAGCAGTTGTCCGGAATTCTTTTTGGAGGCAAATATTTTGCCCCCAGATGCCGAGGCCTACTTTTTCGCCCATTCTAGAGCCGTCTGTGAAGATGAAGGTTTTGCCAGTGTTGTTAGACTGGAACTCTAAGAATTTCTGAGAGATCTCCTCTGTGGTGAGGTTGTCTTTGCGTGTGGTGAAAAGAAACTCGACTTTGGGCTGTTTGCGAGTCCAAAAGCGGGAGAGTGGGGGTTTGCCTATGGCTTCTGGGATCGCAAGGTTCAGGGTTTCCAGGGTCTTAGCTACTCTATTCTTAAATGGAGGTCAGGTTGTCCGATTAGTTTTAGATACACGTCCGGGGTGGGCGAAACATTGTTTCGCCGGGTGATTTTCGGTAGATTGGACCTTGATATAGTAAGAGATAAGCTGGGAGTGGCGTCTTGTTTGGAGAGGGCACAGCCCACTGTCCACTAACAAGCTGGAGATGGGGGATTCTCTGAGCGCGCCTGTGGCTGCCCGGATACTTGCGTTTTGGATGCGCTCTAGCTTTAGCTTATTAGTGTTGTTTGTTGAGTCAAACACGAAAGAATCATATTCAACTATGGGCCGGATCAAGGACTTGTAGAGCATGAGCAGAGTCTTTCGATCCCCACCGTACTCTGTTCCGCCGAGCATGCGAAGGATATTGACGTCGGCGACTGCCTTATTTAGAAATGGACACTACATTGTACCTATGTAAATGGGGTGAAAGTGGTCCCGTTGGGTACCTACCGGATTCATATTTCACAGAAAGGACAGTCGGATGGATTGGTAATCATTCGGATATCAACTATCTGGTGCCATCTGGCTAGTAGAGGCGGCACTTGGACCTAGCCAGAACTCAGAGGGGCGGAAACTAAGCACAACTAACACTCAAAGAAGGCAGCAGCTGAACAAATAGGGGGCTGCACCAGTGGCTTGAAGATCGCATGACATTAGGCAAAGGTGGTCGGAACTAGAGGGATTCGACATTTTGGCTCTGATCCTATCTGTTATTGGCTACAACCCGAAGGAGACGGCTGACGACACACTGAAAAGTACCCGAGCCAGTCTGAGCAGCCCGGGCGGGGTGACGGCCCCGCCTGGTGACCTTGATCTGACCTCGGGTCAGGTCATTTTGTATACCTAGTGCGATGGTGAGGCATCATTCAAATCGCCATACCAAGAGGATTCCAATGATGGCCAACATTTGGCAAACTCAGCTCAGTCAGAAACTGGAGTCAAACAACCGTTACAAGCCTGTCACCTCCTTCAACCTGTCATGAATACAACATTGGCCAATATGAGGCACCACAGAACGGGGGCTATGAAGAGCTACCTACATACATTCTACACAGGATGCATTTGCCACGAAATCGTGCTTCGTTGACGTCAGTTTAAGAAAACACGCCGCAGTTTTCCCTATAACCACTGTGGCCTCCTCGTCGATCAGCAGATGCTGACACAGGCAGTATTGCTGCAGATGCTGCTACAGGCATTATTGCTGCAAATGCTGCTACAGGCAGCATTATTGCATTGCTGCAGATGCTGCTACAGTCATTATTGCTGCAAATGCTGCTACAGGCAGCATTATTGCATTGCTGCAGATGCTGCTACAGGCAGTATTGCTGCAGATGCTGCTACAGGCAGTATTGCTGCAGATGCTGCTACAGGCATTATTGCTACAGATGCTGCTACAGGCAGTATTGCTGCAGATGCTGCTACAGGCATTATTGCTGCAAATGCTGCTACAGGCAGCATTATTGCATTGCTGCAGATGCTGCTACAGTCATTATTGCTGCAAATGCTGCTACAGGCAGCATTATTGCATTGCTGCAGATGCTGCTACAGGCATTATTGCTGCAGATGCTGCTACAGGCAGTATTGCTGCAGATGCTGCTACAGGCATTATTGCTACAGATGCTGCTACAGGCAGTATTGCTGCAGATGCTGCTACAGGCATTATTGCTGCAAATGCTGCTACAGGCAGCATTATTGCATTGCTGCAGATGCTGCTACAGGCAGTATTGCTGCAGATGCTGATACAGGCAGTATTACTGCAGATGCTGCTACAGGCATTATTGCTGCAAATGCTGCTACAGGCAGCATTATTGCATTGCTGCAGATGCTGCTACAGGCAGTATTGCTGTAGATGCTGATACAGGCAGTATTTCTGCAGATGCTGCTACAGGCAGAATTGCTGCATTGCTGCAGATGCTGCTACAAGCAGTATTTCTGCGGATGCTGATACAGGCAGTATTTCTGCAGATGCTGCAACAGGCAGTATTGCGGCAGATGCTGATACAGGCAGTATTGCTGCAGATGCTGCTACAGGCAGTATTGCTACATTGCGGCAGGCACTGCCACAGACAGTAGTGCTGCATTGCGGCAGATGCTGATACAGGCAATATTGCTGTAGATGCTGCTACAGGCAGTACTGCTGCAGGACCCACAGCCTGCTGCTGTCAGTACACACATCCCAGAACCAGCCAGGACAGAGCCCCGAGCAGACGCCGGAAACCGACAGCAAGGACATTAAAAACCCGCCAATCGCTGGCTGTACAGGTGAGGACGGCTGGGTCGGTCTCCCAACACACCACCAACGGAGGAGCTGCATTCCTCTCCCACTGAACCGGGAACACAACGCCCTGCAGCAGCACCAGGACGGAAACTGTGGGACTGGAGCAGCCTTTCAGAGACCTGGCCTCCCTCCGCCGGAGCACCCAATCGCTAACTACTTCATGGACGATTCTTAGGTAGTCCTGAAGATTTTGCAAAACGATGTGGAGACCAAATGCAAGAAAGTAGAGACAGCTCGTACCAACTTCACTACGTATGCATCTCCGCTAGGCCACACTTCACTTTCAATGGATCCCGAAACACTACGGAATTCCAGGAAAGCGCTGGCACGTCAGGGAGCACGTGAGCACCAATAAAAACACTCATAATTCCCAATCCGCACGGATAGCTTTAGTGTGCACCCCATCCAAATTCGAAGGGAAAATACCCAGTGATGCCCAGACACCTTGTTCCCACGCCCAGGCTCGACCCTTCCACCCCAGCGCGCTCAAATCAGAAAAAAACTCAGCCGATAACGGGTTCGAGTGCACTTACGCACGCCACTGTTCGCGTTTGGCCCGGCTAATAGTGACGTGTCCCCCGGGTGTGGTGAGCCCGAAACGATAGAAAATCACACATTGTCCAGCTGCCTGGTCAGCCGCCAAAGGAGACAGGGCCATCCCCGCACAACACATCACCACGGAATACGCATCCATATTGTGGTCGTTACTGCTGTGGAGAAGGTCACACAGGGTCCACCCCGGGAGCTGGAGAAGAAGAGAAAACCGGTTGGTCTATGCATCAGTGGAATCTCTTGCAGGCGGATACTTTTCAAAACATACCTTACATAAAAAATGTAGTTGGCTGACTCAATTAAGTTAAAATAGGGCTCGGAGCTAGGTGTAACAAGAGTAAGTATACCAAGCACGCTCCAAAAAACGACCTACCTCTTAACCCCTACATCAGCCATTGTGAGTCATATCAGGAAAACATCCCATGAAGACTCCGTCTTACTCCTGAATGTACTCCATCCAGAATTGTCTGGAAGCTTAACTCCAACAACGAACAGACTACAGGGATGGCATGACACTACAATGGTACCATGCTTGCCAAATTTAGGCCGTTTGTGCAGCTTCAGATCGCCTCAAATCCGGACAAAAATTGTATCGTTGAATTCGCCATTGTTCATTGAACCGCAATCTTCTGGCGTCATATACTTCCAGAGCTCGTTGCATGCACTATAGTGTGCAATAAACACGTGCCACCTCAATCCACCAGCTAAACACCGTTATCAAACGCAAGCACATATGTATTCAGTGTTTGTTCTAGCCACGCTTTACCTCCAGACGCACCGCTCACTGCATTTGGCTGATACAAGAAGCAAAGCAAAGCCGATAACCACAACAAAATCACGCCGCGCCGTTTGTTGAGCCTAAATTCTAAACTGATACGCCAATGGAATAACAGTATGCCTATAAGCAGTAAATGTCGCCCGCATATTCTCGCTAACATATAAGCTCATAAATAAACGCTGGTTTGGAGAGGCGGTGACAACTGGATTTGTAAGAACAGCCCATGATCACGAACAGGCGCCACTAGAGGAGGAGGGATAAATCCAGATATTTTACGATGTAATTCAAACGGGGCGGAGCAAAGCTATGGAGCTAGCGTATTCAGTAGTGGTACACATCTTATGACGGGAAACACATCTGGGGAATGAGCAGGATGGCAGAGTCAGGCGGATTCGACGTTGGAGCCAAATACCGGTTGGCCCAGCAAGAGCAGTCCCAACTTTAGCGGTGGATCTCTCTTAACCTCACTGGAGTGTATTCACAAGGCATAGTTTACCTCCCACGACGAATGCCTAACTTTCAGGCATATTTTTATTGAAATGAACGAGGCCAATATAAGCAAACCATCCTAAAACTGCTGTTTTCCAGCTGTCTCCGGACATTGCAGGTTGCGGTTAGATGTAAAAATGGCCGAACAAGGAGAGACCGCGGCAAGGTAAAAATGCAGCGATCGATACCTGTTTTGTGATAACTTATTCTACCGGTCCACTCACTCACAGATCAGACGGGCCCACCATCCCCGCTTAAAGCCAGGCAAGAAGAGCGGGACAGCGCAAAAGTTCCTTTGATTTCTACTTTCGCGTACCGATAACTATAAAAAAGTTGACATGGGGACTTCCAACGGCCATAGTTCTGTCCTATTCAATTTAAACTCAAAGTTGGGACATATTTTTTGCTGGATCAACCGGTATAACAGACATCCAACACTAACGTCTTCGGGACAAATATTCTGGGAAATTAAATCATCGAGCAGAGCGGCTGTCATTGGCGAGTGGTCACAAATAGGAATGTGAGGCAGGAGGCCTGAGGACGTGATCTGAGCGGTGGCAGTATCACGGGAAGGCACGCTAGTTCCGACAAACGTCTCAACAAAGCGCCACCCCTGAACCGCTGAAAGTCTGGATACATGTCTGGCATCTGAATCGAGTCAATGAAGGCGAATCACCGGCAACTGAGGGCCGCCATCTAAAGCGTACAAAAGCATGAACCCGAGTATCATCAACGGAAGATGGGTGAAGGCACAGGTGCGATTTGTTATTTGACACCACCCGATTACTGATGCCACCGACTCATTCACACTATCTCACACAATCATTGAAGGCACTATCCGATGTCCCGTGTGCAAACACGCACACCTAGGGCACACCTCATGGCAGCATTTTTGTCAAGTCATTGACACAAAGCTTCGCTTAACACGGTCAGAGATCAAATCAAGCCTGGAACACAATTTCACAGCATGTACTTTATACAGCCTGTTCTTACATGCCTGCGAGCACGGTTGCAGCTATGGCAGGTCATCAGCTATCTCCGCGAAGAACAGAGACCATAATCACACATCTTCAGAAAGCCTTGCTAAGTACAAATAAAACGTCATCACCCTGATCTAATTAGCCATGAGCTTTCGGGCACATGTACCTGGAGTCGTGGTCAAATACAATGGCATGTGAACAGTTGAAAAGCAAGTGTGATCACGTGGTCCACCTTGTGTCCCCCTTTGTAGCCCGCTGTCGACAGAGCGCCCGGGAGACAAACAGTCATAACGCTCAGGTAATCGCGGGAAATGTGCAAAAAAGCGCACTCAAAACGCTCCCCAGTTTGGTACAGATCATCCAACGCCTGGTCAGAGTTGTTCCATTTAACACAAAGCCATAACGAGACGTTCTGGGGCGACTGAGCCATACGTGTATGTGACGTCATCGGCAGCACAGTAGTCACTTGCATGGGCTTACGACGGGAACACCCGGCTGAATCCGGAGAAGACAGCAGTTCGCGGCCGGTCAAACAGTGCATAGTCGCATGGAGTTAGATCGGTATCCCTGAATGGCCTGCGCCGCCGAGTAGAAAACGTACAGTGGAACCACTTATTGCTAACCTATCGCACCTATCAAACCTAACTCTTCCTCGTTTACACGCCGTCAAATGTAGTTTGGGCGTACAAAACTACCAACGAACACGAATGCGCAAAAGGAGAGATCTGCGCAGATGCTAACGACTAGTGCTTTGCGACGACACACAAAGCGACACAACCCCGACTGGACGAGGGCTGAAAACACTCACCACGATATTCCTATCCAAACGGAGAGCGGTTCCAACTCGATTCGGTAGCGCTTGAGAATTGTCCGCCTTCTTTTCTCGCTCTCGAGCACAAATAGGTTCTGTGACTATCGATAGAAATATGAAATTCCTCATCAGTAGTAGATCCGGCTGAATTTGTAACTATTATTATATTATAATTTGAAACTAACATCTCCGTTCGAGCCGAAAGGTTGATTCCTTCGACATACCGGCAATCACTTACAAACCAGTGTCATCTAAAGAGAAGTGAAACGGTAACGTTTGGTAACTTTTGAAATACACACCATAAGAACCGAGATGTTTCCCACTTTCTCCCAAGTACAACCGTTCGTTTCGTGACTAAGGGCCACCAACTGCTACAGAAATGTTTGTTCGATGGAATGAGCAAAGGATCCGCGCGTTAGTGAAGCATGAGTATTATTATTATTATTCTTACATATTACCTGCTGTATCTGACTTAAGCCAAGCTGGAGCAAGAAAATGACGCAGTGAATACTTATCCGGATTGTGTGGTCACAAAATTATACACTCTGATTGCAGTGTACGTGATTGAAAAAAGTGCCGATGATTAAAATCAAAACGAACTATTAATAAATAGTCCGCTGTTATCAGCGGCCAGAATATACAGCAAAGCAAACTTAAAGCCCTTAGCTCAGAGCGGGAATGATAAGCATAGAAAAGCAAGCTATCTGCCATATTATAGTTGTTCACTAACTTGAATGAGTGCAGGCGGGATTATTATGGCAACAGAAAGATCAAACAGCATATCTGATCCTTCCAGGGTAGTTCAGGAAAGTTGGTTCTATGAACGGTGTTCTTACAATTGAGTGCAGCAAAAGCTACACAAAAGTTATCCATATGACTCGCATCAAGCCAGCTTCTCTTTCACGGTCTCGGCGAACTAAGAACGTAATGTGGCGACAAAGGGGATTGGACGGCACGGCCCTACCGCGAATAGTGCTCCCAGTACACGACAAAACCAACGGCGGGAAGGCCACTGTCTTTTATACGAGTGTCTTTTGCATAATCCTAGAGATGTATGGGACAAATAGAACCAATAATGTGCTGCGGACAAAAGAGACACTGATGGACCCAGTCTAATTCATACAGCAGGTGCGCATCATGAATAATAGGACCAAATACGGGAGAACTGTCTGCACAACCCCAGCTTACTGGTGAGCGGTCCGAAGCCACAGCGAGTCTATCCAAAAGCAGGACAGTGCACAGCGGCGACAAGGCACAGCTTGTGACGTCATACACAGCCAGACACACGCGATCCGAGCTGGGACGGAGGCGCACTTCGGACACGTGATTCGAGACAACACTTGGTGGAACGCTCTCACTGAACTAGCCACTACTCAGTCGTTCGCGTCCTGAAAGCACTGGCCTCGGCTGAGGGCGACACCACACACTCTGACAGCTCGCTCGGCTCCTGACGCCGCACTGCCCGACACGGCAGCGGACACCACTAGCCTGGAGCGGGCAGTCAGCTGACGACAACGGAGGCAGAGGCGACATCCCTCGGCGGGTCATCCTCTCCCTGATGCCACGCACCGGACACTGCTCCTGAACTGGAGCCACGCCGCGGCACCGTCTTCTCCAACAGCCTCCAGATATGCCTCTTTCAGGACTCCGCCTCTTGATAGGAACAGCATCAAGCTAACACACAATCAAGCACATCTCAAGCGGTTTAACCTAACACAAGCGGCGACTTCCCTGTCAGGGCCGCAATCGGGCACCGCTCAATGAAATAATGCTATCTCGAACGGCCTACATCACAGCACTCATGGGCTTGAAGCAAAACACCTTCGTTGGCTATCAAAACCACTAATTGGTGTTAATCGGCCCATAAAATGAGCTTTCTCCTCATTCGCAGTACCTGATGAAACATACGACAAGCATGGCAGATAGAGCAACAGCTCTGGCGACTATGCCGCCCGCCCACAGAGGACGCCGGTTCGGCTACTCCGTAACATACCGCCCAGCCTCAATGCCTGATGCCGTGTACGGCGAAGTTGAAGGAGGCATGGATTCTCTTCTTCTGAGCCTCGACGAAGTTGTCCCGGAAGAACCGCAGGGCCTCTGCCTGCGGGACTCCCGGCATCTGAAACAGAGGCCGCCCCAGTCAGCCTGCTGATAACGAGACAATTCCGGCTCCTGAGGCCAGGCACATGGGTACGTCGAGTATCAGTCCATCGGTCCCGTCTGACCGGGTGGCCATGAAATATACTTACATCGCGTCCGGTTCAAACAGGGCGAGTGAGAGCGACGATTCTATACCGCCGAAACCGCACACCGAATAATTTTGAGGTTTGAATATTTCCCAACGAAAGCGACGTTAAAATCATTTACACACACAGCACTGACAGCAAAATGCACACATCGATACAAATCAAATTATCTTACAACAAGCAATCCCGTAATATGGACGTAACAACATAAGGCTGAAGAGAGAGAGAGAGAGAGAGAGAGAGAGAGAGAGAGAGAGAGAGAGAGAGAGAGAGAGAGAGAGAGAGAGAGAGAGAGAGAGAGAGAGAGAGAGAGAGAGAGAGAGAGAGAGAGAGAGAGAGAGAGAGAGAGAGAGAGAGAGAGAGAGAGAGAGAGAGAGAGAGAGAGAGAGAGAGAGAGAGAGAGAGAGAGAGAGAGAGAGAGAGAGAGAGAGAGAGAGAGAGAGAGAGAGAGAGAGAGAGAGAGAGAGAGAGAGAGAGAGAGAGAGAGAGAGAGAGAGAGAGAGAGAGAGAGAGAGAGAGAGAGAGAGAGAGAGAGAGAGAGAGAGAGAGAGAGAGAGAGAGAGAGAGAGAGAGAGAGAGAGAGAGAGAGAGAGAGAGAGAGAGAGAGGAGAGAGAGAGAGAGAGAGAGAGAGAGAGAGAGAGAGAGAGAGAGAGAGAGAGAGAGAGAGAGAGAGAGAGAGAGAGAGAGAGAGAGAGAGAGAGAGAGAGAGAGAGAGAGAGAGAGAGAGAGAGAGAGAGAGAGAGAGAGAGAGAGAGAGAGAGAGAGAGAGAGAGAGAGAGAGAGAGAGAGAGAGAGAGAGAGAGAGAGAGAGAGAGAGAGAGAGAGAGAGAGAGAGAGAGAGAGAGAGAGAGAGAGAGAGAGAGAGAGAGAGAGAGAGAGAGAGAGAGAGAGAGAGAGAGAGAGAGAGAGAGAGAGAGAGAGAGAGAGAGAGAGAGAGAGAGAGAGAGAGAGAGACTGACCAGTGTCTGGTTGAGGAAGTCGAGGTCCTTTTCGGAGGAGACATGTGGAAGCCCTGTGGATATCATCATGCCGAAGAGGGAGATGATGAAGTCGCTGTGCTGGCGCAGAATCAGGTACGCCTGGCCGCAGACATTGAGATGTAAATAATTCCAACTCAGAACGCGTGCCTGTCCAAGTGCTGTCCAAGTACCCTTATCTCATATCCAGATAGGTGAAAGTCGGAGCAAGAAAATGATTTTCCCATCGTATTGTTTCCACCATGCATATGAAAAACTTGACACGCCTCAGTATAAAGTGATATCTTTCGGAATCGTTATGACTCCCGGAATATCAAAGGTTTACATCTCGAAACTCATTAAAGCATTGCTTCCCCGGATTCTGCATTCATGGTGGTAAGAGCTGAGCAGACTCGGCTTAGGGTTGTGATTGCGCAAAACGACTTCCGCAATCCATCATAATACAATCGATTACCCCTCGGAAAAAACATATCCCTTCACCACAACAACAACAACAACAAAGCTATAAAGAATATGTGCAGGTTTTCACGGTCACCTAGAAGCTCAGCAACAATCTTAACAACCCTTTCACCAAGGAGGGGGAGGGGAGGGATAGAGACGAAACGGCCGACACTCCTCGCTTGCAGTGGCTGAACCCACCGGTGCAGCATTCAGTGCTCCACCTCTCAGCCACCCGCCAGCCGTCCTACAACCTATTCACACTTGGCAGAATCAGCCGACACAATCTGTCAATATTTTTTCGTCGACGTCCTCACGTAATTTTGTAATTTCAGTCGGCACATTCTGATGGAAAATTCTCTCAACTGTGAATAGGCCTTTACTTTTAATTTGTATTGCTTAGCTGCGTACACTTCCACACGTGAGGTGGCTTTCAAAGCGCCATCGTAATGGGCATGAAGTAACGCAAACTATGGAAGGGGACGGTAAGGATAAGGACGGATGAGGGTAAAAGAAGGTTGAATATTACCTGTTCGCACTTGCTGTATCTCTCAACTACTCACCTGCAGTCTTACCTGTTCCACCTCTCAACCACTCACCAGCACAGTCTTACCGTCCTTCCCTCAACCACTCCCAGCACGTCTTACCTTCCTTCCCTCATCACCCGCACATTTACCTGTCCTCCCCTCAACCACTCACCAGCACAGTGTTACCTGTTCCACCTCTCAACCAACCACCAGCACAGTCTTACCTGTCCTTCCCCTCAACCACTCACCAGCACAGTCTTACCTATCCTTCCCCTCAACCACACACCAGCACAGTCTTACCTGTCCTCCCCTCAACCACCCCAGCACAGTGTTACCTGTTCCACCTCTCAACCAACCACCAGCACAGTCTTACCTGTCCTTCCCCTCAATCACTCACCAGCACAGTCTTACCTGTCCTTCCCCTCAACCACTCACCAGACAGTCTTACCTGTTCCACCTCTCAACCACTCACCAGCACAGTCTTGCTTGTTCCATCTCTCAACCGCCCACAGTCTCACCTGTTCGCAGTTGCGTCTGAACTCCTCGAACAGCTCGTGGTGCTGGCGCGGCCCGGCGATGATGACGTAGACGAAGTCGCTGGTCAGCACGAACGGCACCCGCTCCCGCTTGTAGCCGGCGAACGTCTTGAAGTGGCCCAGGATGTGGCCGAAATCAATGTGGAACAGCTGCCCGGGAGGAGGGACATTACCACACCGCGATGGTATATATGTGCTAGATGGTCTGTATGAGCGCTGAGGGTTTCAGCTCCCTCGGATATATCAGGAGTTCAGGTTCAAATACCAGTTTGTGCGAGCTTAGACCTTCGACGCTCGTAAAGGACATCTAGCAGCCCAAAACAAACACTTAAAGGGTATATAAAGAGTCATCTGATCATGATCCAACTGACCCTTTAGCCGTCGCACCGTTAAGCCTCGTCCTCCCGCATTGGCAAGTCGTAAGATGGAAATAGTGTGAATATACAATAAAAATTATCAACAAACCAGTGATGAAAACACATTCATATACACAAACGAAACCCTTCAAACCATCATCGATGCCCGTTACTAGCTCATCTATGAGCAACACTACTAGCAGTGCCCTCTCCTGGGATGCCCACCTCTCCGTTCTCCTTGACCATGATGTTGCCGGAGTGTCTGTCGGCGATGCCGAGCACGAACGTCAGTACGCTGTAGCCGGCGCAGCTGAGGCTGAAGAGCCGGACCGCCTTCGCCAGCTCCTCCTCGGTGGGGTTGTGGTCGCGCAGCCAGTTGTAGATGGTGTCGCGCTGGAACGCCGCCGTTGGCTGCCGAGAGAGGTGGGCATGGAGGAAAATGGAGTCGCTCTGGAACGCCGCCATTGGCCCCCGAGAGAGGTGGGTATCGAAGTGGAAGGCTTGGGTAGGTGGCGTCATGTGAGGATGTTACGAGACTATGGGGACCTATCAGGACACCGTATGACCAGGAGCACACGACACCCGAATTAAAGCAATAAAGACATCCTTTATGCTGCAATAAGTATAACACGGGTATGCTTTGATTTATGTTTCTAATCGGCAATGCATCAGCTATGAAGCACTGAAAAATATCGGAAAACTCCCTATCACACCAAATTCAACGAACAACTTCAGTAACTGTGCAAGGAGATGCAGGCCCGCTACTGCAAGGTTAATAAAAACAGCGGAGAGCCGAGATCCCTATCGGCAGAGCTGGCGCTGCTACCTTCCACATTCCCTTCTTCTTCTGGATGGTGGCCACCGTGCTGGCGTTTCGGACGAGTTCGATCATGCCGCTCCTGTTGCCGGTGGAGATGCAGCCGTAGGGGTTCACCCTGAGACAACGGGCGGCGCGGTTTAGAATGGCGAGAGCAAACCTGGCCCGCTGGGGATGGCAAGCAGAATGTCCGCCGGCAGCATCCAAGACTCAACACCAGAGTACAAATTGATTATAATTCAGAGCAAAGATATCAAAACGAAAAAGGAAAACATAAGGAGAGGGTGTTTTCATTTCACCCCATTCACGATTTCATATATATATATATATATATATATATATATATATATATTTTTATATATATGCAAATGTGCATCCTAACTGGCCATATGTTCTTATCTCGGATACATAAACGCAAGAACAGTTCACAAATAATTTCGAAATGCCAGTTTCACCATTTCTGCTATTCCACTCGGCTCGCTGTTTCGCCAAATGCCCCACCCACTGACCGTCTCACGTCTCTGACCAGAACCCAGACATTACCTGAGGTCCATGCCCTGGTCCTTCCACAGTTTGTCGATGATGCGAATGGTCTGCAAGGTAAGCATGTCCTGCCTCAGGTCGTCTCCCGCCTTGAAGATGAGGTTGACCGCGTTGCCTCCCTCGTCAGCGTTCTCGAAGATGACCTGCAGCGGCGCCTGCTTGCTGTCGAAGAAGCTGAACTCCTGAAGCCTGGAAGAGCAAAGAACAGCCCAATATTACCCCTTCGGCGGGTCAAATGAGGCAAAAAAGAAGCAAAGAAAAGAAAAGACAAAATAATTAGTCCGATTACACTGAATTATCCATGCACAACGTGCATGGATAATTAAGTCTCCATATAAATTTACATAAACAATACATATAATCAGTCAACATTCAGAATAAAATCAAGATAATCGATGCATGAAGACTTAAAACAGCTAAAGTATAGGGAAGACAAGAAACAGGGAAACAAGAACATAGGCCTCTAAAATGTCGTGGATAAAATGACTGGCGCTGCTCGTGCAACTATCCTCTGGGCTTAATTATGCATGTATGCACATCCTCGAAACATGTACACCGAAAAAACGTCCATGTCACATCTGCTGATGGCAACGCTCGCCATCTCGAAGCTGGCCACAACAGTAAAGCCATGGCTCTGAGTGGCGGGCGGCTGTTTCCATTTTACCACCACCTCACCTGGGGTGTTTGCAGAGCACTGTCTGGTCCAGAGGGTTGGTGAAGCCCTTCAGAATGTTCCTGTTGGTCGATTCCAGCTCTTCCCGCATCGCCTCCTTGATCTTCTCACGGTCCACGTTCGCAAGTCGTTTCGACTGCACCTTGTTGTTTATCTCTAACGAACATGGGAAATGTCTATTGAAAAGAGCAGCAGTAGGTCTTGAAGAAAATGACAACATGAAGCCGCGCTCATGTTCCAGCAAATAGGACTTACCACATTTTTTCCACACTTTTCATGTTTTCTTTTACATCATTTTAACGTGCCAAAAATGAATCCCATTATGTGAAACAAAAATGGAAGCAGATCAAACCACGGCATTGATTATCGCATTTCTATCCATGCATCGTCACTCTCAGACCTACAGGCCGGAGGATGGCGGGCGCTGGCCGTGACGAGTGACCACAGGGACGGAAATACTGCGGCACCACCAGCCCGGAACTAGCCCTCGCGTCCCCACTCCCAGCAGAAGAACCTGCGTATTACATCTACATCCAGTACTCACCCACGAGCGCCTTGAGCGCCTCGTGTTGTTTGGAGAGGGAGTGCATATGCTGGGGCGCCGCCCGACAGTAGGCCTCCAGCAGCACGGCGTTCCGCACGCTCACAGACGGCTCGTGCATCTCGGACCTGTCCGAACGCGACACGTCACGGCATTCCGTCTGAACGCGAACGTCAGGCATCTCGGACCTGTCCGAACGCGACACGTCACAGCATCTCCGACCTGTCCGAACGTGAAACGTCACGGCATCTCCGACCTGTCCGAACGTGAAATGTCACGGCATCTCCGACCTGCGAACGCGACACGTCACAGCGTCTCCGACCGCAACGCGACACTCCGCGCTCCGACCTGCAAACGCGACACGTCACAGCATCTCCGACCTGCACGAACGCGATACGTCACGCGGGCCAAACGGCCAACAAAGCAGCACTGAAGTCAGCCTCCTGAACCATCTATAAAAACTCATTAAAAGGCGACTGTCGCTTAAAATTCTGCTTCCATACATGTACTTCCGGTCATAGAATACACCCACACTGGATCAGATGTAGAAAATGTTTAGTGATTGAAGGGAAGTGCAGGACCAGCAATTTTCTCGGGCTCTTTGGGCTTAGGTTACTACAAAGGAAAAAGTACCAGAAGAGTCAGGGTCTTATTGACCCGAGGTGGCAGAAGAGCCGGTGTCTCATTGTCCTGAAGTGTCAGAAGGGCCAAAAGCCAAAGTCTCATTGACCTAGGTGCCAGAAGAACCAGTGTATCACTTACCTGAGGTGCCAGAAGAGCCAGTGTCCCACTCCGAGGTGCCCAGTGCCTCACTAACCTGAGGTGCCAGAAGAGCCAGTGTCCCACTGACCTGAGGTGCCCAGTGCCTCACTAACCTGAGCTGCCAGAAGAGCCAGTGCCTCACTGACCTGAGGTGCCCAGTGTCTCACTAGCCTGAGGTACCAGAAAAGCCAGTACCTTACTGACCTGAGGTGCCCAGTGTCTCACTAACCTGGGGTGCCAGAAGAGCCAGTACCTTACTGACCTGAGGTGCCCAGTGTCTCACTGACCTGAGGTGCCCAGTGTCTCACTAACCTGAGGTGCAAAGCCAGTATCTTACTGACCTGAGGTGCCCAGTGTCTCACTAACCTAGGGTGCCAGAAGAGCCAGTACCTTACTGACCTGAGGTGCCCAGTGTCTCACTGACCTGAGGTGCCCAGTGTCTCACTAACCTGAGGTGCCAGAAGAGCCAGTGTCTCACTGCCTGGGTGCCAATGTCTCACTAACCTGAGGTACCAGAAGAGCCAGTGTCTCACTGACTTGAGGTGCCCAGTGTCTCACTAACCTGAGGTACCAGAAGAGCCAGTGTCTCACTGATCTGAGGTGCCCAATGTCTCAATAACCTGAGGTGCCAGAAGAGCCAGTGTCTCACTAACCTGAGGTGCCCAGTGTCTCACTGACCTGAGGTGCCAGAAGAGCCAGTGTCTCACTAACCTGAGGTGCCCAGTGTCTCACTAACCTGAGGTACCAGAAGAGCCAGTGTCTCACTGACCTGAGGTGCCAGAAGAGCCAGTGTCCGATGGCGCGGCTGCGCAGGGCGCGGGTGAGCAGGAACTCGCCCAGCTCGGAGAAGAGGTAGTTCTCACGCTTGAGCGCCTGCACCAGCTGGGGCAGGTACAGTTGCAGCTCCTCGTCACTGGGAACAATAGGCAGGACGTCACGAAGAGCACGAGGACCGGAAAACCCTTGGACATGATTTGGTTGAGGTCAGGTTAGTAGGCCTTACACGACGACTTAATACGAAAGGGAACCAGCTGGAACCGAAAGCGAAAGCTGGAACCAGAAACGAATTAACCTACCATACAGCTTTCGCGAATTCCGTAACTGAGCCAAAAACGAACCAATTCAACTTCGCGACGCGAGAACCACACGAATAAATAAACTATAAGACACACCATGAAAATAAAGTGTCTTCTTGGCTCATCGCGCGCAAAGAAAACTACAATCCATCGCCAAGCGGCAGCGTGTTTCCGAGAGCGCTCACCTGGCAGTCATGAGACAGCGGACGGCGAACTGTCTGACGGCAGTGTCGGCGATGTTGACGTCCAGCAGCGCCAGCGACTTGTCCGGCCGCAGCAGCTGCCACTTCTCCAGCAGCATCGTCATCTCCGCCACCTGCGCCACCGACGTCACAGAGCCATAGCGCAAACCGAAGGCGAAGGGATCAGAGTGCAGGGCAACCCTTGGAGATAGGCATTCACTGCACACCGTTTCATTCTTATCAGTTACTGGAAATTGTCATCACTGAAAAATGGCTGACAGCGCAATGTATGATTTAACGAACACTACAGCTGACCAAAATTTCCTTTAATAGAGCTAATTTATAGAAAGAACATGTTACACCCATATCCTGTGCACACACCGACTAGCACGTCACCAGCATTATCAGTGGGTACCCACTGTCTAGGTAACACCAACGTTATCGAAAAACGCTTCAGCCGTATCTTTGTCCTAATCTTCGGACATATACGCCATAAAACGCAGCACGACGGGTTCCTCTACCACAACCCACCAGGACACACCCAGTTTACCAACCAGGTTCGCCCGCTGAGTAAACCACGAGACCGGCGCCCCCGGCCGTCTCACCTCCACGTGGCTGCTCCAGTCCACGCACTGCAGCAGCTTGGGCAGCGCGTTGGGGTGGTTGAGCTGGCACTGGTGTCGCAGCGACCACAGCACCTTCTTGTCGCGGTCCGTCAGGTCCAGGGCTCGCATGTCGCGCTCGTACGCCCCTGCCAGCTTCAGCTTCACCTCCTCCGTCTGAGCAGGAGCGGCCGACGCACGTTAGAGACGAGCGAGACAGCTGCTGGGTTTTAGGGTGCACGCAACAATAGGGACGTAAACACCCATCACGGCGAGGGGCTCTACCAAGGATTGGTCTCCTAGACAAATCCATAAACGCTTAGAGTGTCCAACGAGTTCTTCGCGTGTATAGGCAAATGAGAGAGAACAAAATTGTTCAAAATTATTTTTCAGTTCCGCTAGCCGGTACTTCT
This sequence comes from Lepas anatifera, assembly GCA_034440635.1. Lineage (NCBI taxonomy): Eukaryota > Metazoa > Arthropoda > Thecostraca > Lepadidae > Lepas > Lepas anatifera. Next base: position 216,499 of record JAOTON010000332.1, read on the forward strand.
CGCTCCTGGAATCCCTGGGATAGGTTAGGCCAGGCCCTTTGGGAGCATTTCTCATCAAACCGGGGTAGCCAGGCAACATTTCCCCAGCCAACCGTCTGAGCCCGCCTCAGCTGTAGGCTTGGTGGGAATTTAGATGGTTTGCCTCAACCACCATGTCTTGCATCATGTGCTATAATCGTATGTTGGTCTTAAAAAAGCTGAGTGACAATAATGCGGGGCAAGTGAGTGCCAGGTGTTATCAAGAGTTTTAACTGTTCCTCGTATGCAGGAGAAATGTTGCAACTAATTTCATATGACAACACCAATGATTATAAAACGAGCACACATCGTGCAAGGTCCTACAATGCCAACCATACAGTATGGGTGTAAAATTTCGGCACAATCTGGGCGATATTCACCTCCTTCGTTCGAATTTGTACACAAGCAGGCATTTCTTAGCCGCTTCTTCTGAGCGTGTTTTGTTCTTGATAAAATTGATCTCACACACGTTAGTTATTCCTGTTTTCACTCACATTATGCTAATTCTAGCAATTGTGTGGCCTCAAATAATAAAGACCGCAAATAATGCGTATTTGTAGTACGCTATTTGGAATTAGTGAAATACGCATGTTCTGTTGATTTCATACAATTACGGCTATTTACGGGCTTGTAGTTTTATTCGGACATACTCCTGTCACTCAATGTACCTTAAGCAGATACAAATATTTTTGTGAGTAGTCAAAACATGCAGAATACCTAGCGCAGTCACCCGGAGCCCCATGCCCCCCAACTAAGCCCTCCTACCGGAAACAGCCTCTATGGACGCCGCGTGAGCGGGACTCACGTTTCCGCGGCCGAAGAAGCTGGCATCGGAGGTAGCGTCGTCGCCGTTGGACGCCGCCGTCTCGACAAAGTGTCGCATCTTCTCCACCGACGGGTACATCACCTGGCACCCCTCCGGCGCGTAACTGCCGACAAACGGGACGATAGCGAGCACAGATCACAGCTATCGACGGCTGTCTGTACCATCTTCTCCGCCGAGGTCATGATACTCAGCCGCTTCGACACAAAACACACGTTACATTGTATTCCTACGAAATCGTTCTTTGACCTCTGATGACCTGAAAGGTGGCCTCGGCAAAAATTGAATATCACACTTTTTGTAAAGTTAAGGCAGGCGATATAACACCACCGTCCGCTTTTCGCTGACTGTCATGGTTAGTGAGACCAAGTGGGGGCTGGTAGGTATCTATCCCACACCAACCCCCTACCGGCGAAGGTGGCGCCCAGCCCAGTGCCGGCGCGTTAAGAACTGCAGTTACAACAGCTGAGGCAGTCGCCTTCAGAACTCTCTTGAGCCGTTTTACGGTTACACAGCAAAAGCGGCTGGACGAAGAAAGCCACGACCGCTGCGGCTAAAACATCAGCCGGGCCTATCAAACGCCATCTCAACAACACTCGTGAGGAACTCACCCGACTTCAAAAGTCACACCTGACGCAATCTCACGACTAGTGGCCTGGCCCCGCACACCCAATATCCCGCGGTCTGGCCGGCACACTCTCCCCGATCGTCCCCGCACAGTCCATTCCCACGCCCGCACACCCCAATCCCCCCGCACACTCCACATCACCCATCCTCTTCCGCTAAACACAACGGCGCCGACGTCTCACCTGTCGAAGCGTATGCTGATCTGTGTGGCGGCGTCGGTGTCGGGGTTGGCTACTACGGAGGCCAGCGGCTGCAGCGGCTCGCTGGAGCCGGCCATCGCCTCCAGGTAGCGCCACATGAAGAGGGTCACGGAGCCGGTCCGCAGCTGGCCCCGGTAGTCGTACACAGGAGCGTTGGCCCACGCCAGGTAGTTACAGAACTGGGCCGTCGGGGCAGGGTCAGGGTGTGCACTGGCTGGCTACGTACTGAGACGACAGATGGGTGCTATAGCGGGCTCACAAGCGCTGGGGACAAGCTCGACGGGGTAGAAAGGAGGTTTACTATCCAGCCAGCATCGTGGGACCTATTTCAACAGCCTATACAGTTAGAAGGAAAAACAATACAGATCAGTATGCAAAAGCAACTAAAACGTAGGGGGCAAGGTCCGTTAGCTATAAGCTAGTTTCAAGTCCCTTTATATTAGGCTGATGTCGCAGAGTTGATGAACTCGTGCCGTGCACATGCATCGCTAGTTCAGCTTGCTCTCCTTTCCTACTAGTACGGGAGGAGGCAGAAGGGCACAACACGAATCAACCCCCTGTTCAATGAATTATCTAACTTCACTCCTGTCCGATGCCGGCATCCCCGTACCTTTCCGTTGGACTGTTCCACTGAGAGGACGCCCCGGGCCTGGCGCGCCACCTCGTAGACGGCCAGCGAGAGTCGGGTCATGCGCGGCAGGTCGCACACCTGCACGTCAAACTGCAGCGGCCGCTCCAGCATGTGGACGGCGTCCTCCGGCGGCGGGCTGCTGATCAGCTGCGACATCCGCTGCGAGTCGCACAGCCGCTTACCGCCGCAGAACAGCGCTGCCTCCAGCCCGATCTGCAGCAGCAGCGGCAGCGCGTCAGAGGCCGCCTGGTGGCTTGGATGTTGAGGAGTACTAAAGAGGATGATCGGTGTTCAATTGACGAATACTACCGGACACTGTTTAGTTCCCCAACTAATCGAATATGTACAACTACACACTTGCCAGCATGAAAAACGATCAGATACACGAAAGCCAAAACGCCGACCATCGCACAGTCCGGAGGGGATACCTTCTTATCCGGGTCCGATCTCTTCTGTGAACTATATGACATATCAATACCAGTACCCGCACACACTACGACCGAGGACGTAGCACTGACCTCTGAGCCCATCGGACCGACAGGGAGGTTGGCCAGGGAGCCGAGCGTGATGCGGAACTGCTGCTGGATCCGCCAGCTCGACTCGTACTTGGTGTGTCGCCGGGAGAGGGTGCTGGTGGAGGCAGCTCGTGACCGGCCGGGGGTGCCGGCCTGCCACCGAGGACCCCCACCGCACTGCGAGTTCAGATCTGACGGGGGAGGGGGCGTCAGACACAGGGAGAGGGTGCTGGTGGAGGCAGCTCGTGACCGGCCGGGGGTGCCGGCCTGCCACCGAGGGCCGCCGCCGCACTGCGAGTTCAGATCTGACGGGGGGGCGTCAGACAGGGCGACCGGCAGGGGCAAATGTGGATGACCATGACGCAAGTTTGCGCTTAGCTACGACCACAATCTTAGGACGATTACACCGCTTTGAATAGCACAAATAACAAATAATTTCAGACATAAAAAACTTCCGGCGGTCATAAATTAAGGGTTGCACCACTTTATTTTGAATTTCATATGGATCGTTGCTGCAGGTGCCAAAGACCTAGTGATATATGCATGTGTTGGTTTCCCCTGTGGTTGTGGTACAACACGTTTGATGGAATGTTTGCTACAGATGTGCTGAATAAGAGCTAAACAACGAGTTGAAATGCACATTCAGGGGCACTAGGGAGCGCCAGCTAAACAGGCCAGAAAAATACGCGGATTAGCCATTGGTACACACAAACGTAAATCGGATCAAAACTACCAGCTTTTAAGAGAGCACACGCAAAACAACTACAAACACAAACTTTTACCAATATTTCCCAAACTACAGAAATCCAGGAATTTACACATACGTAGGAGTTATATTGGATTTCCTGCATAGGATTAGGATTATATAATTATAGGATTATAAAGGATGTTTCTGGGTCCAATGCGAACAACGCGGTACAGTAAGAGCATCCAAGCCCCGGTAAAATCCGAGGTCCCCACTGGCAGCGGACTGCCGTCCTTGCTCCGTGACCAGGCCCTCACCAGGTATCCGGATGGTGCTGTTGTGCACCAGCAGCAGGTGTATCCGCTCGCCTCGGTACAACACCTGCTGCACCGGCACGAACCGCCACAGCGCTATGTCCCGGGTCAGGTACTGCTGCCGCCCCAGCATCTTCAGCGTGTAGTTGGCCGGAGGACCCACCGCCGCCGCGCCCAGCACGCTGGTTCGCGCCATTTTCTCAAGCACGAGCCGCACCAACTCGCGCGTGGTGGTGGTGGGCTTGACTAGGAAGGTGGTGCCAACATAGCCGGCCTGTAACCCAGAGGGCAGTCACGTGACAGTGTGCACCGGAGCAGCCAGCGGATATACAAAGCAGGATACAAGTTTCCTACCGTTTCTGCAGGAGACGGCAGTTCACTTGATCATAGAATGAGACATTTTAAACGTTTTACGTGCTAATCATTGAATTTTGAAGACAAAGAAAATCCCCACATCATAGTATAATATGTTGGTTGGGGGCGAGACTGGATGTTGGTAGTTGAGTGTCTGCCTAAATTCCACACATTGAAACTAGGCCAAAACTCTAGGCGAAATCACCGAATAAGATGTAACATGTCTACCGACCATGTCTATCATCTCTACCGACATGACAAGAATTCCTGCTACATTACGCCCTATCCAAATGTTGCGTTCTTAAAGCCCGGAGACATCGCGCCTGCCGCCAGTCTGCGGCCGCGGCGCCCCTCACCTGGTTCTCGCGCGCCATCTGCGGCTTCACCACCACGCTGATGAGGTCGTCGTGCTGCAGCTGTTCCCTCAGGTGCTGCGGCAGCGACTCCTCCTCCGAGATGGCGCACGGATAGCTGCGGCAGGGCGCGGCACATCAGACTCCTCCCCGCTCTCACAGGTGAACTACCTCACCACACCCCACCAGCTCCCCTGCGCTCATTAGCTCTACGCCTGTCCGTCCCAGCCGAAGGTGAGTGCTAGCCAATACAGTAGGTACCGACATCCCAATCCAGACCCTTTCTGGCCGTGCTGCACAACATTCAGCAAAAGGCACACTGATCAGACCACACCTACGCTGATGATGCCCCTTCCAACGGATGAGGCCCCTGACACATTGACCAGGCTGTTACCACACTGAAAAGGCCTGTGCCATACTTATGGGACCCCTACTACACCTATGAACTCTTACCCTACTCATGGGAACCCTACCACACTAATGGGACCCCTTGCGCACCTATGGATCCCTACCAAACTTACGAAGCCCCAAACACTTGTGGAACCTCTAACACACTTCGAGACTGTTCTCTCTCTCTCTCTCTCTCTCTCTCTCTCTCTCTCTCTCGAGTCTCTCTCTCTCTCTCTCTATCTCTCTCTCAGTCTCTCTCTCTCTCTCTCTCTCTCTCTCACTCTCTCTCTCTCTCTCTCTCTCTCTCTCTGCTCCTGGATCTCACCAGTACTGCACCCTGTCGTCCCAGTCGAGGTTCTCGCGCTCACTAGCCACCGCGCTGCACAGCTCGCGCATTCGGCCCCGGAACTCGTTCACCTCGGCGTTGTTTAATGACTCCAGGTCGTGCAGATCTGTTGCACACAGCAGGTGCCGAAGCGTTACAACACAAGTTCGGCCACACCAGATCATGGAGGATTGCGGCCAGAGACGTGTGGTGATGTTGTAAGGTTTAGCCGAGTCTGAGATGAACCGAAGTTGGGTCCGGTTCGCCGAGTGGTTTTGTTGCTCGTCTCCAAATTAGGATAGTAAGCATTGACGTGGGTTCAATATCGATTTTGGGAAGCCGTCTTCGTGTCCTATCTGGCACGGCGGATAGGTTCCTTGTTAACTGTTATCCACCCGTGTTAACTGCAAAATGTTATCCTTCCGTGTAAACTGTCGTCCACTTCCATGCTCCCAGCCATCGGGCAGCTTTATCTGTAAAAATTGTTCTCACATCGTATCATAGCTTTGGTAATACTCAAAGAAGCATTGACAATACATTGAGAAACTTCGCAACATATGAAACTACCCATGACAGCAAAATGAGATTCGGACCTAGGAGATGAGGCGCTCTGAAATATCGTCAAACGCAGATAAAACTACCCTCCCGGAAGACGATGAAAGCAACCAGCATTGCACAACGAAACTCACTCTTGCCGATGAGGTTGCCGATCTGTGACTTGAGCAGCTTCTCCTGTTTGTCGCCCTCTCTCTCGATCACCCGCAGCACCCTGAACACGGGCCGCACGCTGCTGAGGGGGCAGCACTCGTCCACCAGCTCGATCAGCTCGGCCTGCGGCGTCACACACTGGAACACGTACTGTCCCATCTCCCGTAGTGTGCCCCGCAGCGGGAACTCCGACTCCCACAGTTTCTGAAACAGAGCCAGATGACATGGTCAGTAAAACCATGCCCTGGATGAGGAAAAGGGGTCATTATTGCCTACGCACACCCGGCCCCGGGGACAAATCTAGTTGCTTCAAGGAGGTGACTGGACAGATACTTAGACGGCCCTAGGGTGGCGCAAACGTTGGCGCTGGACCCAAATTTTCGCCTCCGTTATACAACGCTTTAGCGAGGCGAACACTACAGGCATGAACCTGGGGCAGAGGCCAGATTTGTCTTTTAATGTTCCAGATCCTGCGACTGCTGGACAACACGTTATCACCCCGTGTTCACCCTCTTAAAAAAAAAAAAACTGTGAAGACCACAAGAACCGTGAAGCATTGCCCTGCAAAGGTCCAAGTTTACCCACGGAAGTCACATCGATGTCTCTTTATGTAAGACTAGGGTATTATTTGGAATTTGTGTAAGGAAGTCAAAGTCCTAAGCCGAATCAAACAATGTCCATTTTCGGTGAATCCCTTTATCAGATGTGTGACATGAAACCAGCACATCGCCGATACTTACCAATGTGTCGGGCCGGTAACCGACGTCAGCAGGGACTTGCCTGTTTGATGTTCTCCAGTGTTTCCCCTTTGCGGACGTCGAGCGGCACCACAATGCCATTAGGCATCAGACACTCGATGTGCACGTCGGGGTCGGAGCTGTCCCAGCCGTCCTCAGCGAAGGGCTGCCGCGGGGGCGGCGGCGGCAGCGGCCGCAGCAGCGGGTCCCAGCTCCTCCCACCGGTGCCCGCCATCTCCAAACCACCTGACATCTGGCAACAAATTCCCGCCATCTCCAGACCTCCTGACATCAGGCAACACATTTCCACCAGCTCTATACCTCCAGATTCCAGATACCCAGCAAACGTTTTCCACCATCTCTAAACCTCCGGACACTCGGCAACAAATTCCCACCAGCTCTAGACCTCCGGACAACCGGCAACAAACTTCCACCATATCTAGACCTCCAGACACCTGGCTACAAACTCCCACCATCTCTAGACCTCCGGGCACCCGGTAAACAACTCCAAATACAGAGTTTTCATGTCCTAAAGTAATACTAAGCTTTAATTCTAGTAAGCTGGTTATCTATTGCAGCGTAGATAAAAAACAAAACTGAAATGAATAGGAGGCAGAAACACTTAGCACTAAAGGTAGCTGGAGAGAAGGTTGCCCCCCAGCGACCAGCTCAAACTCCACAGGACAGACTATTTTATTTCGGCACTCACAGCAGTCTTGGAGGTTTACGACGCAGCGAATGGGGTTGCCAAGTTTCACACTGCTGAGAGGATATTACGGGGTCGGAAAGACGGATGCACAATTGAAACAAGAGCCGAAATTGAAGCATGAAATGAGGCTACTTCTATTATATCAAAGGCTAGGTAATTGTGCTCTGATTTTGTTTCAAAATGTGCTATTAGAAAAATTGTATTAAAGGGAAAACTCTGCCTCAACTTCGAAAGCTAGCCATCAGCAAAATTTGCGTCCTATTTTCAGTAGGATTTGAGCTGCCTTTACCCAGTGTAGTAGAGTATTTTACCATTCTAGCAGCCCCAACCCTCATCCGGGGCAAGGTGGTGTTTGAACTCGCCTTCGGATTCTCCGACGGCTCCACAAAGCCGGCGCGTGAAACGGCCGTATTTTGCACACCTTATTCGCAACTGATTGCACAACTTTTCACAGACTTCAAACTTCATATTATCTCAGGTCAGGTCACCAGGCAAGAGCAAGTGGCTTCGTCTTCAAAGCTTCACATGGCACCAGTGAAAACAGGTTTAATAATCTCCTGACCTTATCCATTCATATCGCATAATAGACCAACCGAGAACCACAATTTGTGATAAAGGGACTTTTGATATCGATACACTGATCTCAGGTGCAGGTACTCCTCCACTGGAAACACCTACCCGGGAGAACAGGAATTGGCCGAAACCACTATTTCTGTATAGACGACTGATTAAAATTTCTTTTAGAAGCATGTGTAGCTTTGGACCTGTGACCTCTGAATGGTCACCTGGAACTGCCAAAACAGGTTTTCGGACTTGAATCAATAACTTTGCAGGAAATTGTGATAAAGATTTAAGTTTGATAAATTAAGTTTGGATTATCAGGATTTGATTGGTATGCACATTGACTATGATGGGTCAGATCGTTAACATTTTTCTGATTTTCGCATTTTGATGTAGTATGATCATGTCATACACCATTCGATTCGCAGTTACGGGAGAGATTAGGTGAAGCCTAAAAACGACTCTAACTCACTCCAGTCAGACGCTAAAGTCAAGAAAACATCCTCCAGCCTGTCACATTATTTGATCCGTCATGACCCCAAACATTGACCTACGACAAAAAAGTTAATGAATTAGTTGAACAATACTTTGTTACGGGCGATCTACCACCGTTCGTGTTTTTTTTCGCTAGCCCACATAGGAGTCCAGATCAAGCAGGGGATAATTCAAACCCCCTTCCCCCCGGGCGAAGGTGGCGTAGATGTAAAGTTGCATAATATGCTAGGTAGACTGGTTTTTCAACAATCCAGTTCGATCCCGCTGCCTGCCAAGACGCGTGGTAGGGAGGTGTGTCGCTCTGAGATTGTGCCGCATCTGATTAACGGTGGTGTTTTCAGCGGGTGCCGGCTCGGATATTAGCGTGGGTGTTGCTCAGGGCGCCTGGAGCTGGCAGTAGCGATACAGTACAACTGGAATAAAGGCCTGAAAATACGAGCGTTTTTTAACCTTTCACTTGTTGCATCCTTGGCGTTATTCCAGGTGCGTGTATTTTGGTAAATTATTGGGGGTTCCAAAATTTGAAACAATTCAACACCCACCACATTAAAGGGGATAGCATAACAAAGTGCGCTTTAGCCTTCTCAGAGACCTGTTTTTAATGTTTACAGGACAGCGCAGCAGGCGAAATCAGACCCTTGCAGTGTTATAAGGGGCCGCGAAAACGGACATAATTGAATATCTCGGGAACTAAGAGACGGAGCCTCATGAAACAAAAACTGATGTGTACTTTAACACTCACCACACCTTTTGACACCAAATATGACACTTAACCCGCGCCCCGGTGGGCCTCCGACCCAACTTCGCCCTGGTGGGGGATGTTTGAAAATCCCCTCTTCGAACTCGGCTCCTATGCGAGATAGCGAAAAAACGCGAAGGCTGGTGGAGAGCTCATACAAATTCATAATGAAACTATATCGGTCACTTTTTGGTTCAGGTCAATATTGAGGTCATGATAGGTCAAAGAAGGTGGCATGCTAGGGTAGTGTTTTTGGGCTCTAGCGTCTGACAGAGTTGAGCTAGAATAATTTTTTTAGACACTATGCCCTTCCTCTCGTCACGGCGAATCGAATGATGTATAATATTACTATGCTAGGTCATGACACAAAAATGACCTGACCTGAGGTCAGGTCAAGGTCACTTTTCAAACCAACATAATCAATATGCATATCGATCGACTCGCAAAAGTAATCCAAACTTAATGGCCGATGATGCCTGATTTTTCGTTTGTCTTCACGGATAAGCTAAGACGATAGCCAATGTGAGCTCAAAAAGTGCAATCCACGCATGGAGTGTTGAGAGGACAAACTGATAAGCCACTTTGTTTGCCACCTTCTGACGAACTTGTTCTAAGTCATTCATCTCAGTCGGCTTAGCTCTACAGATGTGACATCTTTGAGATGACGCTGTCCCAGTCAGTGCATTCGCAACTTTCCCATCTACCATTGTCAACTGCATACTGTAGGATACGAGAACAGTGGTCCCAGCGAGGTCGACTGCACAGGGCTGGAGCTTCTCTATCTGGGTTGAAAAGTTGTTCATTTCTTGTCGGGAGACTGCGGGGGTTTCCTTGACACATTGAACGTGCATTGGACAGCAATACCGAGTTGACGACGGCTTTTCGTTGATCCACACGCATTTGCCGTTAATCTCCAACAGTAGAGGGACTAAGGATGAGCAAAATATGCTCCTATATCTATAGCAGCACCATCTTGCGCCGCTTGCTTATATATACTTTGTCCAGTGGCGCCATCAAATCCCCATTTACGGTACAGTTTTTCTAGATACAGCCTCACTGCGGATCGGCTGTTGTTCTGATGGATGTACCTGGCTGAGGCTGGCTGACGTCAGCTCCGACCTTTGTGGGGTCAACCTCAGCCTCTATCAGTCTCCCTTGTCGTATTGTCTAATATGACTTGCAGTGGCACATCGGCAGAGCTGTCGGTTACACTGATGTGTTCGCCAGGGAAACATCTCTGCCGGGCGTTCACAACTTTATAATGGGGTGGGTACACCTCTTTCGCACTTACTTTATTTGTCATATTCCTCACGATGTTATAACTTTTTGTTGACATGTCTGCCGATACGGTAACAGCCAGGGCTTCATCTGGGGTTAAAGCACAAGCCTTCTGTACCCTGGCACTATTACACATTCCACGGCGAAGCTTGGAGGGCCGAGTTGGAGTAGCGACGCTTTCCTTAAGCACAGCTGATAACTCCTGAATCCTCGTCTGTTTTGGCACTTCGGGCGGCAGCCATGACGAGCTCGTGGGTGCCATGCTGTTCAGCAGTACTGGCGACGCGACATCTCTTGCTCCGCTCTCCGACTGCGTCATACGGAGAAGGAGGCCGGCCTGGGTGGCGTTTTCCGGTAGAAACTGTAGCCTGTTTATCCGCAAGTGTGATGGGCTCACATATGTCCTCCGCTAACCAGTCGGTTTCTTTGCTTTCGCACGCCACGATTGATCTGAAACACTGTTCCACTTTTCTCTTGAAAATGACATGGAAGGACACCAGATTCTTCCGGATTTCATCCTCTGAATTGCGTGAAATGCTCGCTCTTTGAAGACCTAAGAAATAAACAGTATCATTAAAAGCAGCTTCGAAAAAATCTCTTCTGTTCTTCCGAAAAAGAGCGTTTTCCTTCAGCCGTTTGAACAGCTCAGCGCTGCTCACCCGGAACTCCATTATCCCCGCACGTTACCACGACACTGTTCTTCGCACGAATGAGACTAAACCTGAAGTATTTCTCTGCACCAGGGAAGTATTCACAGAGCAGAGGTGTCGCAATACTCTTTGACCTGTTACAAGACTTGCCGTACACACGGATGGAAGTATATCTCTGACCAGCACTTACCCTAACTAAGCCTAGCAATGGATACCAATTTCCGGGGCAGTAACTTTTTGAACTGTTGTTGAAATCAACGAAACTTTCCCTCTTTCGGTGAGATACCGCCAGTGCCAGATACAACCCCATCCCTAAGGCATCAAATTCACCCGTCGAAGGGCACGAGCGCCGATGTAAGCTGAGTCGGTGCGCGACGCGTTCGTGCCTTAACTGCCGCCGAGATCGGAGCACCACTGTCTCCAATGCCGTCTCAGCCGTATATATGCAAAACTATGCAAAAAAGTCACGATGGCTCCTGTCCAGAATTTATTGGGCTTTCTTCTGATACGTAAATTGAATTGTTCACTTTTGTTCACAAAAGTGTGAGACTAGTTGAACAAAATACTCCAAGTTGAAAACGGAAAAAATACATAGCGTTATTTCGAGGGTCAATGATCCTTCGGCAAATGGTGCATGGCTTAATAATATAGCTGATCCTACAAAACAGACATCAAACTATCATTTGATACCACACAATAAAAAATCCGCCGATAAGCCTACGCGCAGCAGGATTAAGAAAAAGGCAGTATGAAAACGACGTCATTCATCCACGGGACGAACATGAAGAAGTGGCAACTTTGAAGCAATATAGCGGCAAAATGAGATAAGCCACAAACAAATGAATATCAAAAACGCATGCACCAGACAATTTTGTACGGGCCAGCTGAGGTTATTTACTGAAATACGGAAGTCGGTTTCGGGGTATTCTGTCCGTTTTCGCGGCCGCTTATAACACTGTGCCTTGGGAAGACGGCCGGCGCTCAGCAGCGAAGCTGACGGGATGATATCGTGGAACCAGTATCGTGTTTCTTGATCAGTTAGGTACTGTATCTACTCAGGTGGCTCGGTTACTGGCAGGGATCAGACACGGGAGGGCGAGGGGGTCCAGTCAATACAATAATCAGATCGAGGAGAGACAATGCAGGGAGCAGAGAGGTATATCATCCGGGTAAGGTGGTGCATATTTGACAAATAACATAATTAGGCTTCTTTAAATCAAGATCTGGGTTAGGGTTGAGAGAAGTTATTGTCAAGCTTGTATGACACGAGAGACAGTGCAGCATGGGGTCATATCTCCAGGGGTCATATTTTCCATTTTACTTCTCCAAGGTCATCGAAGGTCACCAGGGGTCAAAAACAGTATTTTGGCAATAACTTTTGACCTAATTAAGCTAGAGCGTTGAATCAAACACCATCGTATATGCCTCAACACTAGCTTTCATTTGATATACGACAAGATCACTTTCTGACCTTTGATGACCTCAGGTCATATGAGGTCACGAGGTGACCTCTGGAGGTCAAACCACTGGCGGGAGATCATTACGTTCTGCATAGGGAAGAAAGGGCTGGCATTTTCCTATCCAATGTAGTTTACCAGATCTCAATAGCTCAATGGCATAAGAGTTATGCCCAGTTTTCTTAAGCATTGCATATTTGAGTGAAAATAGCCTATCGTGACCTAACTTGACCTCTGGAGGTCAAATTATTGACCTGAGCGCTTAAACATGCGAAATCATTTCTTACAGAATTCACGCGAGCTTTCTAATGCACTTTGCAGATTTGCGTTAACCCCCATATTTTCGGAGATAGAGTGGGAGGCATCGATGCCCCCCGGTGGGGCGAAGGTGGCACCGGACCCCCGGTGGGGCGCGGGTTAATCATGTTGGCCACACCACTCCCCGCTAACATTTAATGTTTTCTCTTTTTTCCAACTACGCATTTTTGCTCTTGATTAGTGGCGGATCTAGGATATTGGTAAGTGCGGGGAGTGCGGAGCCTCAGAGGGCGCACTTTTTCATCAACTTTTCACCCAAAGGGTGCCTATAGTATCGTATCCTTTGCGTCCGGTTTCCGGTGACCATCAATTTTTCTGGATCGTGTTTTTAACAAAGTTCTTTCCCTCCCTCCCACCACCATAACAGTTTGTCTGCTGCCCTGCTGCACTTTCGGTGTCAGAATATCGTATTCAAGAGCGGAAGAGGTCAAAAAGAAATAATATTTATACAAGGGACAAACCAGAAATAGCTTAGGTGCCAGCTGCTTGAAAAGGGGGAAAATGGCCAGATTCCACGAAACGGCCAACTGAAAAAAATCGCGGGTCCAAACACGACAAAAAGACCCAATTCGAGATATTTGGCCACAAAATTGCCAACCTGGCAGCCCTGACGCTACCACAATGTTTTCCAAATGAAAAAGGATATTTTCTTATTTTTCTTGATGATTGTGGCAAGGTAAGCAAATTCCTAAAGTATCGAACACAAGTGGTTTGTAGGCTAAATCGAGACAAGTTTTTACGTACATACCTACTATGATGTGTGGTTGTTGCTGTCAAAATAATCTAGAGAATGTAGTACAAAAACCAGTCAATAATTTTTAGGCTTACCGACGCACCAACTGTCAGGGTTATATGGCGTCGCCAACTCTTTCCCTGTTGAAAGGGTTTCTCGGGGGCCAGTTCTATGATTCTGACGAAGGGCTGTGGCCGAATATATAATCTCTCCCAATTGTCAACATCGGGGAATCGATGAGAAAGGCCAGATAACAACTTATCGACTTTACAGAACAAATTGATGCAGCGATCTCACTATAAATTTCACGTATGCTACAACACACAACAAGCGTCGGAAAAGAGGGACCAGGGGACCTGCCCCTCTACCCACTTTTTATCAGAAATTTTCTGATATAAGTCAAAATGGGAGAAAACCGGAAATTTGTATAACCAGCCGCTGCGGAAGGCAACGACGACCCCAAATTCGAAGAGTTTTTGGTACGAACGTGGTAAGTTTGTCGTCAGCATCAGGTTGAAATTTGGCTGGCCCCCTCACTTTTTGCCGCTGGTGACGTTTATGTATGCTACCACCACAATAATGAATAAAAAGGCTAAGCACTTCACATCGCCAAACCCGCGACCAGTCTTACGCGCTTTGACTACACCGTGTTCCGTCTAAGCTACGAACGAGCTCTAAGCGCTCACAACTGACCGCGTGTGAAATGAGAGCATCATACAATCTCACGATTCTGGCTGGGGTATGGGCTTCCGGTCAGATAGAACATGATGCTTGATTGGTTGTAGGCCAGCGTTCATCTCCAGCGTTGTGATTAGCTGATGCTGAGGCTGCTTTCGCCGGGATTTCCCGTAACTACGCGCTTTGTTTCGTCTTCGCACGATGGAGGAGACAGCCACGGATGAACATTTTTTAACACAATTTTTGTGAATTACCAATTTGGCACCAGCAATAAAACTAAAGTAATATTATCGGGTGGTGTTCTGTCTTATTTTCGTTAGGTGAGTTTGCATTTGTTGAAGTTTAAGTCATCTCCTGTCCATTTCACTCGGGGGCCAATTTCCGGGCACTGGGGGGCATTTCGGCCGACTGGGGGGCAAATGGCCCCCCAGTTAACATGTTAAAAAATGGCCTGATTCCACTCCACCAGGTATGTATCCTAACATCAAGTTAGCTTCGAGATGACAGTACAACATAATAAATGTGTATGAAATGAAAAACAGTATGAAAATTTCAAGCATTCTTCAAAATCATGTCAACATTTCATTGGGGTGCCCGGACAACCTCCAAAGAGATATAAATCAACACCCCTGCGCCTTTCACTAGTGTTTTAAGGTCGACAACAGTTTTGCTGACAAGAAGGGTTTTAGTAATTTCTGACGATTTCTGACCAAGGGGAGAGGGATCAGTCAATTTTCTGACAAGTGCTGAGAAAGTGGGAGGGGTACAAACACCCCCAAATTTGACTTTCAGATGTAAACAGCCCATAAACAAAAGAAGGAAACGAAAGAAGGAAAGAACGAAAGACAAAAACGAAAGAAGGAAAAAGGCAAAAACAAGCAGTGTATATTAACCTTAACTATGACCTGCTGACCACCATGCCAAGTGGCCAGCAGTTGATAGCACTGGTGAGTTTTTCTGCACACCCAGCTTGTGGATATCAGCTGAGGTCTGAGACAGTTGCCGTCTTAGCGTAATTTCGAGCACTTGTGCCATCAGCAATCACAGGTTTAGGGCTCTGCGCCCTTACATGTAACTTTGTTCACTTCAGTTGGCCAGGGAATATTTTATGGTCCTGCATGTTCTATGTTCTACCAATAGTGTAAATATATGTGGATGGTTTCACTTTTTAAAAAGTATCCCATGGTACAAAACTGATGGGAGCATACTATTTTTTTGGTAATAACTCTGTAATTAGTGTATTGCTTATATCACTCAATATTTCCACATATTCATGCGTATTCTAACATGCTATGCATTTCGTTTTCAGATATGACATTAATGTTGGTAGCTTTGTTTGATGCCCATGCAGTAAACAGACGTTTTAGTGAGTTTGCCTTACTGTGACAACAGTGTCGCTGTGAAGAGCACTGTACTTTCTGGGGGTTTAGCATTTTGAAAGTATTTACATGAGTACATATGCTCAACATTAGAAAGAGTATGTAGCAATAAGGTAGTATCCTGCTGTTACTGATGTCATAGTTTCATAAATCCATTTCTTATGGAATGCCAGTCAAATGCAACATGCTCCCTGTACTGTACCAGGAGTACAGAGCCTGCCATGGCAGTGATTTTCAGTTCCAGTTTGACAGTGACATAGTGACATGGTCAGAATGTGATCCATATTGGACCATCCAGTGTGCAAAGTATGGCACTTTCGACGAGATCTCGTCGGTGCCGTGCCCTTGGAGACAGGACTAAGTGGTGCAAATTGTATCAACCTGATGCGAATTTGCGAGGTTAGTGACACTTAAACTAAACAAATAATGACTGAATGGCTATTAAGACACAGGAGAGGGCCTTATAAAAAGTCCTTAACTAACTGACTAATAATTGAGGTAGCATTGCATTGTAGGGGTAGGAATGGGTGCATTTTTTCTCTGGTATGTGGCAGATTGGTGCGAATTTTTGGAGGCTGGTGGTGCGAGAATTGTAGATAGCTGGTGCGACTCGTCTGGCCTGCTGCCATACTTTGCAGACTGGTGGACCATGATACACTGTGGAGTTATTGACTTAGTTTCCATAGCCACAATATGATCTGGAAGAGACAGCTGATCCAGATACACCTTGGGGGGTGAGTCCATTAGAGGGAATGTGGCACCTTGGCCAAATCCTGGAATTTAGTGTAATTAGGTGTACTTCTAGCCAAAAATAATGAAACCACTCATGATATCTCTGAAAAATATACAATAAGCATAATATTTTGATTTTTAAAATACACCTTCAGGGAAAGAAATAAATATCTACCTGTGGATGATGTCATGATCTGGCAACCACTACGATACTAAAAATGCTTCAAGGGCTTTGATTGGCTGATGCTTATTATGATGTAAGCATATGTTGTCACACCAGCAGCTCACAACAATGGCTGCCTGGATAGAGGTACATGAGAGGTACATTTCAGGAAGGTTTCAGCTTTTTTCTATGGAAATATAGAATTCCAAGACAAATGATATATGGAGTAACAGGTTTTCCGACTTGCTTTACAACTTGGCTATCTCATATAACAGTGGTTGACAGATATTAACACTTAAACCAACACAGCAGGTAGATGAAGCGCGTTTCGACAAAAATTGGCTTCTTCAGCATCTATGGTAGGAGGGATCAACATCCCTCCTACCATAGATGCTGAAGAAGACAATTTTTGTCAAAGCCGCTCATCTACCTGCTGTGTTGGTTTAAGTGTTAATATTGGCTATCTCAGTTAAAATAATGTTATAAAGTTCCACATTCCCTTTAAAGGTAATGTGGCACCTTAATAACATGATTTTAATTGAGATAGCCAAGTTTTAAAGCATGCAGGAAAACCAGGTGCTCAATATATAATTTTTCTTGAAACTCAGAATTTCAGTGGAGAAAAGCTAAAAACCTACATGAAGTGTACCCAAAATGTACCCAAGCAGCTGGCGAGTTATCAGCTGTTGGTGTGATTGCATGCTAACATCACAGTGAGTAGTCAGCCAATTGAAGTCCTTGAAGCCTATTGAATATGGTAGAAGTTGCCTGATCATGACATCATCCACAGGCAGAGGTTTATTTTTCACCCAAGAGCAACATTCTAAAAATCAAAATATTGAGCTCCTTGTACATTTTTCAGAGAAATCATGGATGTCTTCATGATTTTTGGCTAAAAATACATCTAATTACACTTAATTCCTGGATTCAACCAAGGTGCCACATTCCCTTAAGTGCTATCTTCTAGGCAATATAGCACATACCATACTTAAGTGCCAAGAAAATAGCATCTGATGGACTCGATGACTCCACAATGTAGGCTAATCGGCAGCCTGCTCTGGATTGCCTCATTGAGCATGGAAAATGGATCAGATAGCACTTCACCAAATCATACAACATCAAATCTGGATCACATTGTGGCCATGGAGCCTGGATCCATATAAGACAAGTAAGTTCATGCAATTAAGACATCAAATAAGGTGCATAAGATGCCACAGGACAGGCATGCTGGTCTAACTGTGGCACTCTGCAGGAAACAAAATGAAACACAAAGAATGCATAACTCACCAGCCTATGAACCATGTAGGTATGGTCGCCACAATTTACTACTTAAATCGATTACTGTCAGCAACATGGAATGAAATGAGCTGAAGTTAACTGGTACCCCAAGGTAGTGGCCACAATTTCTACACCACTTTAACTTTGCTCGGAAAATAATATTCCTGAAATATTCAAACAAGAAAAAACTAGCTGAGAGCAGTTTCCCCTCAAACTAGAGAGCCCCAGCCGCCGCCAGCTGTCGCCTCTCCCCCTTCTCAAATATGCTAATTATCAGAATCAAAATACTTCCGCCGGCATTTCCGGCCCGACCAAAACACCATGAATCAATTAATCTCGTGGTATTTCTTTCGTGTACGTATGTAACAAGTGAAATTAGCCGTGTTATTCTGCCGTGCAGAATGCATACTAGTGTGCCACACGCATGCGCAGTACGGTATATTGTAGTCCATGATACCGTACTGCGCATGAGTGCGGCATACTATTATGCGTTCTGCCGGCAGAATAACACACCTAATGTCGGTGCTGCCACTTTGATGATGCCGCACAGACACACCATTCGTCTTATTTTCGTATGTTCTTTCTCTGAAGTTTACGATCCTAAAAATTTTAAGGACCAATTATCAGGTAATCAAAAGCATACTTGTTTACATCAATAAATTAGATTCGTTAATATTGTCATAATTTGCTATTGCAAGTTTACTTGCCACTTATGAACAATATTTAAAACTCCTGTTGTAAAGTTGAATGGTCCCCTAGAAACCTCTTGAAATCCTCTAATTTTTTAAGAATGCCTCTAAGTTTAGCTACTACTCATCAAAGCACGTGGGGTGAAATCCAGGGTGAAATTCAACCAAGCCGCTGCAGCGCAGCAGACGGCGGATAAGAGTAAGAAGTAGTACAGTTTGTAAGTGAGTGTATGTATTGATTTGAGTAAGTAAAGGACAAGTAAAAAGACGCAGGTGGGGTAAGTCACAGTGCAAAAATGATGGGCACTAGGCTTGGGCAAAAATAGTTTTTTGGGTGTCTCGCCCGGACAAATTAGAGTGGCACTAGGTTTGGGCAGAAGATACCTTCTTTCAAACGTAAGCTAGGCACCTTCTTGTTCAACAATCCCAACCATTGTCGTCATGAACATACCGAACACTAGAGGTCACCACTCAGGCTAGAGAAGCAGCAGGTGGTCAGGAGAATACATAGGCACTGTATCACTGTACGGTCTCTGGATGCCTGGAACAGCCTGCCTGAACATGTGGTATCCTTGACTGTTCTGACCATGTTCAAGACCAACCTGGATAAGTTTTGGCATAGGGATAGATTCAGGCAAAAGTAATGGTACTTCACCTACCATTTCCATTCAGATCCCATCAAAGTTATCCATGACCTTTCCAAGACAGAGTATTTGGAGTTACAGGCCCATTCCAGGCCTCTTTTCCAATAACTCAAACTTCAACTTCATAGGATTTAGGATTGTGAAGCATCCAACCATTGTATGGTAAAATACCTTAATTGTATTCTATGGTACCACTCAATCCCTTACCAATTCAGAGTTCCACATCAACATGCAATGACCATATAATTTGTCAGCATTTCCACATGTTTTTAACAGTAAGCAGGAGTGCAGAATGTGGCAAGCTTCTCGACTAGGTGTTTGGAGCAGGTGACATCTTGTCTAATACAACTTGGGGAATAAATTTGGTTCTTGGGACAGACTGCCTTCTACCAGGGCATATATTTTCATTTTATGCTGAGATGAAGGCCACTAAAAAAACTGATGCCTGTTTTTCAATGTTTTTCTTTTTGAGCTTCCATGTTGGCCATAGAGTGTCAGTGCTGCCCCAAGGTTTCCTCACCTGTCTCAAAGATGGGTAAAAGCTGCCTCAAACTGGGAGTTCTGCACCAAGCCTCAACAATATCTTGTCAAACTTGTCACCTTCTGCAGGCTGGGCAGTAGGTCTCAGGTTCAAGGTCTAGCAGCTTCTTTGAATATTCATGATCTTGTCTCCTGAAACCTCTCAAGAAGATGCAGTTGCTAGTTGGCAGTACTGTACAACCAGATTGTAGCATAATATAGTCCTATAATAAAGAAGACTTGATGCAGGAGGTTGTGTTGCCTTGGTCATGGTCAAGTTCCAATTTGAACTTTGGCAGTTGATGCATCACTAGCTCCTGACTATGCTAGGAGCCCAGGAGGCTGTGTGTCATATTTCTTGGATAATGGTTAACCCATTATCCAAGCATGGGGAGGGATGGAGGGAAGAGAGAGAGAGAGAGAGAGAGAGAGAGAGAGAGAGAGAGAGAGAGAGAGAGAGAGAGAGAGAGAGAGAGAGAGAGAGAGAGAGAGAGAGAGAGAGAGAGAGAGAGAGAGAGAGAGAGAGAGAGAGAGAGAGAGAGAGAGAGAGAGAGAGAGAGAGAGAGAGAGAGAGAGAGAGAGAGAGAGAGAGAGAGAGAGAGAGAGAGAGAGAGAGAGAGAGAGAGAGAGAGAGAGAGAGAGAGAGAGAGAGAGAGAGAGAGAGAGAGAGAGAGAGAGAGAGAGAGAGAGAGAGAGAGAGAGAGAGAGAGAGAGAGAGAGAGAGAGAGAGAGAGAGAGAGAGAGAGAGAGAGAGAGAGAGAGAGAGAGAGAGAGAGAGAGAGAGAGAGAGAGAGAGAGAGAGAGAGAGAGAGAGAGAGAGAGTTTCCTCCGCTTGGAATGCCTCTCCTTGATCTGTACTCCACTTCCATCAGTGATTTTGCTTTGAAAATTGTACAGAAGTGTTGCTAAACTGGTGAAGTTCCTAAAACAAATTGGGAGTAGTAATTGATTGACCCCATCCACACTGGGGCACCTGCGGCCTACGACCCCAGCCATGGCACCAGCACCTGCAGCTGGTGCAGGTGCTGGTGCCATGGGCGTTTGTACCAGACCTACCGGGTGTGTACCCGGATGGTGCGTTCTGTACCACACTGACCTACCCTGCCGCGTGCTGTACCCCGTCGGTGTCGGTGCTGTGGTGCGTTCTGTACCACACTGACCTACCCTGCCGCGTGCTGTACCCCGCCGGTGTCGGTGCTGTGGTGCGTTCTGTACCACACTGACTTACCCTGCCACGTGCTGTACCCCGTCGGTGTCGGTGCTGTGGTGCGTTCTGTACCACACTGACGTACCCTGCCGTGTGCTGTACCCCGTCGGTGTCGGTGCTGTGGTGCGTTCTGTACCACACTGACGTACCCTGCTGTGGGCTGTACCCCGTCGGTGTCGGTGCTGTGGTGCGTTCTGTACCACACTGACCTACCCTGCCGCGTGCTGTACCCCGTCGGTGTCGGTGCTGTGGTGCGTTCTGTACCACACTGACGTACCCTGTCGTGGGCTGTGCCCCGTCGGCGCTGGTGTGGTGGTGCGTTCTGTACCACACTGACGTACCCTGTCGTGGGCTGTACCCCGTCGGCGCTGGTGTGGTGGCCCAGGTAAACAACACGCCGAGCCGGCACCTCCGCAGATCTTATGTTTAAGAAATAAAAAAGAAACCAAGTGGTATGAAGCTGCAACATATGATGTTCCCATTTCTGAATGGAATCCAACTTTCCCAGTCCTACGGTTGAATTTTGGTTGCTGAGAGTTCATGAGGCATGAAATGTTAATACTTTCATGCTCTCCTTCTTTCAGGTGATTGATGTCTCACTAAGCATGCCAGCAGAGACTGAAAGCAAGAAGAAGTCTGAACATTCAGTGAAATTGCCCTACTTGTACAAGGAGGGATCAAAGATCCTCAAGGCCTACAGTGAGAAAAAGGGGTCTCTGAAGAGCCTTGTTTATGCTACACGCTGTGAAAAGGTAAGAAGTTTTTTGAAGTTTTTTATTTCTGTTGGTTGTTCTTCGCTGCTGTGGCCTGGGTTCTGTGTTCTTGGTGTTTCCCACGGTGACTCGAGGGCGCTTACCCTTGTGTCTTTTAACGAACATACCCAACATCATCAGCGAAACGCTGGTCTCTGTATTTTTCACACCTTTCAATCAAATGCTTTTGTATCCTGTCTGTCCAGCACTTTCTTGTGTCACTGTTCAATGCTAATTCAGTCAGCTGTGTTTTAGAAGCAATTTCATCTCCAATGCGATATTGTGTACCTATCCCTAACCTTCTGTTTGCATCTTCTGTGTTATCTTGCGGACCCTCAAAAAGGGTGATTTAATGCACCCATCCCCGAGGATGCGGGAAGCGGCAATCCTTGGATGTCATCCCGTATGTTCAGTCGAAACTTAGACCATTTGTAGATCTTTGATCCCCTATTCTGTTTTCAAAGTTACATCCTTGATTCTTGATGGACAGTTTTGTCCGTCAATTAAAAAAAACAGATTTAACTCTGATTTCGACGAACATAACCGTTGGCATACTAACTGCGTCGAATGTATCCAGTCAGGTACCTGGCGACGACATTAGTGGCTGACATTGAATGCACGATCAGTGAATCTCGATCAGGTCGGTTGGAGCATTTTGGAATTGAAATCGGCACTCTGCCGATGTAGATGTTTGGGACTGGATATTTTTTTAGTGGGTAAATGTATTATAATAAATTATTTTAACCTTCAGGAGAAGGGATAAAGCTGCACACAGATGCCCAGAAGGTACATCGACGGACAATAATTGTTCTGGTCCTGATGCTGTTGTGCATGTAAAAATGTCCGGACTGATGTGAAGGGCTCGAAATAAAGTGCTACGCTAACGCAGTGATGTTGGTGTGAAGGCGCTAACGCTGCCCGGCCGCGCTAGCTCTGGCGCCGCCTGTTGGCGGTGGTCTCGCTGGCCGCCGACCATGCCGCAGCGGTGGACGCCGCGCTGGAGGCGGCCGGCGTGCTCTCCGCCGAGCCGGGCCTGGACCCCGCCACCGCCCGCCTTCTGACAGCCGAGCTGCTGTTCGGCACCGGCCGGCTGGGCTCCCAGGCCCGGCCGGTGCTCACCATCCTGCGGCACGCCTCCGCTCTGCGCGCCGCCGCTGCCGGAGAGGGCCAGACGCCGCCGCCGCCGCCGCCACGGCCGACCACGCAGTGTGAGTGGAGGGTGACGCGTGCGCTGACGACGCCCCCGCCCGGCAGGCCTGAGACTGCAGTCGGTGGAGACGCAGGCGACTGCTCGCCGCGCCACACGCTGTCGGGCATTGGAGACCCCAGCAGGGTACTCACTGACTTCCGCTGTTGTGGTGCGCGGTGAATAGCTACAGGTGCTAGTGAGCTAGTTACTGCTCGGTCAGGGACAGGCGTTTTGTGATATTCGTTGTGTTTTTGTAGTCCGAACTGAAATCGGTTATAGAGCTTACTGGGCAGCTTCTAACACGTACACACATCAAGCGACCGTCATGAACTCGAACGCAGAGGGCCGCTACATGCACTCTTCCATTCAACGCACCACCAACCGCACCAACGTGCTGCTGAACCTCTTCGTCTACAGCTGTGCCATGTTTACGCTGCCGTTCATCTCCTTCTATGGCGCGGAGTACGTGGCGGAGGAGTACTTCGGCGTGAAGGACAACGCGTACGTGTGGGCTACGATTGCAGCGGTGCTGACTGTACATCTGCTGATCGGCATGTTTGTGTGGGGGCGTACAAAGAAGTGAGAGACGCGGAGATAGCGAACGCGCCGAGGGTTGTCACGAAAGAGGAGCTTGCGGCGCGACAGAAGCAAGAATAGGATGGGAGTGTCGAGGGAATGAGTGCGAGTATTATGTATGAATTAGAGGAGATGATTTTATATGGTAGAGATGTTTGCCTCATATCCGTGGAGAAGACAATATGAAACGATGAGCTTCACCTGTCAAGCATAGTGTAGCGGGAGGCGTATATGAAGTATGAGTCGAGGGATACTGTGGAGCTTATCACTACGGGGACCCATTTGTGGGAAAACGCCTTACTGTTCAGATATGTAAGTTTGAGAGCATTAGGTTGAATTACCAAGTCCTTTCGGAGCTGAATGGCTGATGAAAAAAGTACATATAGCCTCGTGGCTCCCACGTCGCATGGGGCTGACTTCGTTGTAGCTTGCTGGTTGTGGCCACTAGAGGCTGAGAGTTAAAAGAACAAGCACGCAGGTAGAGGTCAGAGCCATTTCTGTTCCATGTAATGTATGATTTCAGATAAGCTCGATGCAAGTTCATCTGATAATAGCCGCTTCTAATTGCCGACAAATTGTTTGTTATGTTGACTGTAAGACTTTCAGATGAGGGACTGCTTCCAATAGGACCAAATCCATTACGTTTGGATTTTTTTTCGAATGAAAGGCTTTTGAATATCTTACAAGGTCAGAGTTTTATTGGAGCCATTTTCTGGTCTTATGAGCTCATGTCTAGATCGGCGCTTAACCGAGGCATATGACTACCGATTGGCACATTGTGGTGTAAGCATCCTAATTGTGGTGTTCATTTGTGAATTTATGAAGCATTTTTGTGGGAACAGGTTTTGAGGCAGCTGCATAGTAGTAATGCATAACAAATGGGTGACGCCATATGATCCATGTCATGTTTAGCCGTCAGACCTAACTCAAGAACGAATACTCCGCCTGTTCGATCAATAAAAGGCCTCGAGGTAATCATATCGCTTGTAATTAAGGTGGATCGGTATATATGTTCTCATACCGGGACTTTATTGGACCTGGGGGAGCATGGATTTGTTGTGGAAAAGGCCATATGACGAGGAGTTTGTCAATACGCAACTGTGGAAGTTATGAAGTGTTTGCCGAAGAAGCTACCACGGAAATCGATGCTGGCGGTACGTACGTGGGCTTTGACTGTTTTTTGTCCTGTTGGTGTATTCAAAACTCAAGGCATGTCGCAAATAGATGAATATAAAATTTTGGTAAATGCATGAGGCGACAAAGTTCACGTCATGGGAGGGGATGGAAGCCATTTGATGGGTTGTATGAATATTGTAAGTCGTGTAAAGATAGCTGTGGCAGAGTTAAATCGATGAAGTGACACCATCAGCTGAAAGACAAAAAATTAGACGGACGATAAATTTTATTTGCGGGGAAAACGAATAATTTCGCAACTTGTGACCATTGTGCTTTCATTTTTCTAATGGCTCAGTTTTCAATCGCGATTTGTTTTGCGAGCATGATTTGCGGGAATTTTTCATTAAGAAAGCAAACCTGACCCGGCACTGTATTCGGCAGTACCGCGCTACGTCCGGATCAACACATTGCTCGCACAAGAAAGTGACGTCATTCAGCAGCTGACTGCGGAGGGCTATCAGCTGACCGAGTATCCCGCCAATATTGGCTACAGTGACTTCCTTGACAAAGTAAAGGTGGGTGAAGTTACTTATGTGACGTGTAACGCTACGGCATTATCTGTAAAGGGCCACTCCACCACAAATCGACCGGAAAAATAACACCTTCAAGTTTAGATTTGCACCAAACACCAAAATTGGTGTCCTGGGCTTTCTGGTCCATATGAGAATTCAGAATGTTTGAACTAAATCCATGGCAGGGTTACGGAGTCCAGACCTGAGATTATTTTGGGGTCACCGATAGCTTCATTGGCTCTTTTGTTGATATCACTGAGATAAAGTGAAGCAATATGAACGTTTTATACATCCTGAGAATGGCAATAACCCTGTTCACAGTTCCGGGTGTTTTTAGGTATTTTCCACCTGGTAACCAGTTCTAGCTAGTTTCTGAGGACAGTTTTTGTTTGCGCTTTTCGAAATGTTGACATGGTGGTCTCAGGGCATGTGACCCGTTGCGACCTCTCGTACATTGAAAACCACTAACAAAATTTAGCGCGATGAATTTTCTTTCGATGTTTAAAGTATCAAATGGTATTTTTCTAGAACTATGTCAAATAAACCTTATTGTCCTCAGAGTTTTTGTGGAAGACGATCGACTTTTACGTAAATAGGCGGGCTTGGTTTGCTCTCATCCTTGCAGACTTAAGTTTCTTGTGGTTGATCCCGTGTGTTCTCATACATCTCTTCTCTTCTCCCTTTACAGACGAAATTTTGAAGGATCATAAAGTTCCCAGGATTGGAAAATTGCATCTGAATATATTGTTATAGGTTCATTTCAGTCAATTTTGTGGATACTTTTCTTCTGTTTGATCACGAAACAAAAACTTGTGTCTAGATCATAATAAGGGCTTGTGTTTCGTATCCAACAACCTGAGGTCGACCAAACCTGGGTAAACATCGCAGTTTTGAGGCTATATGCGTCTTGCTGGCCGATAATGGTAGGAACCGACAGATCATGCCTCACAAAACAGACGTGAAGAAAAACAAGAACTGATTTCCGTCTCAATCAGGTGCCTTTTCAGCTCTTACTTGAATCTTCCCAGGCCGTGTTGTCGGATGGCCTGAAGTTCGTTGTACATATCAACAGCCGAGTATGAAAACCTCCGTCTGCCGGATTCTGTGCGAATCGCTGGCGTAACCAGCATGTCATTTTGTCGGGTATTTCGCCCGAACGTGTGTAGCCTAGTTGTGAGGTGTTCTAAAATGCTCTCTGGCTCAGCGGTCAACCAAACTTCTTTTTAAAACTGTGAAAGTATGGTATTTGTACATATTATCTACAGTGAGCCAACGTGGCCTATCAATCACGTCGCTGACGTGATCGTAACGTCTTCGCCCCGAGACAACGCGCGCAGCATGGTTCACCACTCTTTGAAGCCGCTGACGCTGGGTTGCGCAGCTGGCGCCAAACAGTCAGGCAGTATCTGATCAGAGGCATAACCAAGCCCTGAACCAGCGTAATCAGTGCTGGCTGAGGGAGACAATGTTTACAGTGGCTTAGTCCGCACAGCAAGCCCGTACAGCGCCGTACCATTTCATTAGTGTGACTCGCGAATGTCATGTTCTGGTCAAACCAGACGCCTAGATTTTTAGCCGTAATAGAATAGCTGAGAGTCGAGCCCATGAAAGTTAGGGAGATAGGTGGAAGCCGCTGAACCATTTGCCTAGTACCGAGGACAAGAAGTTGTTTTTTGGCCGCGTTGATTTTTAGTCCGTTTTGGCCGTACCATCTAGATAAAAGTTTCAAGTTGTTTTCTATCTTGCAAATCATCCGGCCGAGATGTCTGGGTGGACCTGTGAGATGTACTTGACAGTCGTCAGCATACATCATCAAACTGGCAGTCCCTGAGAAGAGCGGGAGGTCGTTCGCATAGATGCTATACAGCTAAGGTCCCAAGGCCGAGCCTTGAAATGTTCCAATAGGATTAAGAAGGGCTTGAGACAGCTCAAAACCTATTCGTGTGCTGAAATTTTGAATTTTTACCTGTTGGAAATGATTTTTCAGGTACCTCTGGATCCACCGTGTATCCACGCCGTATAGTTTTAATTTACGCAAGAGTGAGACATGGGGAATGCAATCAAAGCAGCGCGAGTAAAAACCACGGTCAGTTACAGTAAAAAGCGTTGTTAAGTACGTTACGTCACAATCGTTGACGAAGGATGATGGTCACCAATTGAGATGGTGAGCGTATTTTCACCGAAACGTTGCAGAAATGGAACAAATAGGAGAAAAGTGCACGGGGAAAAGAGACACCGCAGAAGAATTGGATGTGGATGAAATTCGCAGTTGTATTCAACCAAACCTGCATACGAGAAAAATTGCTGTCAACACAGGCCTTATCTCTTGAGAGGGTGCAAAAGCTGGCCTCCCGAAGGGGCTTCCCATGCAACAGCGGTGTAACTTTTGTCGTGCCCTGGAGGAGGAGATCCTGTCAAAAAAGGTGTCGACCATGGCAGTGGAAAGTGGGCTTTAGCGGCATAGCTAAGAAATGACGTCCTACTATGGCTAACCGGTGCACAGGTTGGAACTTTGATTTGTTCTGTCATAAAAGTGGATGTCTGCCCTACGTTGGCTTAATTCGAGTTTGTCTAGAGAAGCAGCCTAATTATTGATTTGAGTTCATACAACTTTTTCGTTTTCTGAAAATGAGGGGCAAAGTGGATAAGAAGTAGTCCACTTTTGACCCGTCTCAACTAAGCTCAGCTGCAAGGGCGCGAAGCTACCTGCATCCGCCGTTGGTGCCGCGCATGCGAACGCGCTGCGTCCCGCTTTTCACAAAAGGACAGACCAGCTGGATCCGCCATTGGTGCCGTAAATCCCAGTCGGGTAACCCCTCCCCCGAAATATGAACGGGCTGAATACGCCACTGGCAGTCTTTACATTGAAGCCAAGTAGGAGAGAAACACAACATGATTGACGTCATTCTAAAAACATGGACAGGAGAAAAGTGTTGGGGCAGAGTGGACCACTTTCCTCGGCCAGATTGAGCGTCGGCCAGCTTGCCCCCAAAGAGGGGTTTATTATCCGACATAATTTTCTAGCCGTTTGCCAAAGACCATGGCGAAGATCTTACAGCTATTTTCTACCACACAAGAAGGGGATTCAACTGTCGTATAACTATTCGATTCCAATTCTTTTATAATGAAGTTATCGTTTCTTAGTCAGCGTTGGAAAATCATAGAGCAGATCACAAAAACACATGTTTGCCTCTGCCGCCACAAAACACAACCGACTGTCAAACCACCAAGTTTGAAGAAACGTCTGCAAGTGACGGTAATTGCTTTCAGTTGGTTGCACTTTTTGTGCAGGGACCTTGGTGTTTGGTTTTGCCTCGCCAGGCCACTTTACCCCACTTTCCCCTACCGAGGAGGCCTCTCGAAAACTCTAGGGAGCATCTTCTCGTTCCCTTGGTTGCCTCATTGTTTATTTTTTATTAGGGCCACTCCCAACAGGCACACTTGCCCAATGTGTGGGATTCGTTTGACGCCACTAGGTCGGCTGCATCGGTTGTCCGGCGCCACCCTATCAGGGGCCGGCTGGCGCGTGACGTCACGCTAGAGCCGTGTCTTGACCCGCCTCACGGGTCAGGCGGTCAGTGAGTGTGTGTTTGTCTCTGGCCGGCTGCAACCTCCACCGCAATAAACCGCACATACGGAATTCAGGTGTCTCCCTGATGAGACCAGAACACCCAATTACAGGGAATATTGGCGTGGCTGTTTAAGGATCCTCTCCACCGGGTCAGATCGGACACGGAAGGCGGTTTCCCGCCATGGGGATTGAACCCACGTTAATCCATGCTATCCGATCCGAAGACTGGCAACGAAGCCACTAGGCCACCCCGGCCCCATACTAATAATGCTTATGTTTGTGTCTAAGAAGTTCTGTTTTTAGTCTTGCTTTAACTAGTCCCACAAAAACGTCTCATCTATCCCCCCAGCGAATGTTTAATATTCAGTTTTTTTTCGAACAGGCGCTGTCGGGCTATGAGTTTCTGCGAGATCTGCACGTTCCTTCTCTTCTAGTCTTCTCTGCGTCTACAGAGTTCCACGCGCATCCTCTGTACAAGAGTGGAAAGCTCATTCTGCAGGACAAGGTGAGTCAGTGTGGGTACTGAAGGAACGTTGAAATAACTTCATGGTCATGCGCTCTTTTCACGGGACCGTACATCCGTATTAATGTCTACAACATAGGCGTAAACTTGGCTAGCTTCTCATACACTGCCGCTTGTTGTAAACACTTTCGATATTATGAACGCTGTCAGTGGCATAATGAACTGGATTGCCTTCAAGCGAATGACATCAATCGAGGTCTTGATTTGTTTGATCCAGGGAGCGAAAGGGACGGTTGCCCTCTTCTTCCCCCTATCGAATACTTAGCGCCGTCTTAAGCCGAAAACCTCCCCTGAGGCGTTCCTCCGGGAAAAAAACCGTTGACGGCTATATCGCCTGTAGTGTGCCATTTTGTTTTGGACCGATCAGCTTGACATGTTTTTTGAGTTTAATATGTTTCACAGGCATGTTGAAAAGATCGGCCGACCTGCGTCAGGAGGCAGTTCTGTTTTTGTAGGCAGTACCGTTCCGCTCTGAGTTTTGGTTGTGGGCATAGCTTGATTAAAGGTGTCTGGTACATTGCTGTCTGACTGACGCCATTTCTCCACGTCAAAACCAAGAAGAGATCATTGTCCAGGGTATATGCCGGGTGGTTGAGGATTTGATTCATCGTGGGCGAGGTAATTTCCAGAACGGATTATTTTTATGTATTTCACTGCCCGTATTTACATCTGCACCAATAATCTTTCTGCTGCATTTATAGGCATACAACCACTTTTTGGTTTGCGGAAGGCTCCAATTAGCCCTCTATTATTATTATTATTTTTGTTTGCAATTCCCATTTTGAAATCACGGTGTCAAATTCGTAAGCTAGAAAACCCTACCTGGACTGAACTGGTGACATTTCCAACACATTAGGTGTCGTGCGGGCCGTATCGTATCCACCTCGTCAGGACTTGAACGACGTTCATATATTTGGCACTTCTCTCTGAACTGTTTTGCATTGACTTGTGGTCGAATTTCAAATTTAAGAAACTTCACTTCAATATTCAGACCGCAAAGCCTTAGCGGCTCTTAAAGGGAATGTGGCACCTTGGTTGAATCCTGGAATTTAGTGTAATTAGGCGTACTTTTAGTAAAAAATAATGAAACCACTCATGATTTCTCTGAAAAATGTACAATAAGCTCAATATTTGGTTTTTAAAAATACTCCTCTAGAAAAAGAAATAAATATCAGCCTGTGGATGATGTCACGATCTGGCAACCACTACCATACTTGAAACGCTTCAAGGGCTTCGATTGGCTGATGCTCATCGTGACGCCAGCATATGTCGTCACACCAGTAGCTCACAACAATGGCCGCCGGCGACGGGGGTCTGAGGGGGCTGGTATCAGGTAGGTTTTAGCTTTTTTCTACGGAAATATCGAGTCCCAAGACAAATGAAATATGGAGTACCGGGTTTTCCGACCTGCCTTACAACTTGGCTATCTCAGTTAAAATCACGTTGTCAAGGTGCCACATTCCCTTTAAATCTTTCAACACGTTTTGTTTTCTACAGAGATGGGTGCATTTTGTTTTTGTCGTTACAGTCTCAGCCCGCTTTTTCTTGCTTTCCGTAAATCGGGTCTCGCGGCCAGTACCATATTTAGACCGATGATTTGTGGTGGGGAATGGGGCAACGAGCGCAAAATCTTTTTTTTAGAAACTCAGGGGAATTCTGGAGGTATTTGGGGAAACCCCTGGATCCGCGCCTGTTTGGGCTGGTCTGTTTCAGGCAGCTGCAGTATTTTGGCCGCTGTTCAAGTAGCTCGTTACCCACTTAGAGAATTAATCAGAGAAGCGCGCGCTGTAAATGTTTGAACGATTTTTTCCGTACCATCATTAACTGCAGTTGCGAACAAGACCGCGGGTATAATGCCGGGCCTTGTACTTCCGCTCTCTTGACGTAGTTGTGGTTCTGAGAGAACACTGCCAGCTCTGAATCTGCTTGGCGCAGGTATTATGTACCTAATTGTGCTGCCCCAGTAGCTTAGGTACCTAATTTTGCTGCCCCAGTAGCTATGTTGGTAAGGTGTTGGGCCCCAGCCCGCTGCGCAGTGGTAGTGTGTTTGCAGGCTTGGGATCGATTCTCCTGAGAGGCTCCAGCGCTCAATATTTATCAGACGCAGGTCGGCTAGCAACTGATTGGTGAGAGGGTGTCCTGAGCGGGGCGGCCACCCTGTGCTTCGTGTGGTGAGAGGGTGACCTGAGCGGGGCGGCCACCCTGTGCTTTGTGTGGTGAGATGGTGACCTGAGCGGGGCGGCCACCCTGTGCTTTGTGTGGTGAGAGGGTGACCTGAGCGGGGCGGCCACCCTGTGCTTTGTGGGACGAACGTTAGTCACAAAGTGAACGCGTCGTTATGGGACTTCCTGGCTGGGACGACGGGGTTGGGGCCTCCGTGACAAGTCCCTTGGTGACTATTGAGGTTTTTTGCCGCACGTCAACTGCAGTTGCGAACAAGACCGCGGATACAAAGCCGGCCCTTGTACTTCCGCTCTCCTGACGTACTTGTGGTTCTGAGAGAGTGCCGGCTAACAGTCATCAAACATACAGCAGTGAGAAAGAAAGAAAAGAAAAGGACTTAACTACTGGTCCCATATATTTGAGGTGTGGACGTAAAAACCGGGAAAACAATACACATGGACAACTTCATATGTAGCAAAATTTGGAATGCAAAAACACAAATGCCAAAACGAACCCAAAGCACGGGTCAAGAAATCATTGAGAACAATGTCAATTATTGCGCACATCTTCGAGGCAAGATCCATTAATCGTGTGGCAATAACTATGGCTGAGCTTGGGGTATATGGTGCTAAATGGAAGTAATAGCGCACACGACACTGTAACCCAAATATACACATCCTGTGGAAAGGGGCACGTGTGTGATTAAACCTACTCTGTTCGGAGTTATGCACTGTTATAACTTGTTGTATGGCTTATGTAAGCCCTTGTCTGTTTAAGCTTGTGGCATAAGCTCTTTACTTTTATCTTTATGCAGTGATGCGAAGCCTTTAGGCACAGAAATACGCTTGACAGTGGCGGATCTAGCCGGATGGTTTGGGAGGGGCAAACCAAAGTCGAAAAGCAAAAAAAGCCGTGCAGTGCAAAATTGCGTTACAATATGCCTTTTCGGTAGGATTTTGGGAACTGGAGACGAAAAGCAAAAAAAAACGCCACGGGGTGAAAAATATGGACTCAAGATATTTTTTCCTATCCAAGCCCCAATATTTACACTGAACTTCACTAATTCTGTTTGAAGTTGAGAGTTGAAGCACCA
Organism: Lepas anatifera; assembly: GCA_034440635.1. NCBI lineage: Eukaryota > Metazoa > Arthropoda > Thecostraca > Lepadidae > Lepas > Lepas anatifera. Next base: position 248,963 of record JAOTON010000332.1, read on the forward strand.
AAATCTTGCTTACAAGCTAAAAAGGAGTCGGGGAAAAAGGGGGTCGATCGCTTTGGGGGGCAAAAACATAGTTCTACCCCGAGCTTTTCCGTTTGGGGGGCAATTGTCTTTTTGCCCCCCTGGATCCGCCACTGACGCTTGAGCTCATTACTGAAAAAGGCCACGTGTGCAACATGAAAATAACAAAACCGCATGGTCATTCTGGGAAAATCATAAATCTGGCACCACGGTCACGCGCATTTCCTCGTTACCAAATCAAGTCTGAAACATTTCACACGCAGTAACAAAGAGAACACCGCCAGCTCTGAACCTGCTTGCCGCAGGTTTTTATGTACCTAATTGTGATGCCCCGTAGCTTAGGTACCTAATCTTGCTACCCGTAGCTCAGATACCTAATTTGGCTGCCCCAGCAGCTCAGTTGGTCAGTTGTTGTACTCTAGCCCGCTGCTCGGGAACATGCAGTGACAGTGACAGTGTAGGGCAGTGACAGTGACAGTGACATGCAGTGACAGTGTGTTTGCAGGCTTGGGATCGGTTCTCCTGAGACGCTCCGGCGCTCAATATTTATCCGGCTTAGGTCGGCTGGCAGCTGATTTGTGACTTGAGCGGGGCAGCCACCCTGTGCCTTGTGGGACGAAAGTTAGTCACAAAATAAACGCGTCGTTATGGGAGTTTCTCGCTCTGACGATGGGGTTGGGGCCTCCGTGACAAATCCCTTGGTGACTAGTGAAGTGTTAATTCCAAAAGCCGAACTTGCAACAACGTGAACAAAATGTATGAAAAAATATCATATGAATTTGTCTGAAACGCCGTTGTTAAAAAAGTGCGAGGAGCCCGTCCTCCTGTCCCCGTATTCTTAGTTTTAAACTTTTCCAGGGTGCAGTAGTGTTCTCCCAAATGGCATGCTTGCTGCACGTCGCAGAACACAACAATGGTCTGCAGCGTTCATGTAAGATCCTCGTGCACGCAAGCTTCGTCGTTGTTAATGCATTGCTCACGGGCGCAGGCGGTGTCACAAGTTTTTCAGCCCCTGTGTTACGATCATGGCTTAAAGGGAATGTGGCACCTTGGTCAAATCCTGAAATTTAGTGTTATTAGGCGTACTTTTAGTAAAAAATAATGAAACCACTCACGACTTCTCTGAAAAATGTACAATAAGCTCAATATTTGGTTTTTAAAAATACTCCTCTAGAAAAAGAAATAAATATCAGCCTGTGGATGATGTCACGATCTGGCAACCACTACCATACTTGAAACGCTTCAAGGGCTTCGATTGGCTGATGCTCATAGTGACGTCAGCATATGTCATCACACCAGTAGCTCACAACAATGGCCGCCGGCGACGGGGGCTGAGGGGGCTGGTGTCAGGTAGGTTTTAGCTTTTTTCTACGGAAATATCGAGTTCCAAGACAAATGAAATATGGAGTACCGGGTTTTCCGACCTGCTTTACATGTTGGCTATTTCAGTTAAAATCACGTTTTGAAGGTGCCATATTCCCTTTAAAGTTTTAACTGGCCCATTGCTTTGGCCAAGTTTATACGATAACGCTGTTGGAAGAATTTGGTCACAGGTATCACAAAGCAGTGCTTGTAACACTGAGCAGCGATGCGATTATGAAATCCTAGCGAGGTGTAGATATGCCTGTCCAGCCTGCCTAATCGGCTTTAACACTGGGTTTTGTTCTGCAGCATGGGTGGATCCAGGATTTCGGACCGGAGAGGGGGGCGTGGCCATTTTAGGAGGCGCTGAGGGTCTATCAGGGGGAGTGTCGCTCCTTATCCATCCCTCTGGGTCTGCCTATATTCCGTATAGCTGTCCTGAGTCAAGCGAATGGTGCACAGGTCCGAAGCAGGGACGGGTGCTGTACCTGATGAGGGAAATCGGAGCTGGCGCTGTCGTTTTTGCAATCATTTTGTGTTATTTCTGGAAAAAGCGAGAAATTTTACCCTACGTACCAGTTGTACCTGAAGTCATTAACATATTTTTCAACCCCCACTTGTTTCCTTTGATTATGTACTTTTCCAACATTGTGCACCCATCTTTTCGTATCAAAGCTTGGCATCGTCCCAGGCTGCTCTATCCCACCAGTGTGTAACTCTCTACCTCACCTGCCCTCGTATGCTTGACGCATAGTTATCAAATGTGCAAAAAGTATTGTCGAAGACTCGTCCAGTATGTTAGTTTCATGAAACATCTCATGTAAGGACGCCACCATATATTGAACGTTGACTTATAAATCATCCACGGGACAACAGTAGAAAAAGTGTTAACGGTTTGATATTGTTGAGAATTTTCTCTCTAACGGCAGTCATAAACGCCTGGTCAAAAATTACTCCAAGGAAAAACCCCATCGCAGTGTCGTATCTTTGCAAGCAGAGATGGGCTTTTCACAGTGGAAAGGAGCTTTAGCTGTACTGAGGCGGAGTATATTGTGTATTGAGCAGAGTTCTTGTTCAGGGATTCCAGGTGCATCAAGAGCTGGCAATGCCTAGCTACTTTCATCCGTAACTAAGAAGACTACCATGGCAAACTGCAGGTAATTGTTAGCGACGGATGTAAACTCAAGAAAATAACGTGGGACCCATGCCAGAAAAAACTGGCCAACAATCTCATTGATGATGCGAACAGGAGCATTGTGGGTTTAAGGATTCACGTGACACCGGCTGCTGAGGTCATACGGTGTCGCCAACTTACGCCCGGTTGGGAGGGTATTATGGGGATCGGAAATATTGATACAGAATAGTTGAGCTATTCCAGCACCAATCGACCAAGGCCTACGCGGTACCTCTCCGATTTTCTTTAAAATTGGCATATAGGGTTCTCCTGGACCCCGAAGCTAAATCTGAGAGTTTCAGCTCAATCGGAATAAAACTTTAAACGTTATTGCCTCAGACATTTTTTGAAAATCTGCTTACAGTGCAGTTTTTAGATGACCATACAACCCACAGAGACTGATGAACTATGTAAAAAATATACATTTTCCTGTCTGAAATGAACCGAAAAACTCGAATCTGAAGTCCGTTTGACCCTAGGTCACTTGTGAAAATTTTTGATTTGACCTTGACCTAAGGTCATGTCCCAAATTTGCTGGTACACCTTTTTCAAAATGGAATATCTCAAATTCAAGATTGAACTTTTTCCGTCCAATAAAATAGGTTAGAACATCCGTTCTTTATATCTACTAGTGTTTTTAACACGCACAGTGGAGGATGGTCTGGTGTCAACACGTCATGAAGGGGGTCCCGAAATGCCTCCCCTGAGATCTCGCCAATTAAGAGGGTTAGGAAAACGCATGTTCCGGGATTTGTGAGGCCTGTAAACTGTTTTATTTGAGCTCAATTGTATGGACTTATATCTATATCTTTAAGGTCAAATCAGTTCATAAATTTTAAATGTATGTACGTCATACCGGACACCTTTAGTGAAGTGCCGGGATTATATGGAAAAAGTCGCGAAACGTTTGAAACATATAACAGTGATATATTGAAACAGTGATATTGAAAAATATAACAGTACGGTGACAGTGGACACCGTCACGTCAAAGGAGCCCTAGATAGGAGGAGGTTAGGGAGTATTTATACTCTTTTGACTCCGTGCAAATGGCTTCTGAAGATATTACGTTCAAAGAATGGTCAAAATCAGAGAGAGAATCGACGCGTTCGGATTGCGTGGATAATATAGAGCGATTTGTTGATTCCCTGAGTGAGAAGGTATGTAACCTATCCGTCACCACTACATCTACATGGCTCAAGGACATTATATGGCAAACTGGAAGGAAAAGGCACCAAAGGGGGAAGCTGTAGTCATCGATGACTTATCAGAAAATAATACATGTGCTGCGCAAAATGCTGCTCAGTCGTATCACTGGTCTGCAAAGCAGGTGACTGTACACTTTTTTGTTCCATACTGGATTGAGGATGGAGTCCGGTGCAGTAGAAGTTGTTTTAAGTGACGACTTAAAGCACTCTCACGTCATGGCTCATATCTTGCAGCACAAACTCGTACCTTGGCTACGCACCCACATGCCAAGTTTGAAGAAAACACATTACGTATCAGACGGGTGCGGTGGCCAATACAAAAACAATTTTCACTTGATCAATGCTTCTTATCATCCAGATAGACTTTCAAATACCATGTGAATAACACTTTTTTGCTACCAGCCACGGGAAGAACGCCTGTGACGGAGTTTGCGGTAAATTTAGAAGAAGAACAGCCAAGGTAAGCTTAAGGAGAGAAGAAAAGGATCAGATCTTGGATCTTCTATTGATGTTCTCTTTTCTGACGCAATACTTCGACACCACAATCCATTTCGCGTTTGTCAGTAGAGAGGAGGTTTTTGAAATGTCAAAACGACCGATACAGCGGTACAGCTCGGCGTTGAAGATCAAGGGCACCCAACGGTTTCATCGTTTCACACCCGTAAACCTGAACACCATACAGGTGCGAGAGCTCTCTGAAGACATCGACGGAACCAGTGGCAGATCTAGCCGGTCGGTTTGGGAGGAGCAAACCAAAGTCAAAAAGTAAAGAAGAGAAAAAACGTCACGCAGTCAAAAATTGTGCTACAATAATATGATTTGACAGTATGATTTGGGATAGTTGAGCCAAAAGGCAAAAAAAAATTGTCACGGGGCTAAAAAGTATGGGCTCAAGATGCTTTTTTCTATCCAAGACCCAATATTTACACTGAACTTAACTGGTTCTGTTTGAAGTGGAGAGTTGAAGCACCGAAATCTTGCTTATAAATTAAAAATGAGTCGGGGCATAAAGGAGGTCGACCGCTTGGGGGGGGGGAGGGGGCAAAAGCATAGTTTTGCCCCTAGCTTTCCATTTGGGGGGACATGCCGTTTTTGCTTCCCCTGGATCCGCCACTGGACGGAACAGAGCTGCCTACTGTGACAGCGTAAGGTCAGCTCAGCACAAAGACAGCTAATGGAGGCGCCAGCTCCCGTATTTCGGTGCATCGTTGCAAACCGGTGTCCGGTGTACATACATACATATTTTTCCAAGTGTTCACACATGCTTGCTTCCTTTAACTTCAAGGAGAGTAAAATCGCGCAAAGATATCGTCAAGGAGAGAGTATTGCTATAGGGGGCATTCCAGGACAAAACGACCAAAAATATTTCAATTTGACACCACCATGTCTAGAAAAATCTGAAACTTTGTCTCCGGGGTAGTTTTGGGCCAGAAACACGCCTGTGAGAATCTTAGCCCCTCCGACCAACGGTGACCGAGTTATAGCCCGAGGCATTTTCGGGAGGTCACGTTGTAGACTCATCTTTGATGCTTCATAACTCAACAACGCATCACCTGATTAACAAGTTTTGTATATCATTGAACTCGTCTTGAATTATAGTTTATTTTGAAAAAGAAAATGTTAAAATTTGAAAACTTTGGACTTTTAATTTGTTTGACCTTTTCCTTTTGACCTAGCTTGACCTTTTCCAGTTGAAATTGCCCTTTTAGACACCTCAAAATGTTTCTTCATAAAATATCTTTCGATAGCAAAAATAAAAAATGCGTTCTTGCTATAAGTTCCGAATATTTAGCACCTAAGGTAGGTATGTACACGGTTTTTGACCATTGCGGTAGTACAGCCTTATGTTTAACGCCGCAAATATAGCGATTGCTTTTGTAATCGGTCGCTGGAAATCATACTCCATTGTCTTTACGAAATTTTAATCGTACAAGTATCCGAATTTATGACAATTAACACGCACCCACCCGAGGGGGTGGGCAACCGGCCTCCTCAGGTCTCTACAGGTAGTAAAAATACCTTCGCGCAGCGCCACCGTACTCCATCTACCTCTAACACAACATTTTGAGACTTCTGGAAAAATAATTTAGGTCAACTGGGAGGTGGTAGGTACCGTAAATGCTGAAGGCCAGCAGGCAACTCAGTGGTGAGGGGGTGACCTGAGGTAGACGGTCGTCGTTATGCCTTGTGGGACTTTCAACGTTGTTTCCTTGATTAACACTTTATCGTGGGAGTTGCTCGTTTGGGTGGTGGGGTCAGGGTCTCCGTAAAAGTCCCTTGATGACTCTAGTGAGACACCTACTCCTAAAACTGCCTCCTTGCCGCCCCGGTAGCTCAGTTGGTAGAGCGTTGGGCTCCGGCCCGCGGCTCGAAGCATGCAGTGGCAGTGCATGTACAGGCTTGGGATCGGTTCCGCTGAGACGCTCCGGCGCTCAATAGCTTACCCGACGTACAGGTCGGCTGGCAACTGACTGGTAAGAGGGTGACCTGAGCGGGGCGGCCGTCCCTGTGCTGTGTGGGACGTTAAACGTTGGCTTCTAAAATCAACCCTTCATTGTGGGGAGTTGCTCGTTCGGATGGTGGGGTCGGGGTCTCCGTGACAAGTCCATTGATGACTTTAGTGAGACCCCGACTCCAACAATCGAACTGAGAACAACTTGTACAAAATGTATAAAAAACTGAACTGGCAACAACTTGGGCGATATTTATAAACAGAAAAACTGCAGCCATTAAAAGTGATAAAAAGGGATTCCTTGTTTCGAGGGAGACGAGGGCAAATGAACTTATTAATAATGAACCTTTCAGCCTTAAACGAAATTTTACAAAGATGTCGCGACTTTATCAATAATTGAAACAAGTATAACTTATCCTATGAGCACCACTAACTCACACAATTACATCGTTCCCGGAGATGGAAAATAGTATCGATGCAAGCTGATCCAGTGCAGCACAGCATATGTTTGAGAGGATTCATGCAATGTAAACAAACGTGTCTGAAAGGCTTTCATTCCCAAAAAGTAATTTGAATCTGCTCTATATTCGACAAAATGTCCTGAAATTGTAACGCATTCGACTTGGTCGCTTGAACAGGTTGCCTCATGATATTTTTACAAGGTGATCATTTCTAGCTGACACGGATCCGAGAATCCCAGATAAATAATGACACAGTGCACTGGGAGTGATGCCGCTAAATAGCCAGTTTTAATCATTACCGAATATGTTACATACAATCGTTTGGTCGTGTCGCCTTTGAGGCTGCTCAAGGTCACAGTATTTTTACGGGAACTAAGTGGAAACCTAAATTTTGTGGCATAATAGGTGACAGAGAAGAGCAGTAGAAAGAAAAGTTCAGCACCATTGGAACACTCTTGTTGAGCCCAAACGGATTATATATCTTATAATATTGCCTAGTCAAATGTCAAAATTAACCTGCTTTGACCTAGGGCCAGGTTTAGGTCTGTATGGTAAAAAGAATATTAATCAAACTGCAGTGGCAAGTCAGACACGACAATGTAAAAATACAACCTCCATCGCAATTCTCGACAATTCTCAATTCTCGCAAGTTATCAAAATTTACCAATCGCCCCATGCATTTCTAATGGAAAGATCATGACCTTTGCCCTGCTCCCGGTTATCGATATAGAAATCCTGCTACGAAAAATTATCTTGCTAGGCGATCTTACTATGTAATGCGATTCTAACCACGATAGGCTAAATTTGATATGATTTATGCACCTCCCAAAGTTTGAGGTTAGGTCTCTTGACCTGGGTTGGCAGTCTGACCTGGTATGACCCAGACCTAAAATTTTGCCAGAATCTGCAAAAATTTCGAGTTAGAGGTACATGAAGTACGGTGGCGCTGCGCGAAGGTGTTTTTTTACTACCTGTGGAAACCTGAGGAGGCCGGTTGCCCACCCCTCGGGTGGGCGCGTGTTAATTGTCATAAATTCGGATACTTGTACGATTAAAATTTCGTAAAGACAATGGAGTATGATTTCCAGCGACCGATTACAAAAGCAATCGCTATATTTGCGGCGTTAAACATAAGGCTGTACTACCGCAATGGTAAAAACCGTGTACATACCTACCTTAGGTGCTAAATATTCGGAACTTATAGCAAGAACGCATTTTTTTATTTTTGCTATCGAAAGATATTTTATGAAGAAACATTTTTGAGGTGTCTAAAAGGGCAATTTCAACTGGAAAAAGGTCAAGCTAGGTCAAAAGGAAAAGGTCAAACAAATTAAAAGTCCAAAGTTTTCAAATTTTAACATTTTCTTTTTCAAAATAAACTATAATTCAAGACGAGTTCAATGATATACAAAACTTGTTAATCAGGTGATGCGTTGTTGAGTTATGAAGCATCAAAGATGAGTCTACAACGTGACCTCCCGAAAGTGCCTCGGGCTATAACTCGGTCACCGTTGGTCGGAGGGGCTGAGATTCTCACAGGCGTGTTTCTGGCCCAAAACTACCCCGGAGACAAAGTTTCAGATTTTTCTAGACATGGTGGTGTCAAGCCTTGGTCGATCTGTCCTGAATGCCCCATAGTTCTAACTCGCAAGTGGAAAATGCTTGCTTCGGTCCGATGCTGAAAAAAACTTATTTGAATTGACGCGATAGGCGAGTTCTATATATGAACACGGGAAACCACGATTGCCTTATTTGGCTTTCACCAGACTTCTAGCACTGTTCCTATTGTATCATCATTTTGTCCCACTACATTTCCAATATGCCGTCGAAGCCCCAGCGACGAGTTATTATCACCCTTTAAAGCACTGTAATGAGCATTAACACGCAGTCGGACAGGGCTTAAGCATGATTACCCGAGGTGGCCGGAAACCCTTCATGGCAGAAAAACAACATCGATGAGCGAGTTAATTTTGGAAAGAACTTTGAAAATCTGTCCTCTATGTTTACGCACTGACTGACCTATAGGCTTACAAAATCAGATGTATATTCCTAAATAGCCATAATCTGCGGTCACATAAGCATCGCCACCGGAAAAAGTGGGGGCCAGTCAAACTTCAACCTGATGCTGACAAAAACCTTTCCACGATATGACCAAAAACTGTTCAAATTTGGGCTCCTCGTTGCCTTCCACAGTTACTGTTTATGCAAATTTCAGGTTTTCTCCCATTTTGACTGAGATAAGGAAATTTTGGGCCAAAAAGTTTATAACAAGATGAAGCGGTTTCTTACCGCTTCATCTTGTTTTACCTCATATGCTCGTTTTTTAACCCATGTGTGTTGCGTGCTTTCTGAATATATGTATGGATGTAAAAGTGGGGGCCAGGCCCCCTGGCCTTCTTTTCCGACGCCTATGTGCGGTCACACCAGTTCAAATGCATTGCAGACCTAGCTGTGCGATGAAAACGTAGCATCGTCAGAGTTGTATGTTAAGATCATTTCACTAGATCATAGGTTACAGACCAAGGTCATATAAACATTATCGCAGTTGTTGATCGCACAGCTTTCGGTCACATGACGTTCCCTGGCAATACGTGTATGATGTTTTTATGTTACAGCTGAGGTTACAGAATGCCAAGTTCCAGGTCACAGGCTAAAGACCTTGGGTCAAAGTCAAACTCATTGATTGCTTAATGGTTGCTTCTATGCAAGCTTCAACGTATGTGCATCCATTAAGGAAATATCTCACGTTGTGGTGTCATTGGTCAATTACCTTGACCGACCTCGACCTAAATATTCCAGAGAACAATTTATATCTTCTCTTTATGAAATTTGCCCGCTCAAAGTGTATTCGCGACTTTGTTTCGCACAGTAATGGCATTTGGCTAAGTGTCAGGTACGGCCTACATTTGACCTCTATGACCTCATTTGACCTTGAGGATACTGGTCTAGGTCCATGAAATCTAGCTTAAAAAACACATTCTACAGCCCTCACAAAACCCGCAACACGCGTTTTCCTAACCCTCTTAATTGGTGAAATCTCAGGGCAGGCATTTCGGGACCCCTTCATTACGTGTTGATGCCAGGCTACCCTCCACTAAGCGTGTAAAAACACTAGTAGATATAAAAAGAACGGATTTTCTAACCTATTTTAATGGAAGGAGAAAAGTTCAATCTTTAATTTGGAATATGCCATTTTGAACAAAAGGTGTATCAGCAAATTTTGAATGTGACCTTAGGTCAAGGTCAAATCATAATTTTTTTCACAAGTGACCTAGGGTCAAACAGACTTCAGATTCGAGCTCTTCGGTGCATTTCAGACAGGAAAATATATACTTTAAGCATATTTCATCAGTCTCTGTGGGTTTTATGATCACCTAAAAATGCAATGTAAGCAGATTTTCAAAAAATGCCTGAGGCAATAACTTCTTAAATTTTACTCCAATCGAGCTAAAACATTCAGATTCGTCTGTAGGGCCCATGAGAACCCTATAAAATTATTTTGAAGAAAATCGAAGAGGTACCGTGTAGATTTGCCATTTGCCTGGTCGATTGGTGCTGGAATTGCCCAGTTGCCCGGGGATTTGAGCCCGGGTCAGCAGCGTGAAAGTTGAGTGCTCTTCCCCCACGCTACCGCATACCCATGGGGGACTCGTTCCCAGAACTTTTTATTCACGTTCACAACTCGTGGCAACAGTATTGGAAAATACTTACAGGTAACAATCTTCTGTAGACGCAGCCCAAATTTGGTGAGTGACTGTCCTCATCGCGCCAATGTCGGCGAGAGGAGGTAGCTCACTGCAGGCTACGAACTGGTCATCCACCAACACCTACTCTGAGAGGGAGCGAGGCCGCTCTGGTGGAGCCCCCTGTCAGTGAAGCACGTGCTGACGACCAGACTTGTTGATGACTCAATTTTTTTAGCTGACTCAACTCTGACTCACAGCTTAAAGGCTGCCTCTGATTTTGACTCGATTCGCTGTGTTGAAAATGGTGAGCCGACTCGACTCCACCCATACTCTGAAGTGAGTCGACTTAACTCCGACTCAAATAAGCGTTGAGTCAGAGTCGACTCTGACTCAGAATGGTGGCCAAGTATGTACACAAAAATGCACATTTCCTTTAATAGTACACAAATTCCAGTACATTTATTCGTGGGATTAACTATTTGATAACTGCACATTTCTTTCAATAAAATGTCAATTGCAATGCATTAATCCATGACATGAATTGTGTCTGCATAGGAATGAAGATAGGTGCTAAATGCGAACATGTGAGTGAGATGAAGGGCCTGAAGGCTTTTCATTTTGAAGGTATGTCCTTCATGAGTAAAGTCATAATTGAGACAATAAGCGATGTTTCAAAACACAAAGAAAAGGACTCAATGTTTTACCATTTGACATTTTGAGTAGCAATTCCTGCCCCAGTGCATTCTGAACAATCCTGTGACAAATTAAGCTTAGAAATGAATACTAAGCCGCGATGAACCGAACCTGTGCACCACCTCAATCAAAAACAAAACGATGAACGTCCGTGCCGTCCTCCCGAAAAAGCTGTGGTAAATACTACAGATGGCGCACTGAAGACATTACGCGAACCTAACCTCCGATGATACAAAAGATGACGATAAATAGCACTTTAAAAGTCACGTAACTTAAAAAAGACTGGGAAAATCTGCAGTCCTAGGAAAAGTGATCTTGCCTTCAGGCTACAAAGCAAACAAAGTTAATATACTGTGGCGCACAATGATGGTTTTGTGACTGGCGTGGCGCGCGTGGGGTGAAGAGGGTGCAGTGGTATGTTGTGCAGTGGGTAGTGAATAGGTAAATAATAAACAACATAATTTAAAGAGTGGTGGTTTTTGAGAGACTTGATGTGTAGGGAGTGCCAGAGATTGGACTGAGTTTTGCTTTCCGTATACAGAGAACAGTAGGTACAGTGCTGTGTCGTCTATGTTTATATTATCTACCAGGGGGTGTCCTCAAATCACGACGAATCAAGGAAGTTCTTTGAAAAAGCAGCTAATTGAAGCTATTAGTTTCCGTTTTGACCCATTTCAAGGCTTGTGTGCAAAATAAGATGTTCGCACCTTCTATTTGGCGCTGATATTACTTAGTTTTTTTAGTGTTTTCAGTCAATCAAAGGAAGAAAATGTATAAAGATATGGCCTTCTAAGAGTTAATTATTGCACGATTATCAGCTTAGGACTTTTTATGGTGTGCACCGTCAAAGTCAAAAAGTCGTGATGTGTGCCAAATCACATTTGTGTGTATGATTTTGCATGCCATTGCTAATATCAAATGGAAAATAGCTAGGAAATGTGTGTTGTTTTGAAACTGTAGATTTTACACAACTTATTTGTTGTTAATGACTGATCCCGTGATAGGTGTAGTGTCGATGTGGAAATCATAAATTGCTTATTATTAGCAAATTTCAAAATGAAATCCTTCGAAATTGGTTGTGAAAATTTCTAAAATGTCAGCCATGTGATCACATATGTTAAGAAAATATAGTACTGAATCGACTCACCTCCCGACTCACAGCTTAGAGGCTGACTCTGATTCTGACTCGACTCAACTGGTCGAGCAGTTGAGTCGAATCAGACTCAACACAAATCTGGAAGTGAGTCGACTCAACTCTGACTCAAGGAAAAATTGAGTCGACTCAGAGTCGACTCCGACTCTGATTCGCGACTCAACAAGTCTGCTGACGACTCTCTCCGGGTATAACCAAGAGTGGCCAAATTTGGCCGCTCTTGGCCGCATTAAGTACGTCAAAAATGGTTAACCATTTTTGGTCAGAAACTTCTGAGTTCTGGCAATGACCGAGTTGTCAGGGTGCGACTTAGATAAGATTGAGCAGGTGCGTGTCTTCCTAAAAAAACTGAAGAATTTTAAACTCACATATGATCCGGGCTTAGGTTGGCGTGGGATTTTAGCTTAGACGCTGTTGGCCTTAACCCATATATGCCGGTTGGGTCATAAATGACGCAGACACATTCAGCAGCTGTTTCTTCTTTAGAAGTACCCTAAAGTGGTTGAGCACGTGCAAAGGTACTTTACTGCAACAATTGGACATTTTTCCGGATTCCTTTTGGAAGAATTTCTTATATATTTGATTTTCACGCTACTTTTGCCAACCTGAACTTCCCCCAGCCCCCGTTCAAGTTGCCTGGCATTTTGCGGCGGTGACGTCATCGCCGCGATGCCGCAGGCGTTTTGCGGCTTGAAGTATCGGCAAACTGGGTATATTTGACGTGGTCAGTAAAGCTTGCAAATGACTGAAAGACGTCAAAAATGGCTTAGTTGACAAGTTTGCTCATATTCCTAGCCAGTACAGAGTTTCTGCAGCCCTAAGACCGGCCTGCAGGGACTTCAGGGGCTTTTCTCGCAGTGATGTTCCGTTGCTCTTAAGAGTCATTATCAGTGTAATAGCATCGCAATTTCATCCTTCACGTCATCGCTGCTTAGATGAAAATACAAAGTACGGGTTTTTCCAATGGAGGTTTTTTTAGCGAGACGAACAAATTTTTTGAGGTACGCGTGGTCGCGGGTCCAGGACTTATTTTGGGGAGGCTAGAAAACTCAAACCTCCCCCACTGCCAGTGGCGGATACAAGGGGACTAGAGCTCGAGCCCTTCAATGTTAGTGTCTAGTAAATGCATAGGCCGATGCTGATGTGAGGCAATGGCGAGGAGGCTCGAACCCCCTTGCCCATGCCCCAAAAGTCCTGTACCCGCCACTGTCCCCCGCCCTAGCCTCCGAACAGCCTTTGCTTTTACAGATATTAGTAGACATCTCGGAGGGGTCCCCTCGAAATTTAGGAGGCTCGTGAGCCCCATAACCTCCTTATATCCGCCACTGGTACTACAGGCGGATCCAGGGGACAAAGCCCGGGCGGGTGTCCTCCGATGTGCCCTCGAGGTCACACCTGAAATGGTCACAGCGCCTCCTGAAAGGTCGATGGAGCCACCTGAAATGTCGCTTCCCACCCCCCCTCCCTCCCCTCCACAGGATGCGGAGAGCTGCGCCCGCTGATAGGATTTGGCGCCCACCTGATAGGTTTTGCCAGCCAAAAATGGGGCCTCCTGGTCCGAATGAAGCCCCCTGGTCTGGATGACATCCCTCCCGGGAAGAATGCCCCCCCGACTGGTAATCCTGGATCCGCCTATGACTAGTGCCCTGTATATATAAACAGCCCAATTACAATAACTTTGGGTAAAATTTAATCACATTTACGGGTTTCAATGGGGTGAGTCAGAGGCGTAGCCAGGGAATTTTTTTACGGGGGGGACAGGAGTGGTCCGGCAATGATGACATGGGAGGGGGAAAAATTGGCACTTGGCGGATGTAGGAGACAAGAAGGCACTTGGTCCTCCAATAGCCAATGGGGAGCACATTCCACGTCCATGCTGCTTTCGACGCCCATGACTGCAACTGTTAGAGCGATCGGTGCGTATTGCATTTAGGCCTTGAGCAGCGGCTATAATCGGGCTGTGAGGTGCGATATTTCCTACTATCGTTACTGTTTCCGTAGTTGCCCAAACCCAATCCTTTCACCCCGTATGTCGTTTCATTGGTTTTTATTCTCGCTCGGTCCTGTCATGTTTCTCTTTTACAGTATTACGGATCAGTAAAAACCGTAGAAGGATTGCCAGACTAGTATACTTTTTAGTATAACATACCAAATGCTACTAGGTTTGTCAACATATTTCACTTTGCAGACATTAAAGTGCAAAAAAGTCTATTCCATGGCTCTTTTCTTAAATGTTTAAACTTGATTTATCCACAAAGCTTAAATTTTAACCCTCAAAATAAGGAGATGTTTCCTTTCTTAGTAGATACCAAGAAAACAACCACAATTTTACTAGTAGAAAACTTGAACCAACCTGGGATTCTAGGGCCTTGCTTCCCCCTAGACGGAGAAAACAAAACTCGGAAAGGAAAAAGTCCGGCATATATGGGCTAATCCGCTTAGGCCGTTTGCTGTGCACTCTTTACACGTTTGCTGTGGAGAACAGCCGAGCCCATGCCAACTTGGCGGGTCCTCCCTGGCGCTCCCGGGCCTCTGGGCCCTGAAGCGCCGGGGAGGACTTCCGCGAGACGGCAGGTACGGCCCGGCGTCCAGGCGGCACCTGCGCTCCCGTGTCCTTGCGCTCGTGAGTGATGGTGAGGGCAGAATTATTGGAAGTTTTATTTTGCTACAAATGACAATTAATAATACAGTTATGGGCACTATATCACCTTGCAGTATCGTGCGCCCCACATAGCCAAAGCAGCTGACGTGCCCTAACCCCCCCCGCCAAACTACGCCCAAAGCCCTGATAACAACCAAAATGATGTTGCACACTCATTTTTGTGGTTCTGGTCGTGAGAGCAGCTGCAAGAGTTCGGCTAGCTTAGCTAAGCTTGGGTGCACAGCTGTGCTTGTGGCTGAAGTGATACGCGTTAACTTGTTGGCTTAACTAAGCCTCAAAATTAAGACTGGCTTAGTGGTCTCACGGGGAGGGGGCTTCAAATGGTTCAGGATGTACTTGTGCTTCCACACCACGTAAGTTTTGATTTAAAAAAGCTGAGATATTTTACAAAATGCCGACTCTTCAGGTTTTGTTCAACTATACCGATGCTAGTCGATATGCAACTTTGCCTTTCCACTATTTTGAAACCTGGATTCTTATATCACAACCAGACTGGCGAAATTGAGCATTTTATTTGGCTGGACTGTGTCCCAATGGCCTAAAACGAAAACAGTAGCTGAGTGGGGGTGAATCTAGAAGACAAGATGAGTCATACCAGATAAAACTGGAGGTGCACCGGATTCCGGCCCCAGGCGGATTTGTCATTCCTCAGATTCCGAAGTTGAGACGAATTTAGCGATACCGACTGAAATTATATGACTGCCATGAATATACAATATGATGTTAAAAGACAGATCGAGCAGTATACTTTATATTTTTGATGAGCTGTTGATGAGGAGACAGGCCAGTCATCTTGCCAACTTATAATCGTGCTCCTGCTGAGTGAGATCTTTAATATGTTATGAAGATAGATATACCATATTCACCTATATTTGGAAAATAACTCGTTTCTATCACAGTCACCGAGAGAAGAAAGGTCTGAGGCCACATGTTTTTTTTTTGCGAGGAACCGCTGCTGTACCAGTCCCTTTACGTGTTGTACGTGCCAACGCATAAAATATAAAATCTAAAGCTCCGCTCCGAGAACTTTTCTTTTGTGTCACATCATTCTGGAGTCCGTTTCACGCATCAAATCTCCAAACGTCAGCTATATCTGCGTTATAGCTGACGTAACGAACCCCGTATTCAGAAAACCTTTCACCATACATGGAATCTAGCATGGCGGCGTCCGCTAACTCTTATTTCGAGACTGATGCACTTCTCTCAAAACAGCGAATTCCCCCAACATTATCGCGAATCTGACAGCAAGTTTAGTTTTATTACTGTTCCTGGCTGAAGAGTAAGTAACTCAGTATGTGCCCAAAATGACTCCCAAAGGAGAAAAGGTCACCGGCTTCTGACGATGGATTTGCACCATAAACTTTTTTTACTTTAACTGTCCCCCTCTCCTAGAGCAAATAACACCCATAGACAGAAAGTGTCAAACCGACGGAATTTTGTTGGATTATCCGGATAGATTTTATATTAAATTCCGAAAAATCTGGTTTCAGTCCGGCCGGATTTGAAATAGCTGAATCCAGTGCATCTCTAGATAAAACCACTATATCGCACGTTACGTTGCAACCAATTGTCAGTGTTATTGCAGGTTTGAAACTGAGTACGCTGGTCCTGGTCCTTAGTTGCTCACTCGAGCTTGCTTTTGGCCGTGTTAGCGGCCTTAGTGACAGCACCCGCACCCAACACCATCCAAGCGACAAGCGAGGCAGCGAAGAAGGCGCGGGCGGCGGTGATGGGGGCGGCCGGCAGCCAGCTGGCGTAGGCCAGCGCGGTGAAGCCGACCACCAGGCGGAGCAGCTCTGCCAGAGGTGCGAACCACGCGCCGTCCAGCAGCCAGCCCACGCAGCTGAGGTTGAAGAGCAGCAGCGCGCTGTACAGCAGCGCCACCGGCACCGGGTACACCAGGTGGTTCTGCGCGAAGTTGATCGCTGGCAGCAGGTACAGCACGCAGTGGAGGAAGATGTAGGCCTGCAGCCATCGGGGTGGGTTGGTGTCGAACCGTGGCCGTGTGGGGTCTGCATCCGGGACTGTGGAGTAGTCGCCGAGACGCGCGGTGCCGGGCACCCAGGCCGGGCTGTAGAGCACCCGCTTCAGCTTGTTCTTCCACCCGGCCTGCTGGCGGATGTCGGTGAAGATCCATCGGAAGTGGTCCCACTGAATGGACCACAGGTCGTACGACTCGATTTTATACACACAACCGTAGGTGGGACTTTCCTCTTCCCGGTAGAAAGTTCCGAAAAGCCGGTCCCAGACCACGAGTACTCCTCCGTAGTTTTTATTCAAGTACTTGATGTTGGAGCCATGATGCACACGATGATGAGATGGTGTGTTTAGAAAGTGTTCTAGAGGTCCGAGACTTGTCACCGCTTCAGTGTGGATCCAGAACTGGAACAGCAGGTTGAACTGCACATGCGTGAAGAGCATGGACGGCGCCACACCGACGACGGCCAGGGGCAGGTAGAACACCCACGAGAAGTACTGCTGAACCATAGACTGCCGAAACGCCGTGGACAGGTTGAAGAACTCGGAGCTGTGGTGCACCTGGTGCGACGCCCAGATAACGTTAACCTCATGTGAGGCGCGGTGGAACCAGTAGTAGCCGAAGTCGACGCCCAGCATGGTGAGCCAGAACATGGCCGGCGTGTCCCAGGGCACGTCATACAGCCGCCAGTGCTGCCAGATGTAGACGTAGGCCCACCCCTCGCAGCCACGCAGGGTGTACCGCAGGGTCTCCTGGGCAAACCCCATCGACAGCGAGCTCAGGGAGTCCGTCAGCCGTGCTTTGTCCTGGCGTTTTATTTGTAGCACTAGCATCTCCAGCAGGACCATCGAGAAGAAAAATGGCATTGCCTCTTCCATGTAGTTTGGTGGGGATTCCAAAGGATCACGGTACGACTTGGTCATGTTCCGAATGTAGATCATACTTAGAAAGCCCTCTGCAACGTAAGTTATGGCGTCCATGGCAGCTGCGGAGATGTTCTGCCATTAAACTCACTGCACTGTTTCTGCTACTTCACCGTCACTAGCAGTGACGCAAACGCGCGTCCCCAAACCGGTGTCCGCTACCGACCCTCGTACCGGGCCGGCCCGAAAAGCACTGAAGGGTGCTGCCGCCACTCGTCTTCGAGTAGCCTGCCCGTGGCGACAGAGGCGGTCCCGGGAACGCCTGCCGAGAATTATGGTCGGCGGTTCTTCTGACCACAACTTGGGTTCTGTTACTGCAACTTCGGTAAGTGATGCCTCCCTTGCCCGACGTGGTGGTTGTTTTGGCATTAATTGCTGCTGCAAAAACTCTTCACTGGCCCGGCACCGAGACAGCTAATACGTAACCAATACTCGTAATTGGAAAACAAACGTCAGATACAGTTTGCGATAGTCTCCCTGTGTCCACGTCACCGATGGGAGGAGAGGCATTCGTTTGAATCCTACTTTGGAGTTGAGAACGAGCTGTGGGAATGATGCCTAGAGCAAAGAGAGCGACGCGTTGAGAATGACCCCTTAGTGTGTTTTTTTGGCGTTTGCGACGCATCAACTGCATGGTTGGGGTCTGTTCACATATGACGTCAGCGATCGAAGGGGAAGGGTTCTGGTATTTTCTGACTTTTTCTGACGAAGGGGAACTTTTTGACGATTCATAATGAGGGGGAGGGAAGTCATGGGCTGTCGTGGATTATTTTTATGGAGCGCCAACTGCGCAAGCTGAGGGCAATCGAAGAGTGGGTACCCAAAAGTTTCGTAACCAAGTATGATAGAAATATAGTATGGCACCAGCTTAAACTTAATATTCTAAGAATATTTTAGAACTTATGCTACCCACGTATATTCATACAACGTTAAACCACAAACGGCTCCACCCGGTGGCCGAGTTTTTTTCCGAAACAGAATAACAAGGAGCCGTGCGCTATCGTTGCGGTTTCTTCATGTCCTTTTTTATATTTTTTAAAATAAATTTTGTCCAAGGTGTTCTCAGTTCTACTATTGGAGTCGGAGTCTCACTAAAGTCATCAAGGGGTTTTGTCACGGAGACCCCGACCCTTCCACCCGAACGAGCAACGCCCACAATGAAGGGTTGATTTAGAAGCCAAAGTTTAACGTCCCACAAAGCACAGGGATGGCCGCCCCGCTCAGGTCACCCTCTCACCAGTCAGTTGCCAGCCGACTTATACGTCGGGTAAGCTATTGAGCGCCTGAGCGTCTCAGGGGAACCGATCCCAAGCCTGGGCATGCACTACCACTGCCTGCTTCTGAGCAGCGGGCCGGAGCCCAACGCTCTACCAACTGAGCTACCGGGGCGGGAGGTATATTTTTTTAGTATTATCACAGCGGCATTTATGTTCATAGGCGTCGGAAAAGGGGGCAGGGTGGGACTGCCCCCCCACCTTTGGCCAAAAATGTATTGTTCTCAGTCACAAATGGGAGAAAATCGGTCATTTTCATAACCAGCCGCTGCGGAAGGCAACGAGGAGCCCAAATTTGAACAGTTTTTGGTCCTATCGTGGAATTTTTTACAGCATCAGGTTGAAGTTTGGCTGCCCCCCTCACTTTTTTCCGATGGCAGTGCTTATGTTTATGTTACCATTATTCTTCATACAGTATTTTTGTGGAAAAATGGCTGTTCCTTCAGTATTTTTCCCGGGTCCTCCATGCGCTAGCAATGTGCGTCGATGTACATACCTACTGAGCCGTAGGTCTGTATTTATTACCCGTGGATGCCCAAACAGGGAAAATAAGACTTCGCTAGGGCACGGATTCTTACGCAGTGGGCTTTCGGACAATTCTGAATTTTCCACCGTGCGCCATACTAGAAAATTTTCGCAGCGTACGCTCGCTTTAGCCCTCCACGGGGAAGCCGTCCATGGATTAGCGCCGAGGAGCGTGATATTTCGATGCAACACGCAAGGAGAAATAGGGGAGGGAAGGTGTCTGGTACGACCCGTGTGTGTGGTGATACAGAAAAAGACAAACCTTTGATAGGTTTCGGAGTGCTGAGGCGAGGAGCATGATGATAAGTTGACAAGGTGTATAGTGGCCTGTCTCCTCGAATCCTGGATGTAAAATATAAGTGTAAGGATGTTATGTTAATAGAGGCAGGAATCTAAGTGT
Source organism: Lepas anatifera (assembly GCA_034440635.1). Lineage (NCBI taxonomy): Eukaryota > Metazoa > Arthropoda > Thecostraca > Lepadidae > Lepas > Lepas anatifera. Next base: position 268,929 of record JAOTON010000332.1, read on the forward strand.
ATTTTACATCCAGGATTCGAGGAGACAGGTCAGTATATACCTTTCCAACGGAAAAATTTAAAAGTCAAAAAGAAAAAACAAAACTGTAAAGACTTTTAGTTCCAGAGTGTGTGGTTAATTGCCAGCGGGAGGTCTAATATTTACTGACACCATACTGTTTGCTGGTTGCGATGCGTTTGTCTGCAGCATTTCACGTGTGATGAGAATTACAGCCGCATGACGGCACCATCGCACTGTGGTCGGAAACGCTGTCCGCGGGTGGCCACCGGGCCGTTTTTTGGATTTTGGAATTTAGGGGTTTTATGGCTGCCGATGTGAAGAAAATTGTTCAGAGTGTTCTGAATGACCACTATTATTAAGCTAAGTTGGTTGAAAAATGCACTTATTACTCATCAAAGTAAGGCGATGATGAAATCCAGAAGTAAGGCACTCGATGCGTCTGCTAGATCCGAGTTTTTAACTTTGAATAATAAACGTCAAAACTGAGTCAGACTAAAAATAATTAGTATCAAAATGTTCCTCATCATGTCAGCTTTAAGATAATTAACGTTATGTGTATATTTGAATTTTGATAAAGGTATAAAATATGCATTTTAATTACCCCTTTTGTTAATCCACCTTACAAACTAGTTGCTAACTTTGAATAGACAAACAACAAAGTTACGTTTCTACCAATTATATTTTTTGTGGAATAATAGGTCAAGTAATTCTCCGCCATGGCCTGAAGAGAGCTAAGTGCGCAAATGTGCGCAAAATTGTCCACAGTGTAAATTGTACCGGGCCGCCCGCCGCCCGGAGACGTCCGCCCGCCCGCCACCCGGCGCCTCCGCGGCTCGCCACGGCCCGCCGCGCCGGCCTCCCGCGAGGTGCGGGGGACGCTTATCAGGTGCTTCCCATGTTGTATTGCTCGCCTTTATGCACATTATCTTCATTGTAAGCTCATAGCTTTTCTTGACCTTACCCAGACTCACCCTTGGTCAAGGTCACCCATGCATGAACCATGCTCATATTGCACTTAATTCGACATGCTATGATGAGAGGGGTACACTGATTTCTACTATCTTTATCTTCCTGCCGTCTGAGTATATGAAAGAAACCCATATTGTCGTGCGAACATTCAACGTGACCTTTTGTGACTTCTGGGAACATCAATTTTAACGAGGGTAGCAAATGGTAGGCAACTCACAAACTCATTTCACTCAGGGGTTCCGAATGTCAATATGTATTTTGTTTTAGCCCAATTAGACGGTTAGTCTGAGAAGAGGCTGGGTATGCCCTTTTGCATGCGGAGCCAGCACACCTGACCAGGTCGTTAGGGGTCCGGTTAGGTCAATTCATTTGCTTAACACGCGCACTAGAGGGGGACCTCGGAGGTTCCCTCACCTGTTTCCGAGGTGGCGTAAGAACAGCTCGTAAAGCCGAAAAACGATATTTAGCGACATTCGACAGAATTTAACGGCGCATCGATTGGTGAAGATATCTAACAAATCGGCCGAAAATTTTGTGACCTATAGGCTTTCAAAATCAGATCTGCATTTTGAGATTGCCACAATTGCACGGTAGGACCAGTTCCCTTGCATTGGATACCGAGTGGTGACGTCATAACGTCATATAACCGGAATAATATGCCAAGGTCACCTCACATGAAGTTCTAGGTTAAGGTCGAAGTTCACAGGTCAACGTCATATCAGAAATTTTCAAGGTCATTGACCCCAGCGCCTCCGGTCAAAAAGTGTTACCCGGTCGGACTTGTATTATTCTATGAAGTCATAGTTAAGGTACCTGAATGTAAAGATCAAGGTCAAAGGTCAAGGTTAAAGGTCATTTTTAAAGGTCAATCCTCATTTGCCATCAAACACTGGCAAAAGTGTTAGTCAAAGTGTACATTATCGGTATATCATCATATTGTGACCTCATAGGTCATTTCATTTCATTTCATTCATCTATTCATCATATTGCCCACGGAACAAGGCCCATTTACAGGCAAAGTCACATAAAATCGGATGTCTAAATAGGCTAAGAAAGTGTTACACACATAAGATCCACATAAGCAAGAAGTTAAAAACTTCCGTAAAAATTAAGAAGCAAAAGCATGTCAAAATTTGTAAAGATAAAACACGTCGGCTAAAAACGTTGTGCTAAAAATATAAAATATAAGACATAAAAACATAAAACTGGGAAAAGAACAGAAGACTAGAACCGACAGGTGCGATTATAAATATAATGTGGCTATATATATATATATATATATATATATATATATATATATATATATAAATGTGTGTGATGACCTTTGCTCGAAATGAGCTGAAGGTATATACGTTTTAAGAGTCATATTTTCAGAAAGTGTTGTCAAGTAGTTAGAAATGTTTTCGGGATATTAGTCTGGGTTATTTGATGAAAAGTTTAAACTTCCGAATATTTCGAGTTTATTGATAGCTCTTTTTCAACGGAATTTCGATCATGAACAGCCAAGTTTTTCAAACACAATATCATCTTCATCACTTGAGTTCCCTTCCTACATACCTCTCATTTAAATGAAGTATATTACGTATTCTTGCAATTCCCGCCGAACCATTAAACGCCTATTCGCTAAACGGCACAAATAATGACAAATAACACGTTTTGCAATTCCTGCCGAACCATTAAACGCCTATTCGCTAAAAGGCACAAATAATGACAAATAACCCGTTCCTTATATACACGTTTCACTAGCTCACAGCCCCTACTATTGATTTTATTTTTCCCTGATTTTGTCCAATCCTGTTGAATTCTTGTTAACAATGATAATCCTAATACTACTACAATCCTGCAGCCATGACGATCCTCCTACAATGCTTCTAAAACGGGGTCCCAAATTGGGTTAAGTGTAACGTTTCCTATCCCGATTTATATCTGCTTCCCTTATTCTAATTTCTATCGCTTCCTAACAGACCTTCTTACGGATTTTTGCTCTACTGCAACAATTTTAACATCACGAGGGTTCAGATCCTTCCGACAACTATATACATGACATGACACTGCTGATTTAGAAAACCTGCCGTTCCGAATATCCCCTATATGTCCTCCACCCTTACCCATAGCGGCCTACCTGATTCCCCTATATATGTTGACCCACACTCGCATTTCATTTCATAAACTGCCCCTTTTCTCCCCTTACTCATAGGATCCTTAACATGCGTCAGTAAACTTTTGAAGGTAGTCTTAGAACTATGAGCAACCTTTAAGCCATGATTACGTAATGCCCTACTGATACGCTCACTGACTCCTTTGATGTACGGTACTGACACATACTCATGTTTTTCAGCGTCCCGTGGCTCCGTCTCTCCTTGCTCCTGCGGTCTTTGTGTCTTCGCTGCGGCTGCTCTTCGTCTCGCTCCTCCTGTTGATTGTTGCTCGTGGTCGTTTCGGCTCGCTCCTGCTCCTCCTGTTGACAGTTGTTCGTGGTCGTGTCGGCTCGCTCCTGCTCCTCCTGTCGGTTGGTTCTCGCTTAGCACAGACATTCGGAAGATTAATGTTCGCGAGGGAGACTTGCTAGTGAGTTTTGACGTGACACAACTCTACACAAGAGTGCCAGTGCTCGAAGCAGTTAATGTGACATGCCAAAACTTAGCGAAGATCCAACCTTGTGTAATAGGACGCCTCTCTGAGTTGAAACATTGCGGGAACTTATGATTGCCTGTCTGGGCTGCAGATATTTTAAGGTGAATGGAAAATTTTTCGAACAGCGGGAGGGAGCTCCCATGGGTCTCAGCCTATCGGTGGTACTAGCGAATAGCTATATGGAGCACATAGAAACAGAAGCACTAACACTGCTAGGCTGAAGCCAAGGTTATTGCGTCGATACGTAGACGACGTTTTAGTCATATGGCAGCACGGTTTGAGCACGCTTTCTGGATTCCATGACCATATCAACAGCCTATCAAGAAACATTCAGTTCACACTAGAAACGGAGCAGGGAGGAACTCTAAGCTTCCTAGACATGCAAGTCTCCAAGGATTCAGGAAGACTAAAGACATCGGTTTTTAGAAAAGAAACTGCGTCAAACTTATACATCAGACACGATTCTCACCATGCTTCAAGCATTAAAGCAGGAATCATTTCTTGTCTTGGTGCCAGGGCAAAGAACCTAAGCACAGACCCAGTGTCCTTGAAAAACTAGATGGTTGCACTGAAAGCAATCTTCAAAGAAAACGGATACCCAAAACGGTTCGTCGATAAGGCCCTCAAGCGGACGGTTGAAGCAGCTGGGGGTACCAACCAACGAGGTCACCAACGGGAGGAGCAGGAGCAAGAAGAAGCTGCTACACACACCCGCCAACAGGAGGAACAGGAGCAAGACGAAGCGATCACGAGAACCAACCGACAGGAGGAGCAGGAGCGAGCCGACACGACCACGAACAACTGTCAACAGGAGGAGCAGGAGCGAGCCGAAACGACCACGAGCAACAATCAACAGGAGGAGCGAGACGAAGAGCAGCCGCAGCGAAGACAGCAAAAACCGCAGGAGCAAGGAGAGACGGAGCCACGGGACGCTGAAAACATGAGTATGTGTCAGTACCGTACATCAAAGGAGTCAGTGAGCGTATCAGTAGGGCATTACGTAATCATGGCTTAAAGGTTGCTCATAGTTCTAAGACTACCTTCAAAGTTTACTGACGCATGTTAAGGATCCTATGAGTAAGGGAGAGAAAAGGGGGGCAGTTTATGAAATGAAATGCGAGTGTGGGTCAACATATATAGGGGAATCAGGTAGGCCGCTACGGGTAAGGGTGGAGGAGCATATAGGGGATATTCGGAACGGCAGGCTTCTAAATCAGCAGTGTCATGTCATGTATATAGTTGTCGGAAGGATCTGAACCCTCGTGATGTTAAAATTGTTGCAGTAGAGCAAAAATCCGTAGAAGGTCTGTTAGGGAAGCGATAGAAATTAGAATAAGGGAAGCAGATATAAATCGGGATAGGGGAAACGTTACACTTAACCCAATTTGGGACCCCGTTTTAGGAGCATTGTAGGAGGATCGTCATGGCTGCAGGATTGTAGTAGTATTAGGATTATCATTGTTAACAAGAATTCAACAGGATTGGACAAAATCAGGGGAAAATAAAATCAATAGTAGGGGCTTGAGCTAGTGAAACGTGAATATAAGGAACGGGTTATTTGTATTATTTGTGCCTTTTGCGAATAGGCGTTTAATGGTTCGGCGGATTGAATGTTTTTGTATTATTTTGTTTAGGAATAGGCGTTTAATGGTTCGGCGGGAATTGCAAGAATACGTAATATACTTCTTTAAATGAGAGGTATGTAGGAAGGGAACTCAAGCGATGAAGATGAATTGTGTTTGAAAACTTGGCTGTTCATGATCGACATTCCGTTGAAAAGGCTATCATAAACTCGTTTCGAAGTTTAAACTTTTTTAATACCCGATTAATATCCCCTTTCTCTTGAGCTGAAGGTGTCCTGAAATATGTCTGCTTGTGATCGGATGTCCAGGAATGTGTGCATGACTCTGGGCAATCTAACAAACAATCCTTCCTTCACGGTATTCACTCTTGCGTATGGCACATTAAACAACGGTAAATGCCTCGTTGCTCTCACGGGCACATACAATGAGAAACGGCGTACTAAAAAGATGAGTCGATTCTACCTTTAATAACGTTGCGCATGAACATCAAATCATGCTGACTTCTTCGTGATGACAATGACATGACCTTAAAATGATTAATGAGGTCGCTGTACAATAGTGAGCTAGATTGGTTCCGACAGTTTGTGTTCAACCATAGAAGAAATTTGTGTTGCACCCTGTCGACTCTAACACGTTCCGACTCTATATTTTCGACAGAATACGTTGCCAGAACCGGTTTTTTTCTTCAACGTCATGCAGAAGTGTTTGCACTTGTCCGGGTTTACATTCAATCGCCAAAGTTTGGACCATCGACACACTCGATCGATATCGCCCTGAAGCAAGGCTGCATCAGTCTTGTACTTGACCTGACTCTCATTGGCGTAGCCGTGCTTTCTGAACTTGTAGGGACGCATCCAGCCTCTTGATTAGGTACCCGACCGGACATTTTAGGAGAGGCCAAATGTTACTTGCGAGCTAGCCAGCCGTCCCCTTTTTACATTTTTACACGAATTTAGGGCAGTGTAATTTGAATACTTAAAGGGAGTGTGGCACCTTGGTCGAATCCTGGAATTCATTGTAATTATAAGTACTTTTAGCCGAAGATCAAGGAGGCGTCCATGATTTCTCTGAAAAAATATACAATAAGCTCCATATTTATATTTTTAAATGCTCCTGTACGGAAATAAATAAATATATGCCTGTGGATGATGTCATGATCTGGCAACCACTACCATATTCAATACGCTTTAGGGGTTTCGATTGGCTGATACTCACCGTGACGTCAGCATATGTCGTCACACCAACAGCCATGAGAACTGTGGCCTGCTGCTAAGGGTACATGAGGGGTACATTTCAGGTAAGTTTTAGCTTTTTCTACGGAATTCTTGACTTCCAAGACAAAATATTGAGTACCGGATTTGCCGACTTGCTTTAAAATTTGGCTATATCGGTTAAACTCACGTTATGAATGTGCCACATTCCCGTTAACACGTTCTTTGACGGGGATCTGAGCCACCTACGCTTTGACGGGGGGGGTGGGGGCAGGTACCAGCCCCCTAAGATCTCGAGAACCATACTAGATAGCGAAAAACGGTAAACGACGTTTAGTAGCTCATCCACCTCTCTATCGAAAATATTTGCACTATTTTTTCAGGTCACGTTTAAGGTCACTAGAGGTCAAAACATGCCGTCATAGGGATAGCATTTAAATGAAGGTTTTCGGCCATTGCATCTGAACAAGTAAAGATAGATCAAACAATTTGAACCATTAAAATCCTCGCAGCAAGCCGAATCCATGATATATAACATGGCCCTGCTAGGTGCTTTGCCGAACGCCTTATAAAAGCCCTTACAACAATAATGGTCAAATCAGGTCTAATATGTCATTGGACCTGACCTGAAGTCAAGTCAAGGTCAAATTAGATCAAAATGCATATCTTTAGAACCTCAAAGACAAGTTATTTAATTAAAACCACTTTTCTCATGTATTTCCAAGGAATAGGTCAAGCCTCGTACCTGACCTTAGGTCATCGATTTAAAAAATAACGGAACATATTTTAGACAGCTCGGTGGGCTCAGTATGTGGCATGAGTTTCAATGGGATAAGTTCCCCCTGCTCCGAATTATGTTAGCTTTTTTTAGGTGTTAACTTCTTTAGGTCAGGTCACTTGACCTGTACTGGTGACCTGACCAGAGTGACCTAACTTTAGGTTTTTGACAAAAGTTGTAAAAATGATGAAAAGGTATACCAAAAACGGGCGCGTGCCGTTTTTATGTTATCTCCAAAAAATCCGAACGGGCGGGTATCCAACCCCCTCTCCTCTGTCAATGCGCGTGTTAACACGCGCATTGACGGGGTCTGAGCCGCCTTCGCATTGACGGGTGGGGGCGGGTACCCGCCCCCTAAGATCTCGAGAACCACGGTAGGTAGCGAAAAACGGTAAACGGCGTTGGGCTGCCCATCCACTTTTCCATCGAAAACATTTGTACCATTTTTTGTCAGGTCACATTTAAGGTCACGAGAGGTCAAAACATGCCCGTCATAGGGATAACATGTAAATTCAGTTTTTCGGCCATTACATCTGAACAAGTAAAGATAGAGCAAAACAACTTAAACTGTATGAATCCTCTTAGCAAGCCGAATCGAATGATATATAATTTGACCTTGCTAGGTCAAATCAAGGATTTGACCTGACCTGAGGTCAGGTCAGAGTCAAATTATATAAAATGCATATCATTAGAACTGCAAAGCCCAGGCGAGTCTAACGCAGCTAAAATAAATGCTCTATCACCATCTGTTACTGATTTATTCCGTAAAAACCATTTTTCCCATGTATTTCCAATGGAGAGGTCATGCCTCGTACCTGACCTTAGGTCATCGATATCAAAAAAACCGGAACATATTTTAGAGAACTTGGTGGGGCCATTATGTGATATGAGTTTCAATCGGATAAGTTCACCCTGCTCCGACTTATGCTATCTTAAACTTTTTTTGAGGTCGGGTTACTTGACCTGTACTGGTGACCTGACCTGAGATGACCTAACCTTAAAGTTTTTACAGAAGTTGTAAAAATGATGAGGGAAAAGGTATACCAAGTACGGCGGCGCTACGCGCCGCCGTTTTTCTACTGTCTCCGAAAAACCCGAGGGGGGCGGGTACCCGCCCCCGTCAATGCGCGTGTTAAAGCGAGCACAGACTGTATGTTGGATTGGGAAAGCGTCTGAATGCGGCCATTTGCGTGTCTAAGAAGTTTGGAGATAAACCTGGCTGCCTGTCTCAGCCTTGACTACTATCAGATCCCAGTACTGACACGTCGAGCATAAAAGTAAAACGTCAATTAACACGCGCATTGACGGGGGGCGGGTACCCGCCCCCCTTGGGTTTTTCGGAGATAGCAGAAAAACGGTGGCACGTAGCGCCGCCGTACTTGGTATACCTTTTCCTCATCATTTTTACAACTTCTGTGAAAATTTTAAGGTTAGGTCATCTCAGGTCAGGTCACCAGTACAGGCCAAGTGACCTGACCTCAAAAAAAGTTTAAGATAGCATACATCGGAGCAGGGTGAACTTATCCGATTGAAACTCATATAACATAATGGCCCCACCGAGTTCTCTAAAATATGTTCCGGTATTTTTGATATCGATGACCTAAGGTCAGGTACGAGGCATGACCTCTCCATTGGAAATGCATGGGAAAAATGGTTTTTACAGAATAACTCAGTAACGGATGGTGATAGAGCATTTATTTTAGCTGCATTAGACTCGCCTGGGCTTTGCGGTTCTAATGATATGCATTTTATATAATTTGACCCTGACCTGACCTCAGGTCAGGTCAAATCCTTGATTTGATCTAGCAAGGTCAAATTATATATCATTCGATTCGGCTTGCTAAGAGGATTCATATAGTTCAAGTCGTTTTGCTCTATCTTTACTTGTTCAGATGTAATGGCCGAAAAACTGAATTTACATGTTATCCCTATGACGGGCATGTTTTGACCTCTCGTGACCTTAAATGTGACCTGACAAAAAATGGTACAAATGTTTTCGATGGAGAAGTGGATGGGCAGCCCAACGCCGTTTACCGTTTTTCGCTACCTACCGTGGTTCTCGAGATCTTAGGGGGCGGGTACCCGCCCCCCCCGTCAATGCGAAGGTGGCTCAGACCCCCGTCAATGCGCGTGTTAACATTCTCGCCCACTCAGGAAGCCTATCTCATCGGCTCACACGAGCAGCAGTGCTCAAAGTACTCCATAACCTTCTTAGCAAAACAAGACGATTATCTTGAGATTTGCGGAGCGGTAACATTACGCCGGTTGGCACGGTCGCGTATGCCGGCCTGTTGGTGGGCTCGTCCGGCAGGCTTCTGCCCATGGCTGTCGCCATCGGAGGAGCGCCATGAAATCGGTTGATCCTAAACTGTTTTATATTGAACGCATGTTTTGGATGTTTGGTTAGTTGATTTGGTTATTTTGAACGTGTATGAATGAATACATGGGTTTATTAGAATTATCGTTAGAGCGCCGCCAAGACTTAAGCCCACCGCGGTTTTTGCACTAGACTTAACGCTATTTCTGTTATGTCTTTGTATGCCAATTAATGTATCTGCATCTTTACATAACTTTACAGCCCACCCATGTTCAGTGTAGGGGAAATTTCCCATTTTGTCCTAACATAGATCTGCCACTGCAATCAGCAAACCTGTGATTGCACCCAGGGTCTGCTAGAAAATGTTTGACAAACTCAACCTCTTCTGGAGCCACTAAATTGTCGGTTGGCCTGTCCACCTGTTGACCTGTTGATATGGTCGAGGAAAATCGGATCTTTGGATAGAACTAAGCCTAAGTGTTTCTTTTTATCACGTTTGAAAATTTCTACGCCAAATTTTAAACGGGGATCGACTGTTTTACGTTTAAAAAATTGTTTATATTTTTTCGACGGAAATGTGGGTTATAGCCAACACCTGGGCTTATCCATAAATGTCCGCCATGTCTTTGCAGCAGCAATGCTGAATCGTCATTATGTCATCAATTATGTGAGGCGCTCTGAGAGAGGGGATTTGGGGCTTTAGTAAACATACCGTCAAGGTAGGTAAATTATTGTGAATAATGAGCCGAGCATGGATCGCTGTGCACCTCCTGATTTTAGTTCTTTTATATCTGATGATACTAATAATAACGTTGGAGATGAGATTAGGGATGGTTTTGATGATGTTGGGAGCGTTGGTAATGAGCTATTGTCAAGTATTATCCCATAGTTCCGTTCTGGCAAGTATAAATTAATCAATTTCAAGAGTTGCCCTAAATCCCCAATACTATGTTTACGCTTGGCGAGGAGACCATACTGCCATGGAGATGACCAGTTTTCTTAAATGTCTTTATAATTAGTGATGAGTTCGGATTCATTACTCAGGTCAAATATGTGATTTGACCTGACTTGAGGTCAGATCAAGGACAAATTAGGTCAAAATGTATATCGTTAGAACTGCAAAGAAATAATAATCTAGTTCAGGTAAAATAAACGCCCTGTCACTATACATTAATAAGTTATTCAGTTAAAACTATTTTTCCCATGCATTTCCTATATATAGGCATTGGCTCCTATCTGACCTTAGGCCATCTATATAAAAAATAGCGGGACACATATTAAAGAAGTCGATGGGCCCATTATGTGATATGAGTTTCAACCGGATTAGTTTGCCCTGTTCCGACTTATGCTATCGTGAACTTCTTTTGACGTCAGGTCACTTGCCCTGTACTGGCAATCTGACCTGAGTTGACCTAGCCTTAGAATGTGGAAAAAAGTGTAAAAATGATCAGAGAAAAGGTGTGCCAAGTACGGCGGCGCTAAGCGTCGCCGTTTGTATGTTATTTCCAAAAAACCCGAGGGGGCTGAGTACCCGCCTCCCCCCACCCGTCAATGCGCGTGTGAACATTCAATGACATTGTTTATATTTATTTTTATCATTTGACTTGTTGAAGACGTGACCTGAAGAGGCATTTTGTTCAATCATTTAAGAGGAAATGTCCACTCAAAGGAAGTGGCTGCTGAAGCTTCAAACCAAATCTAATCACCGTATATTTCAATGTGCAGTGAGCAGGGGAGTGTTTCGATATACCTTCAGCTTGCTAAGGCTATCCACTTCTGGAATTTCTCTGAGCTGTTTATTATCGTATTGATTAGTCCCGCACTGTTTAAATTCGGATGTTGAGTCCATGAATCAAATTAGAGTTCCATCCGTAGCTATTTGGGTTGTAGGGGCGCACAGTGTGGTCCTTTTGCGCCCATATAATACCCACGTTGCATCCCAACTATAACTACAGCGAAATGAGCGCTAGGCTATGACTAAATTGAATTTAGTCCTCATGCGTTTTGGTATCCTGTACCTGGAAAGTTATTCGATGTTTCTCATACATTTTAGCATATCCCTTTGAAAATATTGCTCAAATACATTCCTTATTCTGTGTCTGTCATTATTAGTTCTTAGGGTTGTGCAAAAATAATCGCGGCTCATGAATGACGAAGCTCGCTTAACTACATGAAATGACACCTTAAAGACACGGTAATGGAAAAAGAGAAAAAATATAACAGTATCAGCAACATTTGTATAACTACCCATTTGTGGGGGGGGCTGGGGAACTCGCGTCTTCCCCTACCTCGGACAGTCTCCTGCTATGCTTTACTATAGGTACTATGATATTTCAGGGGTGGGTCTTGAGCCTCTCTAGCCCCCTTTTATCTGCCACTGCATTCCCTGTACGACAATTGTTAACAGATAACAATTGTAAGAATTGTGCGTGTTGAAACGTTCGTGGAAGTGCGAGATTTTTAGTGGGTCTTGTATTCTTTGGTATGGGCGTTGGATGGCCCACGTAAGTGTTTTGCACCCCCCTTCCCCCACAAGCGGTGACGGTGGAAGTAGGCGGGCTTTTGGGCTCGGAGCCCAGCCACCTACCTATGAACATCGGTGGGCTGACATGCCATTTATTCCCACAAAGGTATGTTCCGAAAATAAGGAAAAACTAAAAAGAAAAAATGTTCAGAAAAGCAAATAAGTTCAACGCAATGTTGCGAGACCATTGCGTAGCTATATCACTGCAATCAGGATTCGGTGTTCTGCATATGAAGCCCTGTGTTGATATACAGTTACCTATCCACTGGGGGGCGGAACTCGTGGGGTACCTGGGCACGGTGCTCCTCCTTAAATGATAAATTTTAACATTAACCCTCTGGCGTTGACTGGAAAGAAATGGGTTACAAATTTCATGGCCCCTTTGAATCAATACTTTCCGCCGCTCCTGTGCCTATCACTAGGCCCTCGTCTCCTGTAGTTATCTTGAACCCCATTTCCATTCCTTGTTTTTGGTATCCTTATTGATGAAATTAAATGGGAGCTTAAGTAAAAGTGCGGCTGTTTCGACCAGCAACACCAACCACACCTGACTCACAGCTGACCAAGCGTTAACCCACGCCCCGGTGAGCCTCCGAGCCACCTTCGCCCTGGTAGGGGGTGTCCAAACAATCCCCCTCGAACTCGACTCTAATACGGGATAGCGAAAAAACGCGAAAGCAGGTGAATAGCCCATTGAAATTCATGAAGAAACTCTATCAGTCACTTTTTGGCTGAGGTCAATATTGAGGTCATGACAGGTCAAAGAATGTAGCATGATAGAGAAGAATTTATGGACTCTAGCGTCTGACAATTGAGTTAGAATCATTTTAAGCATAGTCCACTTTCTCTCGTTACAGCCAGTTGGGTGATGTATAATATTATTGTACTAGGTCAAAACATAAAAAGACCTGAACTAAGGTATTGCCAAGGTTACCATCTAGCCTAGCATAATCAATATGTGTATGAATCGACTCGCAATAACATTCTAAACGTAATGATATGAAAATAAAGATTTTTCATCATTTTGTGCAGTTATTACTCAAGTCTGAAAAGCCTGCAGTGGATAGCCCCAGATGAACTTTAAGGTTACAGGTTCAAACTTGCAGCATGAACCTATAAAGGGACCTAGGATACTATGTTCTGAAGAATACGAAGGTATTGCACGCGGTATCTACACAATTGATTCAATTTTTCGGCATTTCCTTTTCCTGATTTTCATGGAGGTTTATCCCCTGGTCTACGATCTGAAAAATTCCGAAATTAGTTGTAGTACCCGGAGGGCCCTTTATGTGGTATGCGCTTCAATTCGATGGATTCGCCCTTTTCTTACTTACGCCACCTTAAACATTTTTGGAGGTGATGTCACTTGACATGTACTGGTAACCTGATCTGAGATGTCCCAACCTTAAAATTTTGGGGAAGGTTGCGGAATCGATCATGGATAAGGTGTGCTAAGTACGGCAGCGATTCGCGTCATCGTTTTTTCGTGCCCCTGGAGCAGCCTAAGGGTTTTCAAACACAGACCCCCACCCTGGCGGGAATTAACAATCCGACGTTGTCATGGTGACCAATCCTATTCACGGAGACCAGATTGCAACTGGAGTATTTTTCCGCCTTGCTGGAATCGGCGCTGGTGAAAGAATGTGACTTCTTAACCCTCGCCACACGGGGGCGGGGGGCATCGATGGTCCCCTAAGGTTTTTTCACCCGATCATTTTCCAATTATCCTTGAAATTGTATACTCCGGGCCAGACTAGATCAGATCACCAGGCGAGGTCAAACAAGTTCACCTCTCTTCAACTTTTTTTATTATTCAAACGTTTATTCGTAAAATGCGTAGAATAACACGGCAGCGTAAGTCTGCTCCTGCACGATCTTGTCCAGGAATTTGGCGTTGACTTCCTCGATCTGGTCTGGAAGCACCGTGGTGTCTAAATTGGTGAGAAATTCCTGTATAGCATCCTAGCCCATCAAGTCACCGCACTGAGTGACAGTTGCCCCGTCTTGCCCACCCTGGACCATGTAGGGAGGCCCCGGCTGCTCAAAAAGGCCTTCAACTTTTGAGCTCTAGCATAACTGCATTTCTTGGCCAATTGATTTGAGATCGTCTTCACTTGATGGCTCCTACAGAATAAAAAAATTAGATCCGGGATTTTTCAATTTGGTGACCTGAGGTCAGGTAACAAGGTGACCTCTCCGGGTACCGCAATATACGTGAATAGACAATATGAATGCAAACACAGAAATGATCTAGAAGGAATTTTGGCAGAATCAACATTTGCAGAAGTAACATTAACGCGCATTGACGAGGGTCTGAGCCACCTTCGCATTGACGGGGGGCGGGTACCCGCCCCTAAGATCTCGAGAACCACGGTAGGTAGCGGAAAACGGTAAACGGTGTTGGGCTGCCCATCCACTTCTCCATCGAAAACATTTGAACCATTTTTTTGTCAGGTCACATTTAAGGTCACGAGAGGTCAAAACATGCCCGTCATAGGGATAACATGTAAAATTCAGTTTTTCGGGCATTCCATCTGAACAAGTAAAGATAGAGCAAAACGACTTGAACTATATGAATCCTCTTAGCAAGCTGAATCGAATGATATATATAATTTGACCTTGCTAGGTCAAATCAAGGATTTGACCTGACCTGAGGTCAGGTCAGGGTCAAATTATAAAAATGCATATCATTAGAACCGCAAAGCCCAGGCGAGTCTAATGCAGCTAAAATAAATGCTCTATCACCATCCGTTACTGAGTTATTCCGTAAAACCATTTTTCCATGTATTTCCAATGGAGAGGTCATGCCTCGTACCTGACCTTAGGTCATCGATATAAAAATACCGGAACATATGTTAGAGAACTCGGTGGGGCCATTATGTGTTATGAGTTTCAATCGGATAAGTTCACCTTGCTCCGACTTATGCTATATTAAACTTTTTGAGGTCGGGTCACTTGACCTGTACTGGTGACCTGACCTGAGATGACCTAACCTTAAAATTTTCACAGAAGTTGTAAAAATGATGAGGGAAAAGGTATACCAAGTACGGCGGCGCTACGCGCCGTGTTTTTACTGTCTCCGAAAAACCCGAGGGGGCGGTACCACCCCCGTCAATGCGCGTGTTAAAACTGGACACATGCAGCAAAATACTATTTTCGGGAGGTCTATAAACACCCAAATTATAATAACGATGTGTTCCTGGAAGGTGTTGAAAAGCTTCTCGATAAACTGGAAAGTAATAAGCTGCAGATTTTGGCAGGGAACTTCACTTTAACTTTTGAAACTGCCAAATGATAGGAGTCTTCCAAGTTCTTTAATATAATGTCTGCCTACAATTTTTGCCCACAATTTCAAAACCGACAAGAATTGGCACAGTGACCCCTCCTCTTAGACAACTTTTTACAAGTGATATTAACTTAGTTAATCAATCTGGTATAATATTAAACGACATTTCTGATCATTTACCTATATTCATGACTCTTCAGGAAGACACTCAAAACACACAAACAAATGCCTAAATCGTATCACGGTTTTCGACAACACTAAGATTAACCAACTGAGAACATACATATCTAGTAATCTAAACAACTTTAATGCAATCACAGATCCTAATATCGCATGTCGAATGCTCATAAATACATTTCAGAACGGAATAAACTATTTTTCGAAAACCTTTACACCAAGTAGGAGAAGAACTGCGATAAAGCCCTGGATATCGCCTAGAATTTTGGCATGCATAAACCACAAAAACAAAATGTTCAAAAGTATATTTCAAAAAGCTTAAAAATCAGAATGACCCAGAACTAGAACAGCTAGAAGAATCATATAAAAGATACCGTAACGTTCTGACAGGAATTACAAGGAAGCAAAGAGAAAATATTATAGAGACTCTTTTGATGCAAATGAAGAAAATGGAAAAGAAACATGGAAATTACTAAATGGACTAATTGATAAGAAACACAAAAATAATTACTATCCGGTAACATTCAAAACTAGCCAAGGAACACTGACAGATAACGAGGAGATTGCAAATGGTTTTAATGATTTCTTCAGTCCGTTGGAACCACTTTAGAGGAAAGATTCCTCCTCGGACAAAGCGCAGTTGACTACTTGCAGCCCCTACATATGATGTGTTTCAGAATAATATCTTAACAAATAATAAGCAAATCGAAAATATAATAAAGTCTTTAAATGCTGTTGGAGGAGGAATAGATAGGATAAGTTCTAGGATCTTAAAATCGACATACCAATGTTATTTAAGTAATTTGGCACACTTCTTTAATCTCTGCTTATCAACTGGAATATTTCCAGATTTGCTAAAGATTGCGGTGATTATTCCGATTCATAAATCTGGAGACAAGGATAGGTTCAACAATTATCGACCTATATCTTTGCTTCCAATCTTCTCTAAAATTCTGGAGAAGATATTACATCAATACATAGTTGAATATTTAGACGCAAACAACATTCTTTACAAATTGCAATTTGGATTTCGTAAGCTACATAGCTCCTACATGCCAATTGCCCATTTATATGACACTGTTACGGAATGTTTAGAAAGGGTGAGATTTCTTGTGGAATTTTTCTAGATCTAAAAAGCATTTGATACTGTTAGTTTCAGAATACTCTTAGAAAAATTACACTTTCTTGGGTTCGTGGAAAACTTTATGACATTGTGTGTTCATACCTGAAAAATAGGTGTCAATTGACTAAATTTAAAGATATATTCTCAGATCGGAAAATAGTCACCACGGGAGTACCACAGGGCTCGATATTGGGCCACTTTTGTTTATTCTATATGTGAATGATTTATATCGTGTTTCGAACAGGCCGTTTTTATCATTTTGCCGACGATACAGCCATTGTAGTAAAGCGGAAAATAAAAACCTTTTGCAACAAAAAATAAACACTCTTCTACCAAAGTAACGCAGTGGTTTCAATCAAACCGTCTATCGCTTAACGCCGAGAAATCACACTACCAAATTTATTCTAAAAGCGACTTTACTGACATAAAAATAAAACTGAATGAAGTCGAAATAGGAAAGAAAAAGTGGTTAAGTATTTAGGTGTCCTGGTAGATGATAATTTGAAATGGGATGCTCATGTGGCCAACATGGCAGCTCTAATCAGTAGAAATCTGGGGTAATGAGTAGAGCAAAATATTATTTAGAATCACGAGAACTTATCTGTCTATATAACACTCTTGTGCTACCATACTTCAATTACTGCGCAGTTGTATGGGGAAGCAATTATCAAACGCATTTAGATAAGCTAATGAAACTTCAAAAAGGGCAGTTTGAATAATTAGGAAGAAACCTTTTACCATCCAACAAATGGACTTTTTGTTGAACTGAACTTGTTAAAACTCAATGATATTATTACTAAACAGAAAATTATAATTCGATCAAATTTTTAAGTCAATCACTACCATTTGCCATCTCATCACTCTTTCAATATCATCGTCCTGCAAACACTCGCCTAATACAACATTTTATGTTCCTTTAGCAATAACGAACTACAGATCATTTTCAATATCATGTTCAGCTCCAACAGCGTGGAACCAGATAATATGTCCGATTTTCCAAATCTTGATGATGTTCCATTGCAGAAATATACATTTTAAAGAAAATTATCAGAAAACATTTTAGGAACCAATAACGATCCCAGGAGGGGAATCAATAGTAAATGGATTCAGGTAAAAATCAAGCTATCAAGTACTTTCTTTTTGTGATTCTTTTTCATCTCGCTGCCTAGTTTTCTCATAGCCATTGACTGACCAATTTTTTTCTTTTTATGAGTTTCTTATTTAACCCTGAAAACTTAAATCCACTAATACCAACTTTAGAGTACCCAGTTTCTCTCGAATGTTACTAGTTCTCCTATTCTTTTCGGGAGACTTGGGGAAATACTCGTAAATAACTTTGAATATTCAATAAAAATAAATAAATAAATAAAAATAAAAAGGCATGGGGAAAAGCTGTCTTTTGGTCCAGAAGTCACAAAAATGATTGCAAATTATCTCAGAAAGGTATTCTTAGCAACCTTTTAACGGATTCCAGGGGTAATATTTTCCGTTTGATATATCTGAGGTCATCTCAGGTCACCAGGCATCAAAAACGGTATTTTGACCATAACTGTTGACCTAATTAAGCTAGAGCACTGAATTAGACGTCATCATGTATGTCTCGTCACTGTCTTTCATTTGATATTCGACAAGGTCACTTTCTGACCTTTAGTGACCTCAGGTCATGTCAGGTCAATAGGTGCCCCCTGGAGGTCAAACCACTGTCGGAAGGGCATTTTGTTCCACACAGTGGAGAAAGCCCTGACATTTTCCTATGAAATGCAGTTACCAGACCTCATTAGCTCTAATGGCATAAAAGCTGTGCCCAGTTTTCTTAAGTATTGCATCTGTTAGTAGAAATAGCCTATCATGACCCAACATGATCTCTGGAGGTCAAAATATTGACCTGAGCGCTTAAACACATTCAAGTTAAAACCTTGCTGAATTCACAAGAGCTTTCCAATGTACTTTGAAGATTTGCGCTAGCCCCCTATTTTCGTAGTTAGAGGGGGCCATCGATGTTCCCCGTGTGGCGAAGGTGGCGACGGACCCCGGGTGGAGCGTGGGTTAACATCACTCCTCTTTTTTATAGGGTACAGAAATGGGGTACAGATTTGGGAAATTAGGAAAAAGTAAAACAAAGGTTATAAAATCATTATTTATAATATTTTTGGTACGAATGACGCTGTACAGATTTACATACGCGAGAAGTAGGTAGGTACAATTGGAAGATGTATTGGAAAATTAACATATTGCGGTTGCCATATCTTTCCCGATCTTCAAAAGTTGTAGGGACATTCCCTACAAGTTTTCGGGGGTCTACAAACTTGTAGGGACACTGTCCTTAGTGTCCCTAGTGGTGGTTACGCCCATGCTGACGATAGATTTTCAAGTCGTCAACGAACATGAGACAATGGGAGGAGGAAATCTCATCCGGAAGATCATTTACGTACATCGCGAATAAGAGGCGACAGCAATCCACTTTCCGGTGTGCCCGATATAACCCGGCCCCACTCCGAGCACTTTCCGTTGACAATAACTCGCTGCTGTCTATTCTGTAAATAAGGTGAGAACCAATTCAATGCCGAACCGGAAATGTTGTAGGAATTTTTTAGTTTGTGTACTAAAAGAGAATGGTTTACGCTCTGAAAAGCGGCCGTATAGTCTGTATATACAATCTGTTTAGTAGCCAAGCGAGTTAGAGTCCCAGGCCGCGCCCAAAAGTGTGGCCAGGTTAGATGCGCACGATCTTCCAGAAACAAATCCATGTTGAGTCGGCGATAAAATGGGTTTTACATGCCCCAACAAACACACATAGGCTACGCGCTCTAAAATCTTTCCAAAAAATCGAGTTAAAGATACTGATTTATAATTTTTGGGGTCTCTAGGACATCTCTTCTTAAAAATTGGCACTGTTTTGCCACTCTTCGAAGATTCCTGCAGTAAAGAAAAATTGGCACGGCAAGAGGATCACGACACTCGTATATGATCCGCGCACTGGTTCCGTCCGGACCGCATACTCCAAACAGAATGACCTTGGATGACATCGACCCCATAATTGTAGCAAAGCTTCTTTTCGACCTTCCCTCTATGACCCTGGTCTGCCTTTAGCTTATTCCCGTTATTTTCCCGCTTAATAACGGTATTTCCCAATAGGTCCCCAGCATGGCCAATATTTGAAGTCTATGACATCGTTTGACCTTGAAGATATTGACCTAGGTCAATGAAAATTGGTCATGATGTAGATCGCCATAGCCTCCACCCACCCTCTAAACAGAGTTTTTCTGCGTCTTTTAGTTTTTGAGATCTTAGAGGGGGCTTACCACGCCCCTCTACAGTGCGCGTTAGTGCCAGAGCCCTCTCCAGTGCGGGTGTTAGTTGAATCAGCTTAAGCATACGCGTCGGAAAAGGGGGGCCAGGGGGCCTGCCCCCCACTTTTTGGCCAAAAATTTCCTGATCTCAGTCAAAATGAGAGACAACCAGACATTCTTATATCCAGCCGCTGCGGAATGCAGCGAGGAGCCCAAATTCGAACAGTTTTTGGTCCTGATGTTGAAAGTTTTTGTCAGCATCAGGTTGAAGTTTGCTGGCCCCCACTTTTTTGCCGTGCACACTTATGAGCTTAAGTATACTTCTCCCATTGCAATTGATTTAGCATGATCTGCTGAAAATTTGGGGTGAATCGGTTTGGCCGTTTCAGCGCTGTAGCAAAATGAACATGAACAAAAACCTCGGTGGCCATCCGTGAGGCCGTTTCCGACCACTGTGCAGCAGCGTGATTCTGAGCTGCGCAAGGCTCTGGGACGTCCACCATGTTGTGTTCTGGCAGGCCAGCTGTCTGCCGGCGACCGTGCTAGCACCCCGGCCGGGGGAACAGGTTCTGGACGCCTGCGCCGCCCCGGGCATGAAGACGTCTCATCTGGCCGCTCTCATGCAAAACACCGGGTAAGTGTGAGATCGAGAATTTTGTTTTATATTTGTATTCAACCGGTATGCTAGAGCTGTTTGCAAGTTGTATTGATTGTGCAGATCCAAGATGGCTGCTGACGATCCAGATCAGGGGGTCATCCTCTTAGTCATCCCCTCAAAATAGCTTATGTGCAACGTCTTGAGAGAAAAACGGAGCTTGTGCAGAATCGCCTTCCTATATGATAAATGCATGGTACCTGTGCTCGGTCATCGAATTTCACGAGTATGCGATATATTCGCGAATACAACTCCCAAGGCATTACACACCAAGTGATTTTAATGGGATGACTAATGGGCCGCAATCTTCCATACATTTGAACCAGTTTCACTTGCAGCTGGGTAGGCAGTCCCATGGTCTAGCTGCCGGTCCGTCAGCTGTTGCGTGGAGGCCTGCGTCACCCGGGTCCCGATACCAGTCAACAGGGTTATAGGGATCAGCTGGCGTCCGCCGGTGCCTTGCAGATGAACTTGTACTTGTTGCCGCAGTCCTTGTCGTCCCACTGTCCAGACGCCTCGGCGTGAATCATGACACAGTCTTCGTTGAAAATGTTATTGGGCTCTCCGCTCTCCCAGAACTGAAAGAAATGCAAGCAGTTTCACCTTTGTCTGCATAGTATATGCTTTGCTTAATATTGCAGTTTCTGAACGACTTATTATACGACGTGGGAAGATATAAATATATTACACTCAGAGCCGAAATTCGGGTCAGAGGGAAGTGACATCACCTTATCTCTCTAAAGTACCACAGTGCTAGACCATAATACTAGAGCTACCCCTGTGATAGCTAAATATTCCAATAGAAAATTGAATGTCACTGGATGGACTTCAGCTTTCTCCTACTTGTTTTAATGTTACCATACGCTTTTTTAACACTCGCCCCAGTAGGCCTCCGATCCATTTTCGGGTCACTCCGGGTGGGAGGGGGGTAGACACCCCTCGATCTCGGCTCCAATGCACGATGGCGAAAAACGTGAACGGTGACACACAGCTTATATGAAATGGTGAAGAAACTATATCGGCCAATTTTGAGCATATGTCAATGTTGATGTCCTGGCAGGTGAAAGAATGTAGCAGGTTAGACTTTTGACTGGGTTGAGTTAGAGCCCATTTTAGGCAATGATCGACTCCTCTCGCTCCGGCGAATTTAATGAATCAGAATCAGAATATATTCGGAAGCGTCCACATGCGTTGATCAACCAAGTAGGTGGTTTTTCACGTTTCCACGTCATATGATAAAACAGGGTAGGTAAAACTAGCGATAAAATCTAAGGATAAAAGTATACTGTAAAAGTAAGATGATATCACACACATACACAACGCGCACAACGACAGAAACAAAACTAGCGGCGATCAAACTCTCTCAACTGCCTCTCTAATAGAAGGGCTCTCAAAGTGGGTCTGAACGGCATGCCCTCTCCGATGTCCAGCTCGTTCAGCAGAGCTGCCCCTCGGTACGCAAGCCGACGTCGGCCTGCCTCCGTGCGTATTCGCGGCAGGGACAGCTCCGCTGACCGGCGTGTTGCGTGGTTGTGTATTGTACTGCGTGGAGGGCCTATTGTGTGTACTATTTGTGGTGGCGTGCGAGTGTGTATAGTTTTGTGTACTGAGCATGCAGTGTGATGCACTGAATGAGGTGTTTGGCGTCCAACCACTTGAGCCGTTCAACAACGTCGGAAATGTGGTCTCGCTTTCGGCGCCCGCTGACTACCCTGGCACAGAAGTTAATCATTTTTTGAAATTTGTGTACCTGAGTATTGTTGCATGTTCCGTAAACACAAATACAGTAACGAACAACGGAGAGCACTAAAGATTGAATAATTTGGGGCATGAGCTGAGCAGGGACGACATGACGGATGTGGGTGAGAGCGATGAGTAGGCCAGTGTTTTGTTTTGTTTTTTACTGAATTTACGTGTCGTTCGAAGTCGAGGTGTCGATCAAGCAGAACATCCAGGACTCTTGACGAATTTTGAATCGATGATGGTCGAATTTCCGAACTTGAGGCTAATGGGAGGAAAATTTCGAAGTATCGCTTTTGTGCCTAAGACCATCATCTGCGTTTTGGCGGTGTTTACCTTCTGATGATGTAAGGCATGGTCATACTAGGTAAAAATGTCAAAATTACCTGGCCTAAGGTCAGGTCAAGGTCACCATCTGACCGCATCTGACCAATATCAATTTCAATCGAATCGCAATAATGAAAGGTAAGTGTATCTAAATGAAAGCTCCATAACCATTTCCCGCGAGTATTTGACCCAGGTCTGAAAAGCTGCTTAAAAAGGGAAGGTGGCACCTTGGTCGAATCCCGGAATTTAGTGTAATTAGGGTTATTTTAGCCGAAAATCATGAAAATGCCCCTGATCTCTCTGAAAAATGTACAGCAAGCTCAGGATTTGGATTTTTAAATGCTCCTCTAGGGTAAGAAATAAACATCTGCCTGCGGATGATGTCATGATCTGCCAACTTCTACCTATTCAACAGGCTTCAAGGGCTTCAATTGGCTGATTGCTCACCGTGACGTTAGCGCTGTCGTAACGCCAACAGCTGACAACTGTAGCCAGCCGCTTGGGTACATTTTGGGTAGATTTCAGGTAGGTTTTAGCTTTTCTCTACGGAAATGTTGAGTTTCAAAACAAATGATACATTGAGTGCCAGGTTTTGTGGCATGCTTTGCAACTTGGCTATCTCAGTTAAACTAGCGTTATAAAGGTGCCACATTCTCTTTAACACCCGCCCCGGTGGACCTGGGAGCCACCTTCGCCTTGGTGGGGGTGCTCAAACACCCCCTTGAACTCGGCACTTATGCGGGATGGTGAAAAAACGCGAACGCTGGTGGATAGCTCATACAAATTAATGAATAAATCTATCAGGCATTTTTTGGCTCAGGTCAATATTGAGGTCATGACAGGTAAAAAAATGTGACTTGTTAAATAAGAGTTAATGGGCTCTAGCGTCTGATAGAGTTGAGCTAGATTCAATTCTTATGCATCATTCGCTTCCTCTCGTTACGGTGAATCTAATGTTGTATATATGAATGTACTAGGTAAAAAATAAAATGACCCGAGGTCATGTCAAGGTCACTATCTGATCCGGCATAGTCAATATGCATATCAATCGACTCGTAATAGCAATACAAACGTAATGGTATCAAAATAAAGGCTTTATCGTCATTTCCTGTAAAGTTATTGACCCAAGCCTGACAACCTGTTTAAGTAGGCCAATATGACTTCATAGGTTACAGGCGAAAAATTGCAACATGAACCTGGAAAGGGGCCCAGGATACTAGGATTTGACGAGTAAGGAGGTACCTATCTACACACATACAGCCCAATTTGTGTATTCCCCATGCATTTCCAGTGGAGAGGTCATGATCTGTGTCTGAACCTGGGTCATCGATATAAAAATCCCGGAATATATTTTGTAGTGCTCGGTGGGAACATTATGTGGTATATTTTTCACTTCGATAGATTCAGCCTTTTCCTTCTTATGCCTCCTTAAACATTTTTGGAGGTGAGATTACTTGACCTGCACTGGTGACCTGACCTGAGATGACCCAGCCTTAAAGTGTTGTGGAAAGTTGCGAAATTGATGAAGGGTAAAATGTTTCAAATATGGCGGCGCTTCGCGCCGCCGTTTTTTGGCGTTGCCGGCAAAACCCGAGGGGGTGTTCAAACACCCACACCGAGGCGGGGGTTAAGCAATCCCAGATGATCTCTGAGGTTGAAGGTCCAAACTTGCAACATGACCCAGGAGAGTGACCGGAGAGTGTAAGATTTTGTGACTAAGAAGTTATTATCGGCCGTCTCTGCATAAATAAAGTCATTTTCGGTCATCCCATTTTCCCCATGCATTGCCAATGGAGAGGTCATGGCCCATATCTGACGCTAGGTCATCGATGTCAAAAGCCACTTTATCACAACTTATGGTATTTTGTGGTTCTTTTATGTGATATGAATAGTTGATCAACAGACTAAACCTGATGCCACTTTAAAAATGTTTGGTGGTGAGGTCACTTGACCTGAGTTGAGGCCTGGCTGCCCAAACTTTACGGTTTCGGAAACGCTCCACATTCGATAAAGGATAAGGTGTGCCAAGTAAGATGCTGTTTGGCTCCCATTTTCTAGCACCGTCGGAAAAACCCGAGGGGGTGTTCAAACTCTCCCACCAGGGCCAGACTTGAATTGGAATCAAAAGACCTTCCCTCAATTAGCTCGTTCCCAGTTCTCAATTGCTGCCAACCAGCAAAGCTCGGGATGCAAAACACGAGCTATATTTTGCATCGGCAGAGCTGCAGTACATCCGCTGGAGAGGATATCAATGTTTGAAGGCTTGTGGGCTGGGTGCTTTTACCGGATCTGGGCATAAATGGTAACGAGGACAATAAACTCACAAGAAGCGCGCACTCGGGAGTCAGCTATTAACACGCGCATTGAAGGGGGCGGGTACCCGCCCCCCTCGGGTTTTTCGGAGACAGCAGTAAAACGGCGGCGCGTAGCGCCGCCGTACTTGGCATACCTTTGCCCTCATCATTTTTACAACATCTGTAAAAAATTTAAGGTTAGGTCATCTCAGGTCAGGTCACCAGTACAGGACAAGTGACCTGACCTCAAAAAATTTAAGATAGCATAAGTCGGAGCAGGCTCAACTTATCCGATTGAAACTCATATCACATAATGGGCCCACCGAGTTCTCTAAAATATGTTCCAGTATTTTTATATCGATGACCTAAGCTCAGGTACGAGGCATGACCTCTCCATTGGAAATACATGGGAAATATGGTTTTTATTGTATAACTCAGTAACGGATAGTGATAGAGCGTTTCTTTTAGCTGCATTAGACTCGCCTTGGCTTTGCGGTTCTAATGATATGCATTTTATATAATTTGACCCTGACCTGACCTCAGGTCAGGTCAAATCATTGATTTGACCTAGCAAGGTCAAAGTATATATCATTCGATTTGGCTTGCTGCGAGGATTCATGTAGTTCAAGTTGTTTTGCTCTATCTTTACTTGTTCAGATTTAATGGCCGAAAAACTTAATCTACATGTTATCCCTATTACGGCATGTTTTGACCTCTCGTGACCTTAAATGTGACCTGACAAAAAATGGTCCAAATATTTTCGATGGAGAAGTGAATGGGCTACCCAACGCTGTTTACTGTTTTTCGCTACCTACCGTGGTTCTCGATATCTTAGGGGGCGGGTACCCACCCCCTCGTCAAAGCGAAGGTGGCTCAGACCCCCGTCAATGCGCGTGTTAAAGGGAATGTGGCACCTTGGTCGAATCCAGGAATTTATTGTATTTAGGGGTATTTTTAGCCGAAAATCATGAAAACGTCCATGATTTCTCTGAAAAATTTACAATGACCTCAATACAAAAATATTAGCTCAAACAAAAAATACTTCCATTTTTAAAATGCCCCTCTAGGGTGAAAAATAAACCTCTGCCTGTGGATGACGTCATAATGAGGCAACTACTACCATATTCAATAGGCTTCAAGGGCTTCAATTGTCTGATTGCTCACCGTGACGTCAGCGCTGTCGTCACACCAACAGCTGACAACTGTGGCCGCCTACCTGGGTTACATGTGGGGTACATTTCAGGTAGGTTTTTAGCTTTTCTCCGTGGATATTTTTAGTTTCAAGACAAATGATATATTGAGTACCCGGTTTTCCGGCATGCTTTACAACTTGGCTCTCTCAGTTAAAGTTACGTTATGAATGTGCCGCATTCCTTGTGGGCGCTGCGGCCTCTGGATGCCCTGCCCTGCACTGGGCGTTGAAGACGTCCGGCAGATTGACGGGTACTGCTGCGCGACTGTAGGGAAGTGGAGCTGTGGGGATCGGCGACGGGCGCGATGGATTTCTGTGTTCTGTCCTGAACATTTTCAGCTGAGCTGTATTACCTGGAAAACTCTAAGGCGGAAAAGAAACACAGGTTCAGACCAGTCCCAAGGAAAAATGTCACGTTTTACCAAATTGTGTAAAAAATTATATCTACCTATAGAGTTACACTAAAACGCTGAACAGTTAAATATTTAACTGTGTCATCAAAGGTGTCATTGACAAATATAGCTAAAAAAACGGTTTAGTTTTAACTTGTGAATTTTGTGAAGAAATTTGAAGCGGAGTGTCAGCAATTTTGGATGTTCATCGCCACGTAGAATAGGTAATGAGGAATGGATTCGTTTGCTGAAGATACAGTTAGGAATAAGGACAACTATTTAGGTTGTGGATCGGACTTTTCTCAAATGATCTATGTTAAACGAGTCTCTACAGATGTGACATCTGGAAGCAGTGGTTCATCCATATACGCCATCAAAACATACTGATTGTTGAATGAAATGTGACCGATGCGGAGTCTAGCTAAATGCTTTCTTTTCTTCGGTGGTTTTAACGCGACGAATGCCCACATGGGGGTTGTGTTGTGATCTGAATCAAATGCCCCTACAGCGCATTCGGCGGTGATTTTGAACACCACCCGATAGTGGAATGTTTGGCGTTTTGTCACGAGAACAGGCCAGGTCACCCATTAAGTGACCTCAAACTGACTTCATGCCCGCCTCAAATTCCTTCTGGAGGTCGTGATAGCCGTATTCACTGTTTGAAAGACGAAGAAAGACGAATGGAGGTCCGAAACTCACTATTTGTATGTTTCGTTAGAAGTTGTTCATTAGGGCCCAACTACTAAAGTTTGGTGGAATTATTCCGACGACTTACCTAGGAGAGC
Organism: Lepas anatifera; assembly: GCA_034440635.1. NCBI lineage: Eukaryota > Metazoa > Arthropoda > Thecostraca > Lepadidae > Lepas > Lepas anatifera. The sequence continues at coordinate 296,206 of JAOTON010000332.1, forward strand.
TTACCTTTCTCGATAATGAAAATTATATAAAGCAGGCCATTTTAACATGTTAACTGGGGGCATTTGCCCCCAGTCGGCCGAAATGCCCCCCAGTGCCCGGAAATTGCCCCCCAGTGAAATAGACAGATGACTTAAAATTGACCAACTCGCCTAACGAAAAGAAGACAAAACACCACCCGATAATTATAACTTTGTTCTATTTCTGGTCCCAAATTGACAATCCACAAAATTGTGTTATAAATTTCCACCCGTTGCTGTCTACTCCATCGTGCGAAGACGAAACAAAGCGCATAGTTACGGGAAATCCCGGCAAAGCAGCCTCAGCATCAAGTAATCACAACGCTGGAGAAGAACGCTGACCTACAACCAATCAAACATCCTGTTCCATCCGACTGGAAGCCCACATCCCAGCCAGTACCGTGACATTGCATGATGCTCTCATTTCACACGCAGTTGTCAGCGCTAAGAGTTCGTTCGTGGATAAGACGGGACACGGTGTATTCAAGTGTGTAAGACTGGTTGCTGGTGTGGCGGTATGAAATGCTTAGCCTTTTTATTTATTATTGTGGTGGTAGCATGCATAAGCGTCGCCACCGGCAAACAAGTGAGGGGGCCAGTCAAACTTTAACCTGATGCTGACAGCAAACTTTCCACGTTAGTACCAAAAACTTTCTGAATTTGGGCTCCTCTTTGCCTTCCGCAGCGGCTGATTATACAAATTTCCGGTTTCCTCCCATTTTTGTAATGTTATGGTCATGTGGATAAATTCATTTGATGGCCACGCGGGGTTGGAAGGGCACCCCTGACTTCCTATTAGATGGGTAGTGAGCTAAAAATATTGCGTCAAGTTAATGTCAAACTGTCAACAATTAGTTTTAAACAGTGATACAAGTCGCTTTTCTGCGGGTTGATGACTATCGCACGTGGTCACTTTAGTCTCAAATCTGGCTGTGGTGGTGTTGATTTGGCTACTTTAGTGGAAATACAATTTTATCCTCTTTGGCCTTTTTCTAACTCGGTTTGACCTTTCCCGTCGAAAAAACCTGGCAGTCTTGGGCAGCATCTATAATCCCTAGACATGGAATATCCCAAAAATAAGAAACATTTTCAACACTAACGCGTCAAAGTTTTATTAAATCCCTCAAAATGGGATATTGATCCCATCATTGGCGGACGCATGGGGGCATTCTGGCCATGGCCTCCAAGCGCTGGAGTGGGGCCAAACTATCTCTTGCCCCAAGTCGAGATTTTTTGAAAAAGTTGCCTACACTAGGTCTGTTCAGCAAAGATATTTGCTCCCCATCCCTCCCCCAGGAGAGCAATCATGTACTGGAGAGGTAGCTTATACTAGGTTTGTCCAGCACTCCAAATGCACGTCCCACCCCCAGGAGGAGAGGCAGACATGGGTTTGCCCCCCAAAACTCGGGTCTGCGTCCGCCCTGGATCCCCTGAAGACACTATAATGGCCTGCACAAGAAATGCCCCCACTGACTTTTCCTTAAAAATGCCCTGATATAAAGTGAAAAATCTTGGCCAGCACGCTTGGGCCAGCATACTTGACGAGCGAGGTGGCATGGGCGGCCTTTTACTCAATGGCCCATATATGTATGTAAATAAAGCGACAGGGAGTAGCGCGTTCCGGTAAGTGCTCGGACGTGCCCTGGTCCCTCCTCTGGGTGGACACTGGAGATGCTCGAGGTGCTCGAACTGCGAAGTCTGGTGACTCCTGCTCCCAATACTGACTTGGTAATCGAAGTTGGTGCCGTCCTCCCACTCGAAGTAGCCCTCCTTGGCTTTGTCGTTCAGTCCAATCCAGCTATCGACGCCCGAGAGCTCCTCCAGGATAAACGAGTTCTCCTCCCTGGCAATATCACCACCATAGCTGCTCATCCGCCAACACTGCGTCATTATCACCGCAGCCATCGCGGTGAGTGCGTTAAGATAGCAGCACAAATCTACAATCGATGCAACTTTTTAGACGACATAAGCAGTTGGAAATGTCATGGTGGATGTTATTGTGTTCTTAGGTGGAATGAAGCTCCTGGGTAGCAGAATAACACGCACAGTGGAGGAGTCCTAAAGTGCCCCCACCTGTTTTCCTGGTTGGCCGGAGAACCCTTCGCAGCTAAAAAAACTATTTTCAGTAGATTTGAGAGATTAATGATAAAGGCACACAATGAAAAATTGGATATTAAATGCATTAGAATAAATAAAACATACGGACGCGTTCGATTCTTCCTCACCGTATGTTTGAAAGCGTAGACACTAGACCTGTCTGTCGACAAATGCAGATTTCTTGGCACTCACGTGAAGCTAACGTGAAAATTCTTTACCAATGTTCTTAATATTTTGAAGTCCCCTCTTTTGAAATTAAAATTTTCCTTTTGTTCGATCAGGACCGACTCCAAAAACTTTCTTCGCCTTTTTTATAGGATTTGAGGGAATTCATGAGCGCATCCATTAGTGAGAGAATGTTCAAAATCGGTCGCTAATTTATTTTTACTCTCGGGCTTTCTAAGTCTGGTCTATATTTCAAGGTCGCCATCGTCGCGTGGTTGCACCAGTTCGCCTGCATTGTAGACTGAGGAGTGACGTAACGCCATATAATCAAGATGTTATGTTAAGGTCACCACACATGAAGGTCACAGGTCAAACTTATGCCAACATTTTCAAAGGCATTGGCCCCAGTGCTTCCGGCCAAATGTCGTTACCCAGTAGGTCGTACTGCTTTATGCTCTGGCATTATAGTTAATGTAACTCATTGCTGAGGTCAAGTTTAGAGGTCACAAGTCAAGGTCATCCCTCATTTTCTGCCCAACGGTTGTCATAATTTACAAATATTACGGGAAATATTTCATACTGGGACGTCATAGGTCAATGACTTTGTATGACATTGATCTTAAAATGACAGAGGGCATTGTTTTTGATCTCTCTTCCGTGACCTCAGTCCGTTTTTAATGTATTGTCGACACCATGTCAATGACCTCTTGGGACCTGAAGTTGACTGTGATGTAGATCACCATGGCCCCCACAAATCTCCAAACGGGCCTTCTTCTAACCCGCTTGGTTTCCCTGGATTGCAAGCAGGGCGCTTCAGGACCCCTCCCCCCAACTTCCACAGGGTGTTGACCCCAGAGCCCTCTCCACCGTGCGTGTTAAAAATGAATTCGCCGATTCTCACAGGCTATGGATGGACGCCAGGAAGGCTCGTGAGTCGAGGTGTTTGCACTGGGCGCCCGCATCGTCATGAACCATCGTATTTGCGGAGTGGTAGTAACAGTAGCCTTTGAACTCCAGCCAATTGTCTCGACACCCCGCCTTCGCTGTGGTGGTCACGTTAGACGTTAGAACATGCCGAACAGAACATTGGTCATGCCTGCTGCTTGACGCATATTTATATTCAGCTAAATATAGTTCAATAAGTTAAATTTTACATCTTAGTACCTATCTACTTAGAGTTGATATTGATTTGCTGGATCTGAAATCCGTGCCTAGTGAAACACTCAATTGTGATTGTCCCGTTGAGATATGTATGCACGTTAAATGCGGACCCGCTCTGCTAGATCCAGGGATTTTAAATATATATTTTCTAACTGTGAAGTAGAAAATGAGAAAGTGCGGAAAGTTCCATTTCCTCTACTACCATCTGACTCTCCTCGCGAGTAGCGGTGTTACCTGCTGAGGCCATGGCCAAGGTCACGAGCAGAAAAGCCAGCATGGTGCTGTTGTGCGCTGGTGCTGCAAGCGATGTCAAGTGGCAGCCCTTCAGAATACCGTCGCTCTCAGTGTAGCAGGTTTATATACCGTCGCCGTATCAGATTGCTGCCCTTCTGGCACAGATGGTTTGTTCTCATGCACAACTTATGCGAAGAGGGCGCGACGCGAAATTAAGTATTTAGGTTTTTGGCTTGAGTATTTACATTAATGTATAGATGTTCTCCTGACCATAATGTTACAGAAGAACGTTCTGGAAAGGGTCTGTGCTGGAAAGTTCTTGAAAGGGTCACCTTACTCTTCTCGTCCGTTTGCTGCTTGTTTTCCTACTTTTTCTTTTGGAGAAAATTTCGGTGAATCGTAAAGATTGTAGTCATTTATTGGTGCCTAGATATTAAAGTTTTCTGGAAGGTGCGGAACATTCGGCCTCACTCAATGAAGTAGAACACCAGACAATCGGGAATGATTTTAAGTATGGGTGGAAAGGGATCGGACGGGGCGGTTATTTCTTGCCTATGTTCAAATTCAAACCAACGTTTATTACTGAGCGCCGGTGCCCTCGCACAGTACCCGCGAGTTCTCGCCCTACCATACATGTTTGCAATATATGTACTACATGTGGGTACAATTTCACATTTAGCTGATACAGGCCCTCCCGTCCCGTTCCGTGTCGTCTCATCTCGTCTCGTCTCGTCTCGTTCCGCCCCGCTCTGTCTCGTCTCGTCCTGTCCCGTTCCGTCCTGTTTCGTCTCATCTCGTCTCGTCCTGTCTCGTCTTCATCTCGTCTCGTCTTGCCCCGTCCCGTTCCGTCCCGCCGTGTCTCGTCTCCATTCCGTCTCGCCTCGCGGCGTCCCGTCCCTTCTTGCCGTCCCCCGTCTTGTATTTGTTACTTTTCAGAAGCAAACTCGTTCAGATTTTGCGTGGGACAAACCTGTTTTGAAGTTACTGCGCTGTTGTCCGCAATATGCTAGAAAAATGGTGTATTTGCCTTTCACCCCGACCTCGCTTCTGTTCAAAACACATCTGATCGGTTCATAGGCGGATCCAGGATTGCCGATCGGAGGGGGCACCTTCCGGGGGCGCCATCCGGACCAGGGGGCGCCACTTATGACCGGCAAAACCTATCAGGTGGGCGCCAAATCCTATCGGTGGGCGCCGACTTTCGTATCCTGGGGGGGTGGGAAGCGACATTTCAGGGGGCGCCATCGACCTTTCAGGGGGCGCCCAGGGTCGATCGGGGGGGGCACGTGCCCCCCTTGCCCCCTGGATCCGCCTATGGATCGGTTCAGGGGAAACCTGGGCCCTTCAATACTGGACTTATACCCGTTTGTCTGGTTTAACCCTCGCCCCGGTGGGGGTGTGTGAACACCACGGGTTTTTCCGGCGGCGCGAAAAAACGGCGGAGCGAAACGCCACCGTATTTGGCACACCGTATCCTTGATAAATTCCGTAACTTTCCCAAAAATTATGAGGCTGGGTCATCTTAGGTCAGGTCACCAGTGCAGGTCAAGGGACCTCACCTCCAAAAATGTTTAAGGTGGCATAAAATACATGCTACAAGGTGCTACAAAATATATGCTGGGGTTTTTCATGTCGATGACGTAAGGTCAAGTACGGATCATGACCTCTCCATTGGAAATACATGAGAATGGGCTGTATTACAGAGTGATTGGGCTGTATGTAGGTAGATACAGCTGAGAATACCTTCATATTCTCCAAATCGTAGTATCATGGGCCCTTTTCAGGTTCATCTTGCATTTTTTACCTGTGACCTCTGAGAGGTCATCAGGAGCTACTTAAGCAGTTTTCAGACTTGTTCAATAACTTTTAGTTCAATAACTTTGCATGAAATGGTGACACAACTTTTATTTTGATACCATTGCGTTTGGATTGCTATTACGAGTCAATTGCTATGCATATTGACTATGCTAGGTTAGAAAGTGACCTTGACCTGACCTGAGGTCAGATAATTTTTGTGTTTTGACCTAGTATGTTAATATTATACATCATTCGATTCGCCGTGACGGGAGGAAGAGAATGGTGCCTAAAAACGCTTCTAACTAAAAATCTGTCAGATGCCAGAGCCCAAAAACTTTACTCAAAATGCCACCGTCTTTCACCTGTCATGATCTCAATATTGACCTGAGCTGTGACTGCTTCTACAAAACTAAAGAGGACGTGCCGGTGCCTCCCTATATTTACACGTAGAATCTGTAACATCGGGCACGCAGCTGTCATCTAGTAGTTCAAGTTACCGCGTTAGCGTCAGATCAAATATCCAGCGTCAGAAAAAGGTTAACGAAACAGTATGCACAAGTCCCATGCAAAGACATTACAACCCAAAGTGCACCATGCCAATAGAGAAATTAAGCTTAATACCTACATCTTAGAGCTTTCATGTAGTGAGACGATCTTGACCCTCGTGCTGATGTGAGTCATTCATTGAATATGCCACAGATATTAATCATCCCAAGTGGACATGACATGCTTCGCTCGCTTGTCTTTCTTTCAGGTCATTCACGATAACGCCATAAAAGCATGCTTCTGTGGAAAAATAAGCATGCCTTACAACCTTGAAATGTTTCTTTGCCCATGTTATGCACACATTTCAACATAAAGTGTGTTAACCTTTAGTTATATCAGGGCATGTGCAATACACTGGCAACACTGAAAATGGTGGTCGTAGTTTCGGTGCTAGAGTCTAAACTCCAACACTGGCAAAAGCAGTACCATGAGCCAAAAAGTGAAAAATATAGTTTCTTCGTGAATTTGTATGAGCTATCAACCAGCGTTCGCGCTTTTTTCACTATCCCGCATAGGGGCTGAGTTCGAGGGGGTGTTCAAACACCCCCATCAGGGCGAAGGCGGCTCGCAGGCCCATCGGGGCGCGGGTTAAAATGCACACTATCTCGCAAGCTGTCATGTAATACTGTTGGGGTAATGGCTGTCTCAAAATATTTGTTGATTGATATTTTTGGTAATTCAGTAAATTGAGCTTTTTCTCAGTTCATGGCTTGATACAGTATCGATCTTCCTTGAAATCTTGGGGTGGTGGTCTTTTGGCCTTCGAGCACATCGTTCAGGAGTTGGGGGACTTGACCCATGAAGAAATGCATGAGGCCTAACCAGAATGAAAGCTACCCGGAATATGTGCCTTAGAGTGTTGCTTATACTTTGTTTGTATCGTTTTTTTATTTTGGGGCAAGTTCGTCTTTTAAGCTAGAAGTATCACTGAAGTCATTACGGACTTGTCTCGGAGACCACGCCCCCACTATCTGAATGAGCGATTTCGGCAATGATGAGTCAATTTGAAAGCCATCAGCTAACGTCCGGCAAAGCACGGGGACGGTACGGGATCCTCAGGTGACCCTCTCACCAGTCAGTTGCCAGCCCACCTGACGTCGGGTAAATATGGAACGCTGGAGCGTGCCTGGGGAATCAATCCCATCTTTCTCCGGTGTCATGCCGCTGCAAGGTTTTCTAAGCAGCGGGGTGGTAGTTTCCCTTGAAATTTAGTTAAAAAGCAATCATGTAGTGTCATTTTTAGGAAGCGCGTTAGAATCGCGTAATAATACCAATAGTTGTAGCGGAGTAGCGGCTAGCGGTTTCGCAGTTTCGAACAAGCAGCGCCAGTAGCGGTAGTGTTTTCAACTTGCCATGGTCGTTTCTAAAACTGGGTAGCGGCGCCCACCTCTGCTTAGAACTGAAGCGATCTTTCAGAGGCACCGGGCGCACTGAGTGGGCACCAATGCTCAATAGCATGGGGGAGGGAGGTGTGTGTTGTTTTGCTCCCCCTGGAGCCGCTTGCGTGCATTATTTACTGATTTCGGGCTTACGGCGTGACACTCGGGCTGCGAAAAATGATGTCAAATAACAATTTAATTATGTACAATATTTCTATGGAACAAGAATGGTTTCCTGCATGCTAATTATCGCTGCTTTTTTGATAAGGTCTGTCTCATCCTTGTTTTCAGAAATTGTTCAAGTAGGTATGTTTTTTTGGGAATGCACACATCTGTTTGCTTGCGTCACTTCGGTAGGTTTCCCCTTTTTCCCACGGCTGAATGATAGGAGGTCTCTGGCCGTCTCGTGTGCCTGATACCAACAGATTGCATGGGATGTTACCATATGCCACGGATGCATCCAGGGCTTTGTTAACACGTGCAGTGGATGAGGTTCTAATGCAGTTTCTCAAAACCTGGGGTGCTGGGTGCAGAACGACACCCAGTCAAGCAGAATTTTCCACTCACTTTTATAGTTTTTTGCTGAATTTTCCACTCCTTTCCAACAATACTTACTACTATTGAATTTTACTCAACAATCCTTACTACAAAGGCCAGTTCCATTGCCTCCTCTACCAGCGTCCACTGGAAAAAGAGAGCAGCAGAATCGACTAGAAGATCACCAAATTAACTCGGCTCTTATGGGCTTTTTTCGCTTTTCTGAAAGAAAATCTGGCAATTTCTATTTTTCTGGCCAATTATACCTGGCATCCTTATCTCCACCGATTTCAGTGGAACAACTGAATCGAAATTCTGGCGCGGGCAAGACGCTCAGTGCCCCCTGCCCCACCGGAGAAAGTTCCAATGGGTGAACACCGCCACTAAATTCCACCACTCACAAAATTGGTGAGTGGAAAATTAGACACCCTAGCCTTGTGTTGCCAAAAAATGAGCTGACAGCTTTGAAAGATACATTTCTGGAAAACAGTTTATCTGTGCACATGATTTCTAGGCTTACGTCCCTGAAAAGTTGTTTTTGTATTTCTGGTACCGAGAATAGTGAAAAAACATTTTTGGTCATCTTGTTGTTAAAAGTAATTATCTTGAAATTTGTATGCTATGCAGCATATTTTGTTGACATTGTATCGTAGAAAATTGACCATTTATTGCGAAGAAAATAATTTTTATCCATATCAGCCCTTCATTGCTGGGTCCACGCCCTGTGACACCCAAATCCACTCACGACACCCTGCGACACCCTAGGCATAAATACGCTGATATTTAAGTTGAACTGAAAGTGTCCGGTACTTGAATACATTGAAAGTCTACATTTTCATTAAATGATTTTTTTGGGCAACAAGAATGCATCCAGTTACCCTTCAAACATCGGCGCTTTTTTGTATGGCTGGTCTACGGCGTGGACTTACCAAATCGCCGTCTTTACATCTAGTAAATAAAAGCGGCATCTTTAGGCTTTTTTGAAAGGCCGGTTTCGTATTCGTTATTGACAAAACATTGCTAATCTTCCTCTTGGTGTGCTTTTAGTTGTATAATTTTCTAGTCTATAAGCATTTAGTAAATTAATTTAGAGCAATTTTTAAAATGCAAATTATGTAGCTCATGCGACCGGCAAGCGGCAAGCGATCAGAAATTTAAAGTAGTAGTCGCTCTGACGCTGTCGCAACCCGCCGCACCTGGCTGATTGTAGACGAAAGGAATAAACAACAGAAAGAAGGCTGTAGTTTCGATTAGATTGATAGAAAGCAGAATATTCATATGAAGGTGAGTAGATATGTGAAGAGGAGCAGGGGGATTGACAGGTAAAGAAACGAAACTTTTAGCAAGAGTCTGGAAGAGTTTACTGCCATGATAGAAAGTTTGTAGTTTCGTCTGGGTGAGTTAAGTGTAAACCAAGGCTCTACTGGGCCCTAGCATAGGTGTATGCGAGGTGCAGTGATTGAGGTCAGGAGTGGCCTCCAAAATTCCGTTAACTATAGGTATAGGTGTAGGAGGGGCGTTGTCCCGGACAGAAAAACTATACAGTGTATGGTTAGATAATTAATTTTGGCACTAGGTATTGCATGAAAAAATCCCTTTTCATTTTTCACCACCTGCCAGTCTCGGAGGCCCCCTCTGCAGAGTTGGTCTATGGGGGGGCCCCGATAATTCGTCTCAGGGGCCCTTTAGAGCTGGTCGTGTGGGAGAGGAGAGGAGGGGCACAAGAGTTGGTCTAGGGAAGCCCCCAAGAGTTGATCTTCATCCCACAAATTTTAGTATTCTTGGCTCCCAGAGTTCTTCCCCCAAAGGTTGGTCTCAGAGGCCCCCAAAAAGTTTTTTATTTGTGGAAATTCACCAATTCCTTAAAGAAAATTGGAGACTGCATCAGGGGCTTCAGTTGGTACTGCTTAACCCAAATTTTCCACATGGTAATGGTCAAACAATGCTGCTTGGGGACGATTTAAAAATATTTACTTTGGGAAAATTAAAGGAAATATCCATCCCTCAGTTCAAACAAGGGCTCTGAGAGTTTACCACCTGAGTACCCAAATTGGAAATTTTTTACTCCCCCATACAATTTGAGGGGAATTTTCCACTCACTCGCCATACATTCCGAGCTGAATTTTCCACTCGACACCCCAGCGCAAAACCTATTTTGGGTCACTGTTCTAATGTGCCCCCACCACTGTTTCCGTGCGACTTTCGACTTGCACATTTACGGGGGAATGTGCAAGCATAGTTTTGCTGGTGCCTCCCTCTAAGCTTCTTTGAAAAAGATGACTCGTGCATTTTTAAAAAGCGACATTTCAGGGGCGCCAACTGTCGATGGCGGACAAGTGTCCCACTGCCCCTCCCCCCTGGATCCGCCCAGGGTGCAGGACTGTGAACCATCCGCCCATGGTGTGATCCATGTTGCTGTTTGACAGAGCGCTGGTGGCGGTGGAGCGGGACGGGGCCCGGTTCCAGACGCTCACCTCGATGCTGCGTCGGGCGGGCGTTACCAACACACGGCTGGTGCGTGCTGACTTCCTGAAGCTCAGACCGGAGCACCACTCAGGCGTCACGGCCATTCTGCTGGACCCCTCCTGCTCGGGAACTGGTGAGGCGCCGCTACCCAGCCATGGCCAAACGCACGCTAGCTTATTCTTTGGTAGCGTCGGGGATCGGGCGCATTCAGAGGAGACTGAGGCAAAATGGATTCTGGGCAAGAGCGGATTTTCGCCATTTTGGTACGTTATCAGGGTTTCTGTGTAGGCTAAAGAAGTGTAATAACATCTGGAAACGATGGACGTAAAATACAACATGGTACTTAAACGTTCTCGGCACCATTATTTAGACTCAGGAAGTTTAGACAGAAAGTCCTGGTACGGAATTCTGAAACTTAAGCCTGATTTTATTTCCTAGCTTCAATGGCTCTTTTTCTGAGCATTATCTGAATTATATTATAATCACAATTTATATATATATATATATATATATATATATATATATATATATTATATTTCTACAGTTTGTAAACATTAAGTAGTATTGTAGGTGGTTCTGATCAGCCAGGATTTCTGAAACGGCACCGGGCTTGGTGAGAGGGAGCACTTACACTCAATCGAGGACCTGCCCCGCCTTTTCGCCCCTGTATCCATATGTACCTCCACATCCTATGTCCCAGGGTTCATTCTCCTATATTGGTTACTTATATCAAGGCTGCCTGCCTAGCAGGAAAACTGCATGATTCATTGCCTAGGCGGCGGGGTATGTCAGATCTCGTTCACAGTCTGCAGGCGTAGGAAAAGGAGGGCCCTGCCTCCTTTTAAACAAATTCCCGATTCCAACCAAATTAGGGAAAATCGGAGCTTCTGATCGGTATGTGAGTGCCAGTTCCAGTTACCCCAGTTTCCGAATCGTTTACACGCGCAACGTTTGGGGATGGAGTCTGACGCATTACACTGGTCAAAAAAATTAACTTTTGTCGTGGATCCAATATAAAATAGTCCGTTTCAAGGGTAATTTGTGGCGCTGAACACGAATCTGGCATCAGAAATGCCATATCAGATCAGAATTTTGAGATTCAATATGTCTGTGTGTCGTCTTTGTGCAAGCCTTCTTGGCATCAGTGACTTTGACAGTGCAACACCCAAGAGGTCTAGAAAAATGAACGTTTAGGTGTTTGTGGAGGCTAGGGTATTCTACCTTAAACCCGATTTTCATAGACCTAGGTCAATATATTCAAAGTAAAACGAGGCCATATAGGTCAAATTCTGTATGTGCAGGGAAGCCATTGGGAAATGCCGTGATTATGCGATGAGAAGCCGGATATGGAGAGAAAGTGGCCTAGAGTAGCAGAGGAAAGGTCTGAGGCAATGTTCTCTGAAACTTTTAGGCCAAGTTCGTTCAAGGCCATTGACCTTTGACGTCAAAATATTACATTTTTCCTATAACGTGCACTGCAACTAGCAGTATGGCAACCGTCGGGCGGAAAATAAGGTTTGACCTTGACCCATGGCGTTTGTCTTGAACCTGCGACTTTGAGCTCGAGATTGAGTGAAGCGTGACTTTTTACTTAGACTCGACCTTCAAGGGAGGTGACTGACATAATATCCTCATCATAAATTGTTGCGACGTCACCTCTCGGTCTACAATACCGGTGAGCTTGTGCGACCGAGCGCAAACCTTGTTAAATGTACAATGTTCATGCATTTGAATGCGAGGTAGTCTTTCGTTACAATAAATTCACATGTATATTGATAAGCTGCATTGTCTGGGTGCAGATAATCCGGATTCTCGATATCCTTGATCTATATTTTTTCACAAAAGGCTAGGCTGATGACAGTGTGTGGAAAGTGTAGGGGCTATACAACAGGTATGCTCTGGAGAAGAAACCAGGTCCGATGGCAAAAAACGGTTACTAAATTTGAAATCAGCGGTATCGAAATAGGCAGAAACAGGTGTTCACGTGCCGGATCCATTTTGGCTGTTGACCAGTGTTAGCTGCGAGCTGATAGCCCGATAGATACTAAACTGGAGTTAGAAAAGGAAAGAACAATACTGTCACCTATGAACAGAGGTATAGCTGCGCACTTTTATTGTACTTCTCGGAACCTAACGACGGCAATTCCTCGGAACGGGGAAGAGGAATGAAATAACACAATATATAGCTACAAATAGCACCTAACTTAAAGATAGAATACAAACGATATTTTTTGCCGACGAATACCCGCAAATAAAAGATGAAGTTATAATGGAATATCATAATTATGCCTGGAATTTTCTGAAAAACTGAGGAAATTCCCGCCGAACCGGGAACAAACCTGTCGCCCTAGCAACCGTGGTGCTTGGGTGACATAGCACGCATGTTAACCTATGCTTATTGCCTATTGTTAACCTAAGGATATTGCCACCCGCATTGCCATATTGAACAATAAATGTTTCATCTACCTTTAGTGCAGAAGTTCTTACCTGCTAGTCGAAAATCTTTATCAGCTTAAATGACCCCACGTTATCTTTATCTGGTCACTAGCGTAAATTATAGGCCTTGTCCTTGCCATTTTCCCTCTAAGTTCGTTTCTTTCGTTATTTTGGCCTCCTTCACTCACCACACTATCTGAGAGCTCGTCCACCTGATGTTAACCACCGCACAATTTCCTGAAACGATTTATGCACCGAAATCGTTAAGCGAAATATCGGATTTAAGAATTAAGATCTTATTTCTTGAGACATGCGTGAAACATGTTTCTTGTTGCCAGAAAAGTATGCCATAATTTCGAATTTCGAGGCTGGGGTAACAGGATAATGGACATCATCGTTAGCAGTTGGATTCTCGCGGCACGCGCCAAAACCTGTTGGCCCTGCCGCCGCGGGGCGTTTGTACACTACATTAGCCTTGGAAAAATGAAACGGATTAGGGTTTTGACTCCAGTTTTTTTCTTACTTCTAATTCAACGCAGAACATTACACTACACGCTTCTGTGTTGAATATATTATCCGAAAAAGAACTCCGGCAGTAATTTCTAGTTAGTTAATTAGATAGTTTAGTGTCGCAGACAGCCAGGGTTGTCTCGCCACAGATTTTCTTATTGAGGGGCGGATTCCGACGTGGCACTGGTTGCGGGCGGGATTTGAGGCGAAGCCAGGTCTGTAAAACCATCTGGAAGGACGTCATTGGGGCAGTTTCCCCACAAGCGACTTAAGAACATTTGCTTAAGTCCCTCTTGAACGGGAGATGATATGGCTAAATAATCAGGGAGGGCCGAAATTTTGGGGGACATCCCCTGTTTCGCCGCTGGTGCGAGACGCGTTGCCTTTCACCAGTTTTCGACGCTCATGCTAACAGTTCCTCTTCTCTATCGTTTACCGTCGGATCGGGCTCCGTTCCTCTCCACTGAGCATATACCCGCGTCAACTCTCCTGACTTCAGCGATCTCGCCAACTGCCTCACCTTTGCCGGGAGTCAGCCTTGAGTGGTGGGGCTAATCAAGCAGATGGATCAAAACTATGACTAGATATGTCTGAGACTGGCATTCTGAATAAGTGGCCACGAACATACCTTACGACAGTACGACTCCCATTGACAAATTGCTACTGAATTTATCACAAGGCCCCTGAACGCGTGTCCACCAATCAGCGGCCGCCATCCGTCAGTCGCTGCATGCCCGCCAGGCACAGAGGTGAGCGGGGTCACGGCCGCGTGGCTCCGTGCCGCCGTGCGACAGTGACCTCTTTGACCCCGGCGTGCCGGCGCCGAGAGCGAGCGTTGATGGGGAGGGGTAGCGTGGCGGATTATAATATCCACGTGTATAGTGGCGTGGCCGTTGGTGTTGCCTTATGAGTGCATGCTGTAGGGCTGGGGGAGAGAAATAGGGGTGGGGACATTCAGTGCATGTGATTATTTTCGATATGTATAAAATAGTCTGATGTTTTCACGGTGGGAAATGTTGATAGCAAGGGGAAATAAGTGTAAGTTCGTAAACACGCGGAAAACTCAGCGGGGATCGAAGAGTTCTGAAAATTCTATAACATTATGTCACTAGTTGGGAGCAGTAAATCAAACTTATATTTGATCGGACTGCATCTCACGAACACAATTTTCCAGTCGCAAGTGACCCGAGATGCAGTGCGCGAGTGCTGGAGCGTCTTCCACCAATCAGCGTTACCGGGGCGCCACTTCCTGCAGCCAGTTGTCGGTTTGAGCTATTTTAGTGCCCACCCAGATTCAGAAGCGGTTTGGATAGGGGCGAAAACGTGCTTTCCAGAGATCGACGTCTTGTTTCCAAAGTGTGCCGTGTGTGTACTGTAGTACAACACGGCAGGGCACACCGGTCCGCATCGCCAGCTGACCATTTCGTTCAACTCCACGCATTCAGCACCTACGGCGCGTTATGTTGAAAATCAAATACCCGCTATCCATGAAAGGAAAGCTTCCAATAATGCGACAACCATTTCACATTACAATTTCGGTCACGGAAAGATCACACTTATTTTTCCATAGTACCTACCACTGGCGCGGAATGTTTTCGTTCAAGCGGGAGACATCTTCAAAATGATTCATCTCGTTGGTGGGAATTTTGCTAGAGGGCTGTGTAAATGTAATTTCACGGAAGGCATCACTAATGGATGGCGCAGTTGTAGACACGATTATTTTCGAAACTGTCTCACTTCGACTTTGATAGATCGCTATACATTCATCATGCAGAGCTAGGTGCTTACTCGCTGATTGTTTTTTCTGTTTTTTGTTTGCTTATCTTGTGCCTTTTTTTTTTTTTTCCGATGCAAGTTATTTAATAGCCAATTTTAGCAGATATTAACACTGACGTTGTTTATCACAACCTAACACCCAACCTCCCCTCCCTCCCACCCTCCTTCCCTGTCGTCACCACACACATCTTCTCCACCTGCACAACGAGCTAGCAACTCATGTTTTTCGCTCGTATTGTGTTACCGCTCGACACACGATGCAACGACACAATACATATCTAACATACAAAAACTTGACACCCTTCAGAAAACCTCAGCGTCTCGCGTCAATCGGTGGCGTCATCATCAGGTTCCATTTTCAGCACACATTGATCCCCCGCTCGTCTGTACGGTAATGCCTCCCGCGCCGCGGCACCACCCGCGCCCGCTCTCGATCAGAGGTCCACTAAATCGAAAAGCACCAACAGTGCTAGTGAGACAAATTTTACGAATTGAAAAGAGATCCCAAATTTTATACGTATGTTACGCGCTCATTGGCTAGTTTTCCGTAAATTGTTCCCCACATGTCATGAAAGTCTTGCTCCCTACCTGATATTTTTGCGGTGTATTTTTCCATATCTAACTACTGTTTGATGTATTTCTTTAAATTGAGAGAAGTTAGCCTAATGCACTGGGACCTGCACTTTTCTTGGCAAATGAATTGACTCGCAAGGATAGTTATCAAGCTTGTTTGGCGGGATTGCTTTTCATTAGGTGATTCGGTTCCCAATACAATGCTTGGGTACGAAAGATTGTTTTGCAGTCCTAGAAGATTTCGAACACCGTGCCAGATAGCCTTCACCGATGGGCAGTCATAAAATGTGTGCCTCAATGTCTCTGACACTGATGGGCATGCATGACATTTGTCACTCTCAATTATTCCGTAATAATATAAGAGGCGGTTAGTTGGAAGTATTCTCCTTATTAAGCGGTACTGAAACCATTTCAGATTCACATCTGATGTGACCCAGTGCAAGCGTTCGTATACCTGAGACCATTCGATTTCGGGCGTACTCAACTCATCCTGCCATTTTGAATGACATTTGTCTGCTGCTGTTATATGTTCAATAAGCTTGTGATATGACCACTTAGGTACCTTGGGTGTGGAACGTAAAACCTTCATGCATTCTGCTTCTTCGTACTCCAGTGGCTTTTGGGTGTTTACTTTCCTTTTTTGTTCTACTGGTATAGCTCGTAATATCTGCAATGCCTGAAATGGGTGCAGATCGAACTTCAGTGCTAATTCGTTTGCTCTGTATATCCTTTTCTCGCTTTGATTGTAAAGGTATTTGAATTGTATCAAGCCTTTCTGGATAATGTATTTCTTATTTAGGGATCTATTTTTCTCAAGATTAATGTGGTTATTCATCCAAATGACTTCGTTCAATATGGATTCCGCGGGGAGGTCATAAATGTTTTTTATTTGCATCCAGGCTAGGCAGGTTTCTATCCAGAATTGGTCTTTGGCTTTTATCTAAAGCTGTTTCAATTCAGTATTAAAGTGAAATATTTTTATTTTGTCTTTTACTTGAGGTTTTTCCTTCACAACTACCTTCCATATCCCCTTGTTAGCATCATTTAAGAATTTGCCAATTCATGCTATCTTACTATCCAACTATTTGCCTTGGTCAATACATCAGGCACTAGAAGCCCTCCGTCTTTGTATTTTGACTTCAATGTCGCTCGTTTGATTCTATAATTTTTGTTTCCTCATATAAATGCAAACATCATTCTTTCAATCTGTTTTATGTGTTGTGGTGTTGGGGCTGGGAGCACTGACATTAAGTAGACCAATGATAATAGTAATTCAGATTTTATCAAATGTATTCTTCCGAACGGTGTGAGGCTTCCTCCTATCCATGGCGTTAACGATGTTTTTAACGATTCGCACCTGCTGTCGTAATTTAGCTTCGCTATGTCTGAGCTGGTTTTGTTCCCAATCTTAATGCCTAGTATTTCGACATGATTCTTTTGGCTATTGGATTTGGAAAACCGGACATATCGGGGCTTTTGCCTCTGCGCCCTTTCCTATCCAGAGAGCTTTTGACTTTTGGTGATTCAGCTTTAGACCGGATATATCTTTAAACTGAGAGAAAATGTCCAGACAATGTGTGAGGGATTCCTCAGTTCCATCCATTACGACTGTCGCATCGGCAGCATAACTAGTCACCTTAATTTCGCTTTGGATTATAGAAACCCCTTTGACAGTTGAATCTTTTCTGGATGCGGTCCAACAATGGCTCGAAGCATATTAAAAGAGATAGCAACTTAAAGGGAATGTGGCACCTTCACAACGTGATTTTAACTGAGTTAGCCAAGTTGTAAAGCAAGTCGGAAAACCCGGTACTCCATATTTCATTTGTCTTGGAACTCGATATTTCCGTATAAAAAAGCTAAAACCTACCTGACACCAGCCCCCATCAGCCCCCGTCGCCGGCTGCCATTGTTGTGAGCTGCAGGTGTGACGACATATGCTGACGTCACAATGAGCATCAGCCAATCGAAGCCCTTGAAGCGTTTCAAGTGTGGTAGTGGTTGTCAGATCGTGACATCATCCACAGGCAGATAGTTATTTCTTTTTCTAGATGAGTATTTTTAAAAACAAAATATTGAGCCTATTGTACATTTTTCAGAGACATGATGAGTGGTTTCATTATTTTTGGCTAAAAGTACGCTTAATTTCTCTAAGTTGTTAGATGTTCCCTGGCCTCTCCTCGAATCCGGAAATGTAAAACACTGAAGATTATATATTCGGCGCCCTTCATCAGAATCGTGGAATAAATATCATATTCTCGTGTAGTATAGCCAGACCTCGAATTGAGCTGACTCCACGATTCTGATGAAGGGCTGTGCCGAATATATAATCTTGTGTTTTTCATTTCCGGATTCGGAGAGGCCGGAACATCTTAACACTCATCATCATGCTCCTCGCCAGCACTTCAAAACTTATCAACGTTTAATTTCTCTAAGTTCCAGGATTCGACCAAGGTGCCACATTCACTTTAAGGGACACCCCTATCTGACTCCCCTTTCGATCACGTACGGCTTAGACAACAAACTGTTGATCTGGACCACCGCCTTAGCTGCAAAAGATGGGTTGGTGTCATAAATCATGTTAATCCATCCAAGAAAGTTATTTCCAAAGCCATAAGCTGACAATACTTGTTTCATGTAAAACCAATCCACACTGTCATACGCCATTTTTACGTCACATGAGGGCATGAGGGCAGACAAGTCTTTTTCTTTGCAATATTCTATCAAATCTAGAATGAGTCTGACATTTTCGCCTATATACGGACCTTTAATTAATCCAGTTTGGTCTTGATTGATTGGGTGTTTTATGACGTTTGACAGCCGATTTGCTAAGATCTTTGTTATTATTTTATATATAGTGTTCAAAAGGCCGATGGGCGCATGTTGCCAGTATATCGAGAATCCTTACCCTTTTTGGGAATAAGAATAGTGACGCTTTGCTTAATGCTGCCACACATCCTACCGGTAGTAAATATCTCATTGCAAGTGTTAAAAACTAGTTCTTTTAACTCCTCCCAGAAAAATTTATAGAACTCTCCTGTAAAGCCCGACGGGCCGGGTGATGTATTATCACGCAGTGTTTTTATAACATTGGTTAGCTCCTCTAAGTTCAAAGGCATTTCGCACAAGAGTTTTTGCTCTTCGTATAGAGAACTAAGACCATTGAAGAATTGATGAGTACTTTCTGAGGTGCTTCTGTTTTTGTACAGAGTTGTAAAAAAGCATGAGCTTCAGTTAAAATCGTCTGCGTGTTATTTGTAAGCCCCTGGATGTCGTTTGTAAACAGCGCGCGACATATATTCTTTCCCCGATTTCTCTTCTTAAGATCATGAAAGTATTTAGTGCCTGTCTCCGCCAGGTGCCTTCAGCGTGCCTTAGCAAGAAATGTACCCCTCTCCTCTGCATCTTTGATAATTTCAGCTCTTTTCCAGGTAGCGCCCCCAACTGATTGATATCCGGATTTGCCTGCTTTCCTCCTTTTCTATTTCTGTTTCCAATGTTCGTTACTTCAGCTTCTGAACAGCGCCTCTGTTGTGCCGCGAACTTTATAATATATCCTCTTAGTACGCACAAAAGGGTTTGCATTAATACACACCATGAAACATACGCGGTTCCAGGATTGCCGATCGGGGGGGCACCTTCCCGGGGGGCACCATCCGCACCAGGGGGCGCCACTTTTGACCGGCAAAATCTATCAGATGGGCGCCAAATCCTATCGGGGGCGCCGATTTTCGCATCCTGGGGAGGGGGTGGGAAGCGACATTTCAGGGGGCGCCATCGACCTTTCAGGGGGCGCCGTGACCTTTCAGGGGGCGCCGAGGGTCGATGGGGGGCACGTGCCCCCTTTGCCCCCCCTTGGATCCGCCTATGCCATGAAACGGATTAAGACTGGTTTTCATTTCTAATTTCTGTAATCTTGATGCGTATCATGCTAACAAACTGATCATCCTTTAATAGCCGATTAATAAACTTCCAGTATGATGGACCTGTTTGTATGGTCGTCACATGCACCAAAATTGTTGCCATCTTATGGTCGGAAATGAACCCATCTGTTATGGTTGCACAAGGCTTACTCCTAGAGTAGAGGAGATCTTGACTAATAACAAAGAAATCAATCATCGATTTACTAGAGGGTGGGTTCCTCAAACACGTAATCCTGGGCATCGGGGTTGAGTTCTCTCCAGACGTCACTAAGGTCATTAACCGCCATGAATTCTTTTAGAACATCCCTCGACCTATCGTTATTGGCAACTAACTCTTCTCGCAGAGCTTTCTCTGTCCTTAGAAGTATCCATGCAAAAATTGAAATCTCCTCCTATTACCACCGTTTGGTTCTTGTACCTATTCATTGAGCTTTGAACAAAAACTGTGGATGATGTTTGGGTTGTCAGTGTTCGGACCATAGAAGTTCCCCAGAGTTATGCTACTCGATAGAAAATTAAGGTGGAGAGTAATAAATCTCCCGTCCTTGTCGGCATGAATA
The DNA here is from genome assembly GCA_034440635.1 of Lepas anatifera. Taxonomy (NCBI): domain Eukaryota; kingdom Metazoa; phylum Arthropoda; class Thecostraca; family Lepadidae; genus Lepas; species Lepas anatifera. The sequence goes on from JAOTON010000332.1 coordinate 316,384, forward strand.
TTATCAATCTCCATACCTGAGCCAGGGCGAATCAGCACTCCGACTCCCCTGCTACGTGAGTCGCCGTGTGAAAAACATCCTAAACCACCCCACTGGCTCAACCAAAACGTTGCATCCGCTTCTGTTGAATGGGTTTCCTGCAAGAATACAATGTCTAATTTTAGTTTCTTAAACCATGTAAACATCATACGCATTTTTGACACACCCTACTCCGCCCGTGAACGTAACCCTTTCACATTCAGGGACACAATAAATAATTTGTCTGACATTTTTTACGTGGAGATCATTCTTTGCTTAACTTTAATTTTGAGTCGTACATGCTGGTGTTTGGTTGGGATATCCTGTTCAGTGGCGGATCTAGCCGGTCGGTTTGGGAGGGGCAAACCAAAATCGGAACGCAAAAAAAGCACGTCACGCAGTGCAAAGCAGCGCTACAAATGACTTCCCAGTATAATTTTTGGTATGTGAGGCGAAAAGCAAAAAAAACAAAAAAAACACCCGGTGAAAAATATGGGCTCAAGATACTTTTTCCCTCTCCACGGCCCCAAATTTCCACTTAACTGGTTCTCTTTGAAGTTGAGAGTCAAAGCACCAAAATCTTGCTTCTAAACTAAAAAGGAGTCGGGGAAAAAGGAGGTTGATCGCTTTGGGGGGGGCAAAAACATTTTTGCCCCGAGTTTTTCCATTTTGCGGGGCAAATGCCTTTTTGCCCCCCGGATCCGCCACTGATCCTGTTTTGAGTAAAATGTTGTGATGTAATGATGCCATGATAATGTTTCAGTGGCCCTAATCAGCCTGTCTTCAGGGGAAAAGGCCCTTATCCTTTTCTGCGTGATTTTTGTTATCAATTTGGCTTTTTACGCTTGTAAATACTTTTGTGGAGACAGAGCAGATAACTGAGATCAAAGACCAGGCGTCAAGCAGAGTAGCGCAGCGCGGGACCCGCAGCGTGCAGGGAGCATGCATGCACCACCTAACTAGGTCATTCACACTCAAATCCAATAGTCGCAGACCCCTCTTCTCAGTGGTGACGACAAACCCACTTTCCGGCCCCTGGTTTGAACCCGCCAGCGACCAGAACCTACCACGGAACTCCGCAACCCCCCATCGACTCGCGCCAGCGGACCAGCCTGGGAGAGCTCGAACGTACCGCTGTTACAATTATGTAGCATATTTCTTCCAATAACTTGAAAATAGTGAACAAAGATTAGTAAGGCATTTCTGTAGGTTGCAACGTTACCGGTATCCGCACGAGGAGCTGAATATCAGACAGGGCAGACTTCCCGCCGCGGCTGACCGATGGGCGGCGCCACCTGTCGCTGGTATGGCTCAGGAGAGCGGACTCCACCTCAGCTGTCCGCTGGTCGGGACGCTGTGACACCGCCCACCGGCCCGACCGCGACGGGTCCGCTGCTTACACGGAACCACGCTAAACATCGCACCAAATTCCTGTCAGAAAGGAACAGTCATGTTACACGTGGCACAGATAGAAAAAAGAGCCTAGTACATCGCAATCCAAAACCATTTAAGTTTCATACGGGATTGACAACTGTTTGCAGGCCATGTTACCGTTTACAGTCAATTAGCGGCGTTGCAACGCAACATGAATGCTTAACTCGCTGATTGTTGGGGCCAGGCAAAGGCTTACAAAAGGTGCTTAGCAGATTGCAAGTTTTTACATTGTTTTCTCTGTTTTAAATCATCAGGAGCAGACACTCCTTGTGCGGCTGGAATTTTCTTCTGGTATGCATGTCCACAGGAAAGTACAGAAGACTTCGGGGACAAATTTCGGTTTGGCGAATAAAGAGCAGTCCAAAAATGCACCCGTCTTTGTGCCAAGTGTCGTCGCCGCACTCACCCTATCCGGTTGGGAAGGATACCAGAGATCTCGTTAACTCACCCTACCCGGTTGGAAAGGATACCAGAGATCTCGTTAACTCACCCTATCCGGTTGGAAAGGATACCAGAGATCTCGTTAACTCACCCTATCCGGTTGGAAAGGATACCAGAGATCTCGTTAACTCACCCTATCCGGTTGGAAAGGATACCAGAGATCTCCTTAACTCACCCTATTCGGTTGGAAAGGATACCAGAGATCTCGTTAATTCACCCTATCCGGTTGGGAAGGATACCAGAGATTTCGTTAACTCACCCTATCCGGTTGGAAAGGATACCAGAGATCTCGTTAACTCACCCTATCCGATTGGAAAGGATCCAGGATCTCGTTAACTCACCCTATCCGGTTGGGAAGGATACCAGAGATCTCGTTAACTCACCATATCCGGTTGGAAAGGATACCAGAGATCTCGTTAACTCACCCTACCCAGTTGGGAAGGATACCAGAGATCTCGTTAACTCACCCTATTCGGTTGGAAAGGATACCAGAGATCTCGTTAACTCACCCTATCCGGTTGGAAAGGATACCAGAGATCTCGTTAACTCACCCTATCCGGTTGGAAAGGATACCAGAGACCTCGTTAATTCACCCTATCCGGTTGGGAAGGATACCAGAGATTTCGTTAACTCACCCTATCCGGTTGGAAAGGATACCAGAGATCTCGTTAACTCACCCTATCCGGTTGGAAAGGATACCAGAGATCTCGTTAACTCACCCTATCCGGTTGGAAAGGATACCAGCGATCTCGTTAACTCACCCTATCCGGTTGGAAAGGATACCAGAGATCTCGTTAACTCACCCTATCCGGTTGGAAAGGATACCAGAGATCTCGTTAACTCAACCTACCCGGCTGGAAAGGATACCAGAGATCTCGTTACTCACCCTACCTACCCGGCTGGAAGGATACCAGGGTCTCGTTACTCACCCTATCCGGTTGGGAAGGATCCAGAGATCTCGTTAACTCACCCTATCCGGTTGGGAAGGATACCAGAGATCTCGTTAACTCACCCTATCCGGTTGGGAAGGATACCAGAGATCTCGTTAACTCACCCTATCCGGTTGGAAAGGATACCAGAGATCTCGTTAACTCAACCTACCCGGCTGGAAAGGATACCAGAGATCTCGTTAACTCACCCTACCTACCCGGCTGGAAAGGATACCAGAGATCTCGTTAACTCACCCTATCCGGTTGGGAAGGATACCAGAGATCTCGTTAACTCACCCTATCCGGTTGGGAAGGATACCAGAGATCTCGTTAACTCACCCTACCCGGTTGGGAAGGGTACCAGAGATCTCGTTACACTAGTGCAAAGAACATTCTGGTACTTGAACCCGGGCCATGTGACTCAGGAAACAGAAGCTCTATCTTTTGAGCCACGCATCGCCATCACGATCACAAACATCATTTTATTTGGCTCTAAATGAAATCATACACGTGATATCAATTGATTGGATCGCTTCAGTTTTTCCCCCTTTTGGCATTCGTTTTGCAGCAGGGTTGACGCGAAGCAGACACAAATGATTGCCGTGGATTTGTCAAAGGTAGTGTCCCGCCCTGTCAGAACTATAAAAAAGGCCGTTAATGGACAAAATAGGTCTGGAAATTAGGAAACCACATTCTGTTTCGTTTTGAACGCTCAGATCCAAAACGTAATCTTTCTTCTTAGAATTGAAGATGTCATTAAAATAGAATGTGGCTTAATTGGGGTTGATCTAGGAATCACGTTTGATTAGGACGTTGGCCGCTGGAGCGTGGCCCGCAGCATGCCAACGTTGCATCAGCATTGTGATTGTGAACAGTTATCATATGACCTGCGTAGCAGTGGGAGGGGCTTAAAATTTAGACCGATCAAATTGGTGCAACCAGATGTATAGAGATTCTTTCATGGCATGAATTGGGCCTTAGGCCCTTTGTTTTGCATTTAAACAGCGCGGAAATTTAATGCAGACAGAGCTCTCTGAGCTGACCAAAGCTTTTGGGTGAAATGAAATAGGCCGATAGTAGTTCCTCGAGGAGCTCTACAAAACTGCTATCTTAGTCCAAACCCTATTATAATAAAAAATGGGACACTCCCTTCAATGACCTTGGCCCGAGTATACAACCTTTCAAAATCATGCGTCCGCGCGAGATGTATGTACCATTGATCGGGTAACGTGGGGATGTAAAGATTAAATTGTTCCGACCAAAAATGAGCTTACTGTATAGAAAAAGACACTGAACAGATTCGTTTTGCCCTGTCCTGCTCTTCTGGCCTCGTTAAGTGTTTTATGTGTAGGGAGCTTAAGTAGCTGTTTTTCATTCTGAGATGTTCGTGCTGGTAGTTTTTTATTGTTGCACAAGTTAGTGGCGTCATGCGAGATGTTAAAAACGTATCGCTTGGAGTCGACCACGGGCTCTGAATTCATCTCTAATTGAAACGGGAATAAAGACAAGCTTTTGAAAATGAACAACGCTTGTAATGACTGATGCATTAGCTCGTGGTTATGAAGCATGATAATAGCGGCCCAGCACCCTTGCTGAAATACTGGGCCGAAGTGTTTGCTTATTTATCTGCTAACACGTATATTCTCCTTGTATGCATCAGACGGTCTGACGGTTATTGTAATCTTGGCGCATGAGTTTAATGTTTTTTAAGTAAAGACCACGCAACATGTTCCTGTGAGACGGTGCCGTTGGATGCGGGCTTGGCGATGTGACCGGCCCTTTACCTGGAGTGCGCCTCCATGTCCCCCTCCTCCCCAGTTGCTACGTACCCCTGTCCTGCAGGGATGGTGGGCCGTGAGCAGGAGTCGGTGCCGGAGGAGCGGTTGCGTCGACTGGCCAACCTGCAGAGTATGCTGCTCCGTCACGCACTGTCCTTCCCCAGCGTCAGACGGGTGGTGTACTCCACCTGCAGTGTCACCGAGGAGGAGAACGAACAGGTAGAGAGAGAGAGAGAGAGAGAGAGAGAGAGAGAGAGAGAGAGAGAGAGAGAGAGAGAGAGAGGGAGGGAGAGAGTCTGTAGTATAGCAAGGATCTTTATGGAATCACCTTTTATCGGTATCACCTGATCTTTATCGGTATCACCTGATTTTCATGGAACTTCTTTTGATACTGCACCGTTTTTGTCCTTCAGAGAAAAAAGAACATTTCCCACGAGTACCATCAAAACAGTGTCAAGCAGGAAACATCTATCGGAGTGTTTTGATATAAATATTTACTTTATTTCTGCTGCAGTGCGCTGTCAGAAAGAAGATTTCCCACAGCCTGAACCCGCCACTCCTGATACAAAACACGCCGACGCCGGCAGGTCGTAGCTGCCACTCTCCAGGCCCACCCCGACTGGAGACTGGGTAACGCCCGCCCTGCCACCTGGCGGTCAGCCGGCCGAAACTGGCTAAAAGGTGGCGACAGGTGCGTCCGCGCCTCCTCTGCTGGCGACCTCTGTCATGGCTTCTTCGTGTCGCTGTTTGTGCGAGGTGAGGCAGAGACGACGGAAACGATGGACGCAGGAGGTAACGAGGTGGAAGGCGCCGAAATGGGCAGAAAGAGGAAGCGGAAACGAAAAGTTGCCGGATTCGACTCCAATCTGGTGCGGCCTTCTGCAGAGGAGACCGACAGGCCCGACAATGAGAGAAATCACTGTGAGACCGTTTCTCTGTCTGAGGAAGGGGCAGGAGACCTCGCGGAACCTTCGAAAAAGAAGCATCGTAGCCGTAAGGCAGGAACGACTGGGAGGTACGGCTCACCTCCCGCAAGTTCGGAGCAGCTCTTGACAGTGGCCCGAGGGAATGAAAAGGTATGTTCCAAAGTAAGGAAAGGCAAGAAAAAGAAGGTAAGGACTCCAAGCGACGTGCTTACTGAGCCGGGCAGTGATGGTGAGGTAAGGAAGCATGCACTGAAGCTGGTCAAAGACAAGAAACGTTCGAAGCATCGGAGAAAATCCAGTGAACGAAACGCGAGAGGTCCGGTTTGATTTGGCGTTGAGCTGGGTACTTGAGTTGACGGCGCGGAACTGTGGTGTGTTTCGACGGGCTGCCTGTGTTTGCATCGGAATACATTGTGTTGTACTTATATGCACTCTGTTGCATAAATACAACTTCAATCATATGGTGTTGAACAGTTCAGAGGAGAGGCTTTTTAAAACCCCGTCCCTTATCATCATTGGGACGTGAGAACACTCCCTTAATTATATTGATTAGAACCGTAAGCATGTATTTTACACATTATACACAACACGGAAAAGGATGATAATAAAACGATTGGGCTTGGAGCTCTCAATCCTACTTGACTGAACGGTTCAGTACCAGAGGACTGGAACGATACTTATGGAACAGACTGTATATATGCCGTGCCACATGACTGACGGCTCTGTCACAAATTCATCTTCCTCCAAACCTGTCATACATGTGACGAAACAACTCTGGCAAGAGTCTCGTATTTTATTCGTTGCGCTTTGGATTGTCTGTTCATCATGACAGCATCTAGAAACTTAACGAGTGAGCTGAATGAGTTAACTGGTTTCCAGCAGATAACATAACTCTTTTGAATGCAGTGTGGTGATAAGTTGACGCCGCGCTCATTATAACCACTGCCAGTCTTTCGTTACATTTTCATCACATGTGACTCGCGATAATGTCACTCTTGCTGGACATCAGCTCTTGGCGTTGACGCCGCACCTGCGGCGTTGATCGTGTGACGTCAAAGTGACGTCACGACTCGGTGCTGCGGACTGCAGGGGGCGATGACACGGCGGCCGAGGCGCTGACAGTGTGACGTCACGACTCAATGCTGCGGGTTGTTGGGGGCGATGACGCCGCAGCCAAGGCGTTTTCCGGCGTTGCCGGTCTTTAAGCTGCCTTCGTTACCTCCCCTGCCCAGGTCGTCTTCCCCGGAATGGATCACGATGGCCCTGTGTGGTACGGCGATTTAGAGGGTTGGAACCACGCAGGCTCGGCATAAGCAGCAGTAAATACACATAGAAAATATTTATTATGTTGGTAGAGGATATGAAGACAAAACAAATGAAAAGCGGGGAAAAAACTAAATCAGTATTGTTCCGAAATGTGAATACCGACATATAGAGAGACGCTCAAATTATTCACCGCAATTGGTATCACCATTCCCAAAGTAAATATTTCTTTTAAGTATGGGTATCTGAAGAGAATACGTCTCTTTCGTTGCAGTATGCCACGACTGCGGTGGTGAAAACTTGGAGTGACGAAATGTGCGGTACACCGACGTGCGCCAGAAGGCGTGGGAGCTCAATGAAACTATGGACCGTCAAATTTATAGAAACTTATAAACAAGTGTTTTAGAGGATCGTACAATTCATGAGCACACGGTCCAGGGCCGCAGCTGAATTGTTCATGAACTCAAAAACTGATGTGATCTAGACATGTTTGTTTCGCTCTCGCAAGAGCAGAAACTCAAAGTCGTTGATCTGTCCGTTGACCACCTTCACCGCGGTGGATGATGTAAGCTCTAGTTGGTGTACTCACCGCCGGATGATGTTACGGTCGCCGGGGAAGAGGCTGATGATCGAGTCCCGGATGTTGATGTCAGCGACGCCGCTGTAGTCTGCCTCGATGTTGCCCAGGTCACCCACGTGACGCCTCTCGATGGGGTCGGTTTGGGCACCGTGGTTGGCCTGGGGCAGGCGGTAATGATGGTGTTTGTGTCGGCGTCGCATCCACTCGTGTTGGCCGTTTGTGGTCAGCGAGTCCTCAAACTACCGACCTGACCTTCACCCCTGAGGTCAACTGATTGAAGTCTGCGACAGCCTCTGTCCCCGTTTCTCTTGTTTGGTGTGATTATGGAAGCTTCGCTGGTCAACCGGGCATCGGAATTAGTGTGAATAAGTAAAACTACATCTATCGTGATTAGCTTATCCATGTAACCGACAGCAGGCCTATCTCAGAACTGGAGCCTTACTTCAGTTTCGAATTAATTTAGAAGCTGGCAATGTTTAGGATTATAAGATGGGATTCATCAGCTCCTTTTCACCAGGGGCGTAAGGCACCCGCGTTACAGGTGGCCGCGGTCACCTGCGTCGCTACCTGTCCTGAAGTGAGAGGGCCGTGACTCGTCAGAAAACTACTCACTCCAAAACAAAAACTCTGCCAAATTCGCTCCATTGACAGGTTGAAACCATGCTAACTACAATATTTTCACTATATTCAAACAAGAACACACGCATTTCCTCTATAATTAGTTGACGTCTCTTAAATAATTAAGTATATACCGTAGCCTTGGCGGGTTGGCAGTATGGCCGGTCGAAATAAACAGCGTGATAGGTACCCAAAATAAGATAATATATATTACTATCAGGTCCAGAAACCCGCTGAGAATAATTTCAAAGTATTGGTTCGCCCGTGACATGTGCTAATCCGGCACTGGTTTGGAGAAATGCCGTTATTTAACGGCGCTGCTCACTCTATAAACCTCTCTAGCATGAATTCCAGCCATGTTTGTGTTGCTATCAACTGGTCGGCGATGAGATTGGGTTTAGCCACGTGAGTCGGCACAGGAGACCTTGCACTGCTGCCGGAGGTGGGTGTCCGTGACTGTGAAGGGCACCTTCACTTACCCCGCATCCACCCACAAAGACAAACTTACGCAACGCTTCAAGTCCTAGCTTTGAAAAGGCACGGAAATTGAAACAAGTCAGGACTTACTCTCGTTCTTCTGGAACACTACGTGACTTGACCCAATTTTCAGGGTAGTTGTAAACCATGCGTCATGAAGAGATATGACCCGTTTAACCAATGTTTGTGTAAATCTATGCAATTACATGTTTGTGTCCTGTGCTTTTCAGCTGAGTACTTTTAGTGATTGGCTGGTACTGCTGACGCTCACACAGTTTCCCATCCTGCCTGAATGCCAGCGTTGATATCGTCCTGGCATACGCGGATCCAGGGAGGGCAAGGGGGCACGTGCCCCCCCATCGACCCTCGTTGCCCCCTAAAATGGTCACGGCGCCCTCCTGAAAGGTCGATGGCGCCCCCTGAAATGTCGCTTCTCACTCCCCCTCCCCTCCAGGATGCGAAAATTAAGTGGCGCCCCCTGGTCCTGATGGTGCCCCCCGGAAGGTGCCCCTCCTCCTGATCGACGATCCTGTATCCGCCTATGCGTCCTGGTTTCGCCGTTGCACTGAATGTGTACCACGCTGTACCAATACCTGATGACTGAACCTTTCCCTGTGAGTGCATGGTCTGCAGTGCCGGATGTTAGGACCCGTCCGTGCCGGCTCCTCGTCTGGGTGAGTACCCCGTGTGCCTGCATTGCATGCTGCAATATTGCAGGTAACACCACGTCGGCGAGCTCACGCCAGCCGGGTCGCTCACTCGTTGCAAACAAGCTCAAGGTTAAAAATGTGCTTAAGTGTCCCATTTGCATAAAGGCGTGGGTTAGCGGGCCGTTTAATCGAGGGTTGTCGTATCATACTTCCTTGTTCTGATGGCTCGGTGCAGTTTAACTCTTTATTCGCTCCCTTGAGTGGATGAAATGTCGAAGCGTGTTGGCATGATCAAGCCATGCTGATTGCGGAAGATTGTATGCATAGTATCGTAGCTTTGGTCAGCTGGCTTTTATATTTCAAACATGGTTTGTTGAGCCTAGAGTTAGTTTTGGGCTACATTTTCTTAGCTTATTTTTAGGATATTACGATATTTCTTTGCTTATAAAGTTCGCGGGTCTGCAGGTAAAATCCTGGAGAATCCTGAAGGCTTTGGCATCTTTTTCCTTTTTGGGTTGTCTTCGTCTTTTTTTTTTTTAACGATATGTGTTTTTGTGGGTTTGAAGACTTCTAGCGCTTTTACTCTCTTCTCTTTTATCATCTTTTTGGGGTCCAAGGTCACTCCCACAACACTGCATATGATGGCACCCTACCTTCAGTGGGCTTTTCGAGAACTTATAGTCTGCCTTAAAGGGAATGTGGCACCTTTAAAACGTGATTTTAACTGAGATAGCCAAGATGTACAGCAAGCCGGAAAACCCCGTACGCAACATTTGTCTTGGAACTCGAAATTTCCGTAGAGAAAAGCTAAAAACCTACCTGAAATGTACCCAAAATATACCCAAGGAGCGTCATGACGTCATGATCTGGTAACCCATGATATGAGGATCTGGCACTCCTACCATATTCAATAGGCTTCAATAGGCTGACTACTCACGTGACGTCAGCATGTCGTCACGCCAACAGCTGACAACTACGCCCGCCTCCTTGGGTACATTTTAGGTAGGTTTTTAGCGTATCTCTACGGAAGCTTCAAGTTTCAACACAAATGATTTGTTGAGAACCGGGTTTTCTGACATGCGTTACAAGTTGGCTATCTCAGTTAAAATCACGTTATAAAGGTGCCAAATTCCCTTTAACACGAGTTTTAATGGTAAATACGCCAGAGGTCACCATGAGGTAATGTCACTGATGCGGTATTGACCTCTATTCTTTTGAGGTCCCCCACCGTATGGCCTATACGTAAGTCGAAAATCGAAGCATTTTTGTGCTGATTTCATGTTTCTTCTAGCCTTTGACATCTGAATTTGATCAATTACGAGTAACTTAGGCAGCTGTATTCGAAAGCTGCGGCCTAAAAGCACGATGGAACTAATCCGAGTCCGCTAGCACTGATGGCGGCAGAATGGGGGGAGGAGGAGCACCGGGGCACGGTGCCCCCCTTAAATCAGACATTCTAACACTAACCCTACAGAAACAAGTGGACAAGAAAAACTAGAAAAAACTACAGAACTGAAACAAGAAAAACTACAGAAACAAGTGGACTCAATATTCAAATCAGCGCTATCAACTTAGTCAGATACACAAATTTACATACAACTCTCACCTCATGGTCTCATTTTTCCCATCCAGTGTAACGAATACTTTAGGAGTGCTTATGCTGTACGTTGTACGGGAATCACATTCAGTGCCAGATCGGTGTCATCTGGCTCTTAAAAATTCCAGCTGAATGTTTACGTCCGGGAATCTATATAAACACAGCGTTCTGGTGTCCAGCGGGCAGATACTGTGTTTACTCCGTCAACGCGAGGCTGGGATTTCCTCGCGCGTCGAGAAAAGGGCGTGGTTTGCGGCGACAATCATTTACATGTGCAACTTGATTTCAGGTGAAAAGTCGCTGACGCTGCTATCTGACTGATCGCTCCTTTTACGTCAGATCAGGTGACGGGGTGGCACGGCGCACTGCGGAGACTCACTTTGAAGGGGTTGTAGTGGCCGCCGGCGTCCGAGCAGTTGTTACCCAGGTTCGGTGTTCCGTGCACGTGCAGGCCGTGTTTTCCGGGCGACAGGCCGGTGATCTTCCCTGCAGCGCCGCACGACAGTGTAAACTAACACCGCACGACCGTGTAAACTGACACCGCACGACAGTGTAAACTGGCACTGTATGACAGCGTAAACTAACTCTGCACGACAGTGTAAAATAACACTGCACGACAGTGTAAAATAACACTGCACGACAGTGTAAACTTACACGGAACGCTAGTGTAAAATTACATGCTAACACCGCACAACAATGTGAATTAACACCCGCACGATAGTGTGGACTGGCATCGCAGCGACAGTGTGAACTAACATCGCAGCGATAGTGTAAATTAACACCGCACGACAGTGTGAACCAGCACCTCACGACATTGAAAATGAAGGGTTTTCTCCACTCGGTGAAAAGTTCGTTTCGGAGCGCTTACGGTTTATTTTGCAAACCTTCGTCAGTGAAATCGTTGTTGGAATGGTGAGGAGAGGACGACTTAAAACATTTGAATTTTAACAGCACAAATGACGAGGTTTCAAATACCTCACGACAGAGTAAACGGAGAACAGGTTTGTGTTTGAGTTCTTACCACGGACGGAGTTCGCAGACTACAAGGTTTCAGCTCGAAGATTTGGTGGTATTGACCTTTAATTTATCTGTTCTTTTTTGCCTGTAGTTGCGATCATTGAATCTGCTTCGAAATAGCTGTCTTGGAGATCCATTAAATTTTAGTTAAGAAAGTCGTTACGACTAAAATTTAGGCTTGGAAATGTGTGACCATCAATTTCCATCATTTTTCCTTGCATCAAGCAAGGCAAATGTATTCCTCCGTTGCAGAAGGGAGGACATGATTATCTGTCCGCCACCTATTTTCTATTCTACCATTTACTTTTCATTTATTTATTTTCTGCCATCGCTTATGAGCATATCTTGATAGGCCGGTGGGATTTTCCTGTTGCACTGCTCTGGAAGCCACTCAGGCCTGCCTGCGGCGCTTCCACATACCTGTGCGATGTGGCCTAGACGCTGAAGCACCCCAAAACCACGAAACTTCCACATACCTGTCACCTGGACCGGGTGGTCGGGGCACTCCTGGAAGAAGAAGAGGGCGCCCGAAATCTCCTCGCTCACACCCGAGAGTATGTCCATGCGGGCGGTCATGGTCCGGCACGCCTGCTGTAAGGGGGGGGCATGCGGCGTTACACAGGGGCGTCAATGCTGTGCTGACACTGACACACTCTCTGGCGATCCTCAGAATATACACAGGTTCAACGGCTTAGCTGATTTGTCTGCCAAGTGTTTCAGGGGAAAACTTTTTATTTGTAGGCAATCAGACTCGTATTGTCTATTATTGTATTGTATTGAGCGGAGATAAATAACTCGAACTTGGGCTGGGGCAAATGGTGGGGGAACAGAATAGGTTCAAAATTTTCCGACCAGTCTCTTAGATAACCGAGACTGATACCCCTAGCGGCCTTGATAAGGCATTGATGTAGCACGATATGACAATGTTTATTTCATTATTTGCTGCCCGGATGCCCTTACTTTTCTTTTAGGAAGTCGATTTTGATCTGCTGGGTATTTGACGCGGCACTAGCGCTATCATTTAGCTTGCTGTCAGAACATTCTGAGCTTTTCCAGGGCCACTGTGCCGTGCATTAAGCTACGCAAATTTCTTCCTGAGCTCGTGATTTACTTGCACTTGATTGTCGTCCACAGGGTTTCCTCGAATTTACAGCATCCACTCCACCATGCTCACTGCTCAGCTGAGCGCTCGCAAGATGGTAGTGTCCAGGGTTAGAATGAATTCCTACCCTATCCGTTGCATCCATCTGGACGTTAAGATTTCTGCAAGTGCCAGCCGACCAAGTGTTTCTCGGGCACGAGCTCCCATCGCGTCTCGACGACACATCTCTGGCCGTCTTGTGCGGGGTTCACTCGTCCCTATTCGCTCATCTTGCAGCCGGAACGCCCCTGATTTTAATTCATTTTATTTGGTACCACTTTGAAATGTAATCTGTTTTCCGCTGCCGAGTCTCCAGTTTTTACACGTTACCTAAATACTTTTACTCTGGAGGCGTATACCAACATATCAACATAGCGGTGCTGATGGCACTGATAGGTACTGTGGATATTTCTGTGATAAAACAGAGGTTAAAAAGCGTTAAGCCATGCAATCACGGAAGGCTGCTCCCGTCCGGCCCCACTTTGTTCGCAGCAGCACTGTGGTAACAATGGACATTTCACAAAGTCAGGCACAACAGCTCCCAATCTCGCTACGATATCATCGCCGTCCCGGTTGTGCGTTCAAAGATCGCACGATAGTAGTGGATTTTTGTATATTCTGGACGTATCCTACTGCCACACGGCTCTGGATCCTGCAAAAATGCACCACCCGAACGTGCCCCTGCTTGGATTAAATACCAATACGTTGCTTTTGTGGGCTGCCGCGTCACTTCTTTATTATGTAAGCATCCGGCTGCTGAGGAAGGCGTCCACAAGGGCTTAGATACCCGGGCAGCAGCGGCACGATGAGTCGCCTGGTTTGTGTTAGTCGATCACGCAATAAGCCGTGGTGACCGGGTACGCTTGTTCCCAGGAAAGTTGTCTGGGTTAATATCTTATTTATGTGGCTTTATGGTTAGATTGGCAGTGCAGAAGACCTTGTAAGGAATAAATTAGCTCGACATGAAGTTCAAGGTCCTTTTCTACCTAATCGCAGCAGAGCATACATATCCTGCAGAGAAACAAGGAGAGTTTGGTTGGATTCGCCACCTTTTCATTTGCATTTTGCATTTAGGAACCCTCGACTTTAAAAGAGCCATTTGCATTAAAATGAGCTATGCATCTCAGGCAGTAATGAATTGCTGCTTGGAAGAATCGGTCAACTATTTTAAGTTGGTCATCGTCTCTGAGGGCATCTCTCCCTCGATTTACTGAAAATGATCAGTGCGTGATAGAAGGCGATTGCCCAGCGTGTGTTATTGGCCCTGTCTCAATGCAATCTTCCCGTTAGGAGCCCCGTGGCCAGACGTTCCAGTGAGACCCGAGTACCATTCCCAGCGGTTTCCCAAGCGGCCGCAGGCCAGGCTCCCCACCTCGCGCCGTGGAACTGTCCTCTATAACCATGACCATAAAACAACGATGCGCGAGGGTCATTCTCACAACACTCAGACCCGCCAATGGAACGTGCCGCATCGCGGGCGGCGCCTGAGGCGATTCTCGGCGACCGGCAGCCTCGGGCGGTGGCGGGCAGCACTTACCCTGTATCCACCTGGGGCGGGCGCCTGGTGTCGCACCGGGTACAACCGGGGGTAGCTCCGGGCAGGCGACGGGAACCGCACCTGGTGGTAGCTAAAACGCGGCTGGGAAAGAGCGAGGCCTTAGTTAGCTGGGCGAAGCGCACAGGTGATGGAAGATCGGCAAGCTCGCCTTGGCTATAAGCAGCGCATGGCTCATTAACAGAAGTTAGTACTCAAAGCGGACGACATTGGAGAGTTAAAGGGAATGTGGCACCTTTATAATGTGATTTTAACTGAGATGGGCAAGTTGTAAAGCATTCCGGAAAACCCAGCACTGAATATATCATGTGTCTTGAAACTCAAAATTTCCGTTAAGAAAAGCTAAAAACCTACCTGAAATGTACCCAAAATGTACCCAAGCAGCCGACCACAGTTGTCAGCTGTTGGCGTGACGACATGCTGACGTCACGGTGAGTAATTAGCCAACTGAAGCTCTTGAAGCCGATTGAATATGGTAGTAGTTGCCAGATCATGACGTCATCCATGGGCAGAGGTTTATTTCTTACACTAGAGGACCATTTTAAAAATAAAATATATTGAGCTAATTGTACGTTTTTTCAGAGAAATCATGGACGTTTTCATGATTTTCGGCTAAAAATATCCCTAATAATACTAAATTCTGGGATTCGACCAAGGTGCCACATTCCCTTTAAACAGATAGCAAATTCGTACACAGCAAGCGTCGCTGACAAAGCTCATAGCACCAAAACATCCCTATATGTCATATATTTGCTGAGGCTGTTAGTAAGATGTACAATTTAGCGATACAGATATGTTCGGCGAAGAGGAAAAGAGACAACAAAACAGCTCAGAGAATGAGAGATCGTCAACGGCGTTGACACGGCATTGCAGAACAGGTGTGTACAGAACAGGCGCACGACACGATAGCTTTCTGCGACAGAGCAGCGAAGAACAACACCGACGCCCGCAGTCGCCGTTGGTATGTCAACATGGGGATGCCAGAAATGCGTAGATGAAATACGCTTATATCGCAAAATTATGTATTCTGTGGCGGCCCATGTGCGAAATTCGCCCGTTTGCATGCACCAGGCTCTTGACATTTAACTGTTTAGAAGAAACTTTTGAGCTTTACAACTTTTTTAGTTTTTCATCTCCTGTGGAACGTTTGAGAACGAACCGTCAAATGGGATTCCCATGTTTAAACAAGCAGTGCTTGATACCTGAGGCGGATCCAGGATTTCCAATCGGGGGGGGGCGCAACTTCCCGGGAGTGCACCATCCGGACCAGGGGGCGTCACTTTTGGCCAGCAAAATCTATCAGATGGGCGCCAAATCATATAGGTGGGCGCCAATTTTCGCATCCTGGGAGGGGGTGGAAAGCGGCATTTCAGGGAGCGCCATCGACCTTTCAGGGGGCAGAGAAGAAGGAAAGCTGCACAGAAGGTGAAGGCAGACGCCTTTCATCAGCGGATCCAGGTGGAAGGTGTCCTCTCATTGACTCACCCGGTGCCCCCACATTAAAACCCGGCACCCCCTGAAACGTTGCTTCCCACACCCCCTCCCCGCAGGATGTAAGTATTGGTGCCCCCACGATGCAATAGAACACCCTTCTGACTGACACTACTCTGAGAGTTAGCGCCCCCTCCGGAACCAAATGCCGCCCCCCCCGACCAAAGTACCCCGTGTCATGGAAAATCTTGAATCCACCTATGCAGTCGTAAGCACTAAATCCGGGCCCGTGCTGGATTTCACAGAATAAACCGGACAAAGACAGAGGCCAGGTATAAGAGCTTTCGGCGGGCGTCCACCGATCGCGCGCTCGGCGATTTGCATACATTCAAATCGAAATTCGAGCACTCACCGCTGAGTGTGGTGCTCCGAAGGCCATTTGAGGGGAAGGTTCTCCGTAACCGCTGTTATGTACGGCTCCAGATGCTCCGAAAACCCTTTGAGGTGCTGGTTCTACGGAAGCACTGTGAGGTGCGGTGTGGGATGCTCCGTAACCGCCTTGAGATGCGGTGGCGGGTCCTGCGTAGGCGCTCTGAGGTGCGACTGTGGGCTCCCCGTAGGCCCCGTGGGCTACGGGTTCGGGGGCTCCGTAGCCCTGGGGTCTGGGATCCGACAGGGCTGGTACAGCCGCAGCCAGCATCACCAGCAGGGGTATCCTGCAACAGCGGCGGGGTACTCAGACTCAGGCGAGCCAATTTCTCGTTTCTTGTCATTCCCATTTTCTACTAGATTTTGCTGTTTTAATCGGCTCAACGTTTCATTTTCAATGCGACTCTGTCAGAACCTTTTCTAGTAACCAGATACTACGATACATGTTCGGCAGAATAGATATGTTAGATAGATAGATATTTCAGGTTAAATGGATATGTATTTTGTTTCGATTTTATGTCCTTTTATGTCGCATGAAACGTTTAAAAGTTCCTTTCATGTCGCATGTACGGCTTTCACCGTTTTCCAGTAGTGTTTGTCATCGCTCGGTGAAGAAAAAGGCAGAGTTTTTTCTTAACTTTTCTACCATAGCCCGAGAAAAGTGAAGACGATGCAACCCAGGGCAAACATATCTACTGCTGCTTTAACCCCGGCAATGTGTTGTGGTACATAGTTAATTTTAGGGACATAGATTAAAGAGTGCACAACTTGATTTTCGAACGTAATTATCGAAGACTGGTGGAAAACGATTATGTCTATATTATGCCAAGATCAGACAGTTGTAGTTTGGTAGCAAGCCATTCTACCATAATGGAGTTCAAAATTAAAAACTGAGTTTATTTATTTATTTATTCACAGAAATGAGCAACAGGTATAACCCACTTCTAGCTCGACTCAAATAAGTAAAACAAAGACATGGTATATACAATGAAATGATAACAATGATACCCGTGGCGTTCCGAGATAGGAAACCAAGCCACACGCTCACCCTAAGTTTTAGTGTCATTAGAAAAATATGTACTAATAAAACATGATCATGGCATAAAGACCCCAAAATAATAAAATGGGTATACAAGATGCGTAGATAAAAGCACAAGCGAAAACACAAGAAAAAAGGTAAAAACTTCCGCTAAAACATTAACAGCCACACGAAAATCGAAATCATTGTGGGACACTTGATCGTTAAATCATTAAAACAAAGTAAAGCACGAATAAAAACACCTCGCTTTACAGTTTCGACGCGGCGAAAGGGAAATTGAAAAATTTATCGTTGTGCCCCCCTGGTTCGACGCTGAGGGACGTGAAAGGGGAGGCTCCCAAGCAGGAAGGCAGAGTCTATCTCGCCCATGGTTTTTTTTTTTTGAAGCATAGATCATATTGATACCTTCTTTGCGAAATGATGGCGATTTTGAATTCATTTAATAGGTCATGATAAGAAAGCGTGATAGAAGGCCGAGATGTATGAACATGCGCAGCTAACCACATAAGAATTTTGTGCTGAATTATGTCTAGCCTTTCCAAATGAGTTTGATCAACCCCTCCCCAAATGATGCAACCGTATTCAAGAATGGACCAAGCATTGCCGAAATATGCTGCTAGAATGGGGCCTGTTCTTAGACTTCCCGCGGCTCGGCCGCTCTGGAGAGATCCTATGAGCACACCCATCGTCCTATTTGCCTTGCTGACGATGTAATCGATGCGAATTTTAAATGTTAATTTCGTGTCGAGCCACAAACACCCAGGTCTCAAACCTCTTCTACGTGATCGAGATAAATGTTTTGAATTTTGTGCAGGGCTTGAATTGGATTTCTTTTCAGAGTGATTCTAAAATAGCAGCATTTTGCTGAGTTAAGGTTGAGTTTACAATCATTGGACCAAACTGCAAGCCAATCAAGGTCCTTTTGAAGAAGTTCCGAGTCTTTTGCCTCCGTGATTTTGTGATAAAGCTTTACATCGTCAGCAAAGAGAAGAATATTTGTCTTAATGTTGTCTGGGAGGTCATTTATGAAGAGTGCAAAGAGTAATGGAGATAGCAGACTACCTTCCGGTGTTCCAGGGCGAACCTGGCTCCAATCAGAACATTTTCCATTGATGATGGCTCGTTGTTTTCAATTGCACAGAAATTTTAAGCCGATTCAAAGCCTGTCCGAAAATATTGTACGATTTTTTGAAGTTTGTGGAGAAGTTTATAGTTTACGCCCTTGAAAGCCGAAGAGTAGTCTGTGTAGATCGGGAGGGGGGGCTCAAAGTTTGCCCTACTAAAAGGCTGGCATTTTCGATTAATCCATAGGAAACACATGTTAAAAGCTTGCAATCTAGAGCCTTGGGAGCGTCTTAGACACCGCCACGGCTCATAAAAAGCCATTCAAATGAAAGCCAAAACATTTTCATTTTCATTTCTTGGGTCAAAACCGCCAGCCGTGATATTTCCCAGCGAGCCAGACGACAAAAACCGGGACTCATGTTTTGGTCCCATTTTCAGGCGTGGGTTCGAATCCTAGGGGCGGCCAAGTTTTCATATACTCTGAATGTGCAAAACACCATGCATTCGCTGAACGTTGATAGAACTATGCGCCCTTCATAACTTTTAAATCTCAGAGTACCTTCTCCCTAATGCAGAGGCGGATCCAGGAGTAAATACAGTCATGTTCCAGGGTCGGATCCAAGGGGATGGGATGGTGATGGGGCGACCTCGCACCCTTAGCCTGGGCTTAAGCACGGCAAAAGGCCCTCCGCAGGGGGTTCCTTTTATGTTCGATTGGCGTTCCCAAGGTAAATTCACGAAGTTCAACCTCCATGGACATTGGTCTCGGGGCCCCCAATAGCTAACCTGGGGTTCCCCGAAAGTATTAAACTTTATTGTATAAGTACGTATAAGTACACACCTAAGAGATGATTTGTTCCAAGGTTTCGCCCTCCATAAATAAAAAATGAGGTCCCCGAGCGGGGGCTCCTGCGATTTAAACCCGACCCCCTTTTTGAAGAAATGCTAGATCCGCCCCTGCCATGGTCCCACCAAGTGACTGAACGGTAACCACTTTCAGCCGATTATCATTGTTTTGCGATATTGTTTCCCATATCTAGCCGACATCACATCAATTCTTACAAATAACGCAACCCTGCCATCCGGTTTTGCACTAGAGCTCGCCGGTAGCGCACCCCTACGTCAGCCGTCGTGGCAAATGTCTTCATCTGCAGCATACCCACTACCAGCCCGGTACCATAGGCGGATCCAGGGATCCAGGGGTAGGGGTAGGTGCCTCCTCCATTAAATATCGGTGCTTCTTTAAGAACAGTAACGGTGCTCCTCTAAAGCGTTGATGGCGCCCCCTGAAATATAGCCCCCTTCCCTAATGCAAGAATAGCGTCCTGCGATAGAATTTGGCGCCCATCTGAAAGGTTTTGTCGGCCAAAAGTGACATCCCCTTGGTCTAGATCTCCCCCCTCCCCCAGGTGCCCCCTCCGATCTGAGATCCTGGATCCGCCTATGCCCGCTATGCAGTAGTATTTACCGGTCGCGTACCGCTATAATTGGCCGACGTCGTACCTCCGCTCACTAACTACATGACACAACTACATAAATTATTCGAATAGCATAAAGGCTCCTTCGAAAACATTCAAAAGCGAATGAATGGACCACAACAATATTGACAACAATCAAATATTCAATCGTACCTACGCACTGCTCCTCCTTCATGTTTTGGGTACAACCAAATACCACAGTCACCAGCTGCGGCCGTTTATGTTTGCCTTAAAGGAGTGTACTAGACTAGTATTATTTCTAGCATATTCCTGGTATGCTACACTTAAACTGGTACTAAACTATGATTCTGACCACTTTGGGTACAAAAATTTGAATTACCCGTTATTCAACTGCCCTGGTGTAGATGATGTATGTCTGAAATCCTGAAGAGGATGGAATCCCACGCAGTTTTTAATCCGACGCTAAATTTGTGTCGCAATATGTGCGTGGGACAAACCCATGTTTGTTTCTCGGAAAATACGGGTTGGACATGGGAAAGAAGGGTCTCATTCACATCTCTCCAGCACTGCTGAACAGTAGGAGGAGTCAAACGCTGCGGTCATTTTCAGGGGAATTTCTGATACTTTTTTGAAAATTGTGACAATGCCCACCTGCTCGGGAAACCACCCCGATCGCCTGACTTTCGGAATGGAATGTACAGGTGGATGAGCTTATTCGTTACGGGATTCCTTAATGATCCGACCGCTGTTGTTGTCTGGACCACAAGCTTTGTATACCAGAAGGTCTTCTAAAATAGCCGTAATTCCTTGCCTTTGATACAGTAAACCTTCTAGTTACATAACTGTTATTTCTAAAAGCTACAACAAAACTCCGCCTTTTATTGTGGCCTATTCTTGCGGAGTGACTGATATTCGCACGTGTCGGAATAAATTTATTTTGATGGGCTAATTACATCTTAAGCTGAATGGATCACCGTCTCTTTCCTACACTTGAAATTCATTCTTAACCTGAAGCCCAAACAGGGTCCTTGCCTGACTCCATCGACTGAAGACGAATCGAGTTTTCTCACAGGAAATGGGATTAAAGGGAGTGCCCCACCTATACAATGGGTTTTGAACTGAGATAGCAGTTTTGTAGAGCGTGTCGAGAAATCGCTATTGGCATATTTAATTTCACCCAAAGCTCTCTGAATGGAATTTTCGCAAGCTTTAAAGTTCAAAGTAAAGGGGTTTACCACCTTGTTTCAAACCATGAAGAATCCTTTTCCATTAGGCAGCGCATGCCCCGTGATAGATGTTGACAAATGGCATGACCACGCAGCCTGACATGTTGCAAGACCCCGCAAGCTACCAGACTGGGAATTACACGCGATGCTTGGGTCAACCCAGCGTGGTAAGACGCGATATCTTTGTTTTGAGATATTTGAGGTGGAAACAAAATGTGGTCTCCTGATTTTCAGACCTATTTTGTCCATAAATTCTTCCTTTTAGAATTTCGACAACGTGGTCCATTCCTTTCAAGTCCTTGTCACAAACAAAGTTATAACCTCATGTATTCGCAAGGCAAGTATACTAGTATGCCCCATACGAAGTGTTCGTGCTGCGACCAAGGTTAATTCCAACAGGACAGGATAGTTAGCATAATCGCGAACACCGCACTGCCGTCGGTACCTGACCCAAATTTCAACATAGCCGCTCATCAGTGTCTATGTTTATCTTTGTTCGTGGTGGAGGCGTTTTTATGGGGGAGGGGGCGTCTTCATGAAGTCGTGAGTCAGCATAGGACGTGCATTTTGTAAGACACGTTAAGGCTACCTTGCAGGCAGCATTGATCTTTAGATGTGAACGCTGAGAACATTATCATGTCAAAGCAAATATCCGTCAAAAACATTCTGAAAAATTGAAACATGGTAAACACTTCGCGTTTTAAGCTAGCTCCAAATTTCTGCTGACCCGACACTGGGTTAATTAATATTCATTTACCGGCCACGGATTCCGCAGATATATTGACCACAGTTCAACAGCATAGCACGCCTGCGCAGACAGGGTTCGCTACATGATCGTCGACATGTGTCCAGATCCGATGAAAGATGATTTGGAATCATCGTCCATCACATGTTCAACTGCTCCATCCAGCCCAGAACAATTCCCAACTTAGCACCTGTTTTGCCCAGCGGATTAGTTGAGCCGTCCCGACTCGCCAAGCGTGCCGTGTCACGTGCCTGAGGAGGTAAGCGGTCGGCTCCCAGGTCGGGGCCATGTGTCCGCCTGCGGTTTGGCAGTGGGGCGCGCGGCTGACTTTGGGGTGGGGTGTAGGCCGTTTGGCAGCCATTAGCGTGTGCCCCGCCCGTCTGGGCGGCCGCTGCGAACCCTTGACCTAGTCGGCCGCCTCAGACCTGACATCTGACGGTCACCGTCGCTCCGGTGTTCCGTGCCTGGCTACTGTCGGCTGCTCCCCACCGGGCGGTCACAGCAAAACGCTTCGAGCAGCGGCGTAGTCAGCCGAGGGGTCACTTAGGGTCTGCTTCTCTTTTAGCCGAGCTTGCCAGAACCCAGCTTTAAGGGCACGGCAAGGAAATAGGCGATATATGACAACAAAGATGTGCGTGCTCTTGAGTCCCAATAATCTGAAAAGCCAACTTGAATTGACATGGGATGCCCCGCTGCCGAGTGTCTGGCTATGCCTCTGGCCGCACAGTGGCTGCTTACGGCCGGGCAGACGTCCTTGCCGTAACTGTCGCTTGTCACTGCGGGGTAACGACGCGCTCCCCCAGAGGCTACGCGGGCTGATTACCTGACTCATATCCATGCCAGCCTGTCCAGACTCCGACAGCTGAGCTCGCTCTTACCCCGTTCTAGACACAGGAGGAGCATTTAGCCTCATTGAGAGCTTACAGCATCCGCCGTTGACCTAGCAGGAGGCGAAACTAAACCCTCAGCACAGGTGCGAACGACTGTTCCGTGCTATAGCGTTAATTGGACGAAAATTGCACGCTACGTGACGCCAATAAGTGGCTCACGCCAATAAGTGGCTCTCGAAAAAATCACTTTTTCTTAACTCCGTTCGTGGCAGATTGTGTAATCAAAGTAGAGTAGATGCATCAGCTATTTCCATTGCAATATCAGATTTTCTCGACATACGCTGTCTACTTTGGGGCCGCTTTTGAAATAGTTTATACAGTGGAATAAGGCAACTTTTTTCAATTAATAAGCACGTTTAGTGGCAAAGGTGAACGAATTGGTTTTGCTTTTTAAAATGAAAGTGGATACGGAAAACGGTTTTCCTTATGTTTTATGTATAAAACTGGACGGAACGAGGCAAAAAGTTGTAGGTGAAGGCATTTAAGAAGACTTATTTAATTCCTCTACATCAATATTCCAAATACACCTATATGGGACAAGCTATAGTTCTCATATGATGCGTGCAGCCATAATGACACTAATCTACGTCACGTGAGGTGTTGTACAGCGTCAGTTCATATCTACATCAGGGGGGATGGGTGGCTTAGTGGATAACATCATTGTCTTCTAAGCCACCGGTCCCGGGTTCAAGACCCGGCGGAAGCCTCTGAATAAGTTGATCTGATCCCCCAAATGAAATCCCTCCCAAAAGGGGAGAGTTGGCGACGCTGTGTGACCTTGGCAGTTGGTGCGTCATTAAACTCCAACAATTATTATTATTTACATCATCAGCATTTATTTTTACATCATTTCATCATTTATCATTACATCAGTTTGGAGGGTGCTACTACGCAGACCGACCGGCCTCCGCTGTCTTATATGGTGTGCTAACACGCGCCCCGCTGGGGTCCCTTGCATGACGCGCCCCGCTGGGGGGGGCGTTTTTCGCCCCCTCCGTATCTCGTTCCCCACGAAAGCTAAAGGAAAATTACTGGCGGCCTTTCAAAAGCTCTTGACAAGACGAAGAGAATTCATAAGAAGAATTTTTATGTCAGGTCAATATTGAGGCCAACATAGGTCAAAGAATGCCCCATAGGCTTACGACAGAGCAGTGTACGTTTTCCTCTCTAGATCTGCCCTCAGGGGAGCTAGAGCAAATCTGTATGCATCATTGGATTCCTGTCATCGCGGCAAATCGAATGATGTATAATATGACCTTGCTAGGTCAAATAGTCAAAATGACCTGACCTCGACCTAGGCCAGGGTCACAGAGTAACCTCGTATGGTCATGTTGCATATCAATCGACTCCCCGTGACAATATAAACACAATGCAAGCAAAATGGGAGCTTTATCTCAATTCAGTGAGAAGTTATTGGCAAAACAATCACTCTCTGCTCCCGTGACTTGATATGACCTTTGAGAGGTCAGATGCTCAAAAACTCAACTTTATCGTCAAGATCGTAGTAAGAATAGACAGTTTGAGGATTTTCAGCCTGATCTATCCAGTATTTACTGAAAACGAGTTCATTCTATTTTTCATCATAGACTTAGGTATAATGGGGTGACCAAAAAATTGACCCCACCTTAGGTCACCAATATCAAAATTGCGAGATTGCAGATTTGTAGACCCTAATGACCTTATCATATTGTGGAAGTTTCAAACTGATCGGTTTGCTAATGTTCCCTGGGCGCTGCTTCAAACTCGTAATTTTAGGTTTTGAGGTCGGGTCACTTGACCCTAAATAGCTCCTTGACCTGACATGACCTCAACTAAAAAATTTGGTCATATGTGTAAAATTGATCAGGGATAAGATACTGTAAGTTTCGTTGTTGTGCGTCTCTTCGTTTTTAAGCTATCTGGGAAAAACCAGGAGGGGGAGAATTTCGCCCCCCAGCGGGGCGCGTGTTAACGAGCACAGAGTTCCTCTGCATGACGACAAAGCATTCCCGAGTTTTAGAGATATGGATGCATTTGAAGATATACTCGATGACGGAAAATATGATAAGCCGGATTAATCTCGTACTGTCAGTCAGGTCTCAACTTTTCAGCAGCTCTATGTCAAAGTATCATGTACCTAAATTTGAACCTTTGTTTGTTTGCATATCAAGTAGCCTTTTCTTCCGCGTTGGCATGGCCGAGGCTGCTTCTTCCGACTGATCTCGAGGTGGATGCGTGGGCCATGAACCTAATCGAACCGATAAAATCGGCAATTTATCACAGCTTCGTGATGGTATCACCACCCAAGCTGCTTTCCATCCTGTACACAGAATGTGAAAGTAGTTAGCGTTACGTGCTCGGAATACATAGTGTCTACAACGCATGTGAAATGGGATGTATTGCATTGTGCGTGGTGGACTGAGGTACAAAGCTGGACGTCCGAAGGACAGTCCTACACTTAGTACACTTAGCCCGTTTGTTAAACTCGTTTCCAGCTCCAACCACAGTCGGATCCAGATCGACGATTTGGGAGGTGGGGGGCAACGGGACCAAAGATCGTGAAAAACATTGTTTTTAAATAAATCGGCAAAGAACTGGGCTTGGGGGCCATTTCCAGGTTTCCCTGGATCCTCCCGTGGTTCCATGCCCATGTTCTCCACTCGCACGCTCTCCAACAGTCCGGACATAAGTCCGAGATTAGCCGCAGTCAGAAACTGACCTGACTGTTCCACTGGCAGCAGCAGCTTCTGAAGCAATGGCGTCACGGCGGATTGTGACGTCACGCCACGTTATACCGTCACGGACGGTACGCGCACTAAATGCTGTCCGCCGCGGCACAGCCTTGGATGTGTGATCCGCCCATTGTTGGGTGTCCACCATCCGCGCCTGATTTGGCGTGGTGTGAAAGATGTCATTTGTACGTGTCAATGTTTCACAACTATACGACAACGCAAACACGTAGCCCATAGGAGGATCCAGAGGGTAAGGGGGGGCAAACACATAACCCACTTACTGCCACCACAACCCCAGAGCTCAACACACAGCGCCTCTTGAAAGGTCGATGGCACCCCCTGAAAGGTATTTGCCCCCGCCCACCCACCCCCTTCAGAACGCAAGTACCGGTGCTGCCACGATAGGATTGGACATTCACCTGATAGGTTTTGCCGTCCAAAAGTGGCACCCCCCCCATCTGCAATCCTGGATCAGCCTATGACGAAGCCAGTAGCTCCACCTTCTAGTGCTAGGTGGACTAGTGTTCTTGGTCTATAAGTTATGAGTTAATGCACAAAGTGTTTTCGGCACCGAAAAGCTGGTTGGTTGGTTGTTTGCAACTATGATATTTATAGATAGGTCTTACTTATCAATACAATGTCAGCTTGCTTTTAAAAAAGGGATGACAGGGTCATGAGCTCATTCTTAACAATTTCCGCATTATTAAATTTATAAATAGATCCTTTAAATACAAAAACGATGAATGAAAAACCAATCTTTGCTTGTATTTGTCTCTCAGAGCTGTCAGAATTGGATTCTTTGTAAACCAAATGCCACTAGACTTTTACGTGAATTTGAGACTCACTAATGTTTGAACAATGAGACGTATTGCCACGGCCCCATATTCAATATTCCTAGTCATTACCAGTATCTTTTGTCATGTTAAGAACTGACCCAGATTTGGCCTCTCTTGACAGTCTATACATACATACATATATATATATATATATATATATATATATATATATATATATGTCTCTGCGCGGTGACGGATCCAGAATTTCATTTCGCGGGGGGGTCTTGGGAATTCGAGCCTCCCGTGCCAGTTTCTTGGAATAGCCTCCGGCTATGTATTAACTAAAGGCAGTCTTGACATTTCGGGGGGCTTGAACCCTGCCCCCTCCCCTGTGTCCGCCACTGTATCGGCGTTAACGTTGCAGTTGATTTACCTCCAGCGGCGGATTACACCAGTTATCTGGGGGGACAGGGGGCCCAAAAGTGTGAAAAACAGTGCTTTAAAGAAAACGAGGAAATGGGGGGGACGAGAGAACAAATGTCTCCCTTGGATCCGCTAGTGCACACATTCACAGGCCGTTGCTAAGGCCGTTGCCATGTGCGAAGTCCTGTTAGCGCGGCTGGGTGTGGCTCCCGGCTCATTACCGGCTAACAGTCGCAATGTCCTTATTCTATGCTGGTGCTTCCAAACCACGTCCGCCAGTTGCACGCCACCTCCAAACTTAGCCTACACTTCGGCGTACTTAAACTATATGTATGCATACATATAGGTATGCTTTGCACCATACACAGGCATGCCTTGTCTGCTATGTCCGGTATGATTCAAAGAACCAGTCGGCGACATCTGTCAATTGTCATCGAGACATCGGGACTCATCGTCCATGTATTCGAGGTGCCAAAATTGCTCACTCGTCCCATAATACCTTATTGATATCATTAACGGTCCATCATTCCTCGTGCTGACCTAGAGCTTTAATGTCTCGACATAGTGTTATTTAAACATCAATGGTACAGCTTGGACTTAACATCGATTGCGTCATTTGCTGTGCCTTATATAACCACCTCCACCCAGGGGCGGACGCAGACCCGACTTTTGGGAGGGGCCAAACCCATGTCTGCCTCTCCTCCTGGGGGAGGGGGGTGGGAGCGAAGATTTTTTGCTCTACAGACCTAGTGTAAACACCTTTTTTCAGTGCTCGACAGACCTAGTATAAGCTACCTCTCCAAGTACATGATCGCTCTCGCGGGAAGGGGGAGGGGTGGGAGCGAAGATTTTTTGCTCTACAGACCTAGTGTAAACACCTTTTTTCAAAAAAATTATCCAGCGTTTGGGGGGCAAAAGATAATTTGGCCTCCCTCCAGCGCTTTCGGGGGGGGGGCATGGCCGGAATGCCCTCCCCCTGCGTCCGCCAATGCCTCCACCAATACCGGGGATGGTTGAGGGGCGGTAAGTTTTATAGCTCGGGCCTGAGCCCGGCCCAATGGGGCTTTCCAAAGCCTTACGTGGGCTCAGGGTCTGCTCAGGCAAGCCCAGGAGAGCATGGTGTAAAAAATAAAGGGAGAACAACAGAATTGTTTGAATTTTAGCGTGAGTCCGGTACTGGAAACTTAAGTTTATATTTATATGTGCAATGGGCTTGGGCCCCGCCTTTTCATTGGCCCCCAGGCTTAGAAACTCCCAGCTCTAGTAACTACCCATGAGCCACCATCTGTATGTTTGTAAATGCAATATACGGTACAGGTGCCTAGCCGGCTGCGCTTGTTTCGAGCCTCCCACTGGTGGATGCAGGTGTCGAGTTTAGGGGAGATCAACTGAGACGTGATACTGGTGAGCGGGGGAAGGAAGGGGAGGGGTAGAACGCGACACTTTTTCCCCGGTAAAATACAACAGGACTGCTGATTTGGGATGGGGAAGGAATGGGCCGTGTTCTCTTCGGCAACGGGTGATAACACGTTTTTGTTTAGTCCTATTCTTCATATTTTCGGTTTTGCCAGACTTTTAGAGAAAATGTCTGCTCGACCATCGTACCTACACATATTTTTCAGCTTTTAGTTTATATTTGATATATGATAAAACCATCTTGGGGAGGCAAATAGGATTTTCAGCCTTTGGGAAGGGGCGTGGCCTACTTAATCCCTATTGAATTCGCCAGTCAATCCCACAACCAAAAAGAAAACAAAAACAAAAACGTTGTCCAAGTTTTATGGCTGGCAGCAAAATGGCGTTAAGAGATTAATTCGTCCAATTTTTCATCCTACAGGAATTTGCTGTCAGGCATTAGACTTTCCTATTATTTGAGAGACAGCAAAAAAATCATCCAAAAACCCAGCTCAGATATTTCTTGGAATAAAACTATTGAGGATTTTTTTGTATCAAATATTTTGAAGCCCTCTTTGAAATCCCTTGACACTGAATTGATGAAATCTAGGTCACTGTTTAGAATATCATTCAGTTTTTTTAGAATACCTACTTATTTCTAAACCACAAATAGAGATAAGCGTAATACTTTTGATTTATTTTTCACATACTCTGGTACTTTGGTCGATACTTCGGATGACAACGGTGATATTTTGACTATAAATTTTCCCTTGTTGTACGACCTACTCAACTTCTCGAACTTTTGCCTTCTGGAACGACCCTTTGTTGAGGAGTCTGCAAGGCAAGCATAGCTCAGCCAAAACATCAGGCATTACTGCTTTGATAAGGATATATCTATTCCGTCGGCATTTACCCAACATACTTACATTTCGAGTGGCTTTATGGGTACTTTTTGTTCATATCTATCCAAGCCCTGCCTGTGCATGAAACTAAGAAGAAACGTTACAAGTTAAATCGAAGCTCATATTGGCGTTTTCTTCCTATTGGTGGTTTGTATCTTACTTGCTTACTTGTAACTCCCCCACTGGCGGATCCAAGGGGGCCAAAGGGGCCGTGACCAACATCAAAACCTAAAATAGTATGTTTCCCCAAAGAACCGAACTTTGACCGTTTTTTTTATAAATACTATGTTCTCGCTATTTTTTCTTGAATAACCTCCCTCCTTCAAAAACGTTGGTTTGGGCCCCTCCAAAAGTTACTCCTGGATCCGCCAATCAAGTTCCCCGGATAAAAATTACAGCCTTTACCAGTAAGTAGTTTTTTTATACTGGATCATGGAGGGTATGGACCGATAGTATGAAATGATAAATAGGTTTATTTGTTTATCTATAGGTATATCCATATACATCGTATACTTGGCTACATGAATCATCAATTCACGCGTCACTTTTTGACTATGCGGTATTGTATCCCAGCTGACCTACCTGATTGTCATGCTGATAGGTAGATGCTCACGTGCACACTTTAACGGAACGCACGCTCACCCGATCCCCACTACCACTGTCGACAGAGACGTCGACTTTATAGCTTGACACGGTACTGTTCTTGTTAGAGTTGCCGGATTGCGGGACCGCATCGGACCACTCGCTGAAGACACCTAGAGCTGCTGTATTTGACAGTCAACATTTGTGGAAACATTTAACTTGTACGTCAATGTCGTACCCTTTATCATAGGCA
The DNA here is from genome assembly GCA_034440635.1 of Lepas anatifera. NCBI lineage: Eukaryota > Metazoa > Arthropoda > Thecostraca > Lepadidae > Lepas > Lepas anatifera. The sequence goes on from JAOTON010000332.1 coordinate 346,114, forward strand.
GATCCAGCGGGCAAGAAGGGCACCTGCCCCGCATCGGCTCTCGGCGCCCCGTACTGCTTACTGCGCCCTGCTGAAGGTCGATGGCGCCCCCTGAAATATCGCTTCACTCTCAGGATGCGGATATCAGGCGCTCCCGCGATAGGGTTCGGCGACACCTGATATGCTTTACCGTCCAAAAATGTCGCCCCCCCGCCGAGCATGAGACTCCCTGATCGGAAGTCCTGGATCTGCCAATGCCCGATATAATTTGATCTAATAGGGCAGTTTGTGCGAAGCATGCAAAAACCACGACTTTTATAATACGTCCAAAAAGTCACATTTGGAATCAAACCGTTTGGAATCTCGTTTGGAGTACTGTGCCATAATGCGTTAAAAATCTCATTTGGAATCAAGCCGTTTGGAATCCCGTTTGGAGTTCTGTAGTATCTCGGCCGATTGCGGACTGGTCAGCGCGCCAAGACACGCTGCTGAATGAAGTAGGGGGAGGAAAAACTTTCCAAGAGCAGTGAGTTTTGGAACACACGAAACAAGAAGCCAGGGCTGTTGCCAGCCCTTCAAAAGTGTCACCCGGGTCCAAGTTCTATGCGGATTCTGCAGCCGTCTTGAGCATGGGGAGCAGAGTAAGGGGCCACCAGGAAGGTTTTTATGATTGGTGTACATACCTTGCTATATCTATACCTTGATGTCGTTTAGTGCAGAGATAGATCCAAGGGGGGGCAAAGGGGGCAGTAACCCCTTGGGACCCAGGGGCTGTCCCCTACTGAAATTGGCAACACCTTTGGTCTAGACCCAAACGCAAAAAAAATTTGAAACAGGCCTGTTCCAACGTGACCTGCGCCCTGACATAGCCTTGGCTCGCCCTGAAATTTGTTGTTTTTTAACTTTGCATTGGATTCCTCATCTTAGGTCTTCGTTCATCCATTCCCGTCATTTTCCTCTGTTAATCTGATCTCCTACACTGATGATTGGTCGTTTTTTAGTTCAGCATATTACAGAGGTGAAAGTATGCTGGCTGTCACAAACTCAATGCGACATATGCCTCCTCTGTCACACGGCTGAAATAATAATTTTATACTTGAATACTATTTCAATATGCTGAATGTCCTCTACCTGTCCTACTTTTTGCAGAGACAAGGTTCTGCACCAAACCATTACACCATGAGTGTAAGTTTTCATTTATAGATCATGTTTTGTTTTTCGAAGGAAAATTTCATTTGGGTCATTTTTCAGTATTGGGGTTAACTATTATTGGCACTCTGCTGCAGTTTCCAATGATGCATTCTTTTGAAGAAGTTTCCATTTTTGAAAGGTGTTTCCATTTGGTACTTTTCCCATGATTACATGTAGAATTATCATGAAAATAGTCATTATTGGGAACATACCTATTAATGGGAGATAATGTACACACAATTGGGAACCCTAGCCGCAGCTTTCCCCTCACTAAACTTCTATCTCTATCACAAAGGGAAATGTCATGCAACATGTATTTGAATCTACCTAAATGTGTGGTAAGTGGACCTTAGGTAGTTTTTATAAACACATCAAATGCTTAAATTTGCATCCCACTCACGATCATTACCTGCCTGGTCATTCCTTTTGCAGTAAAACTCTGAGGCATGCCTGCATGAAGTAATTATGTTATTGCCTATGGTGAGGTTTGAATTCACATACCAAGAAGATCCGTGTGTCAAATCCTGCTTTAACTCCATGAGTTGGTCCTGTGATTGCTTACCACCACTGGTAGTAGCAACAGTTTTTCGACGTCTATTTGTTTCTGAGATTTGCTGTGATTTTCTGAGATAAGAATGGGGTCTCTCGGCCCCTCCGTGGTTGTTCGGCCCTCTCCGTGTGGGTGTTACACTTTGTGGAGGACTGATTGCACATTTGCTATCTGTACAATATTGATATGATAATTTGATCATGAAACTCACCTGAATCACTGTTGTTGCCGCCTGTTGCTGGCGCCAACTCTCCCACTTCCTCCAGCTCCAATCTATCTAACCAATCTAGGGCCAATAAACTAGGCACGCGGCTAGGAATGAAACCAGCTGATTGGGGTGCATGAGTCTTCAATAGCCTACATTATCTTAGATTAGCTGGGGATATTTGTTCTAGTTTTTAGCCTGCACTTATCTTAAATATACCTATGAATATGCCCTAAATAAGTGGCTTCCCGCCTGTTTAATTTTGGCGGCTCCATCCATAAACATTTTACTTGTCTTGTCGCTGTTGGCGTTTAGAATTGCTGCCCGTTGTTTATTTTTCACTCACTTAGTACTTTTATTAGTGCTTTTAGGCGTACTTAATACTAATTGAAATGGGGGCCAATAAATCGAAGACACTCAAACTGTAAAATGATTTAACCTAAAAATGGACGAAGTACTTGATAAGTATTGCATTATCGTTAATGCCTTAAATATGCCCAATCGTGTTTTTCAAAAATTGACTGTATTTCGTATCTGGCGACAATTTCTGCAACTACTAAATGCCCCATTGGGTGCATGTTAAATCTGGCATTGACGGGTTTGCGGTTTGCGGGGTCCTCTTTTGTAGAAACTGAACACGACCTATTGTATTATAATGGTACGCTTTTGAGACGAGTGCTGTTAACATTCTACACGCTACATCTCTATTTCGAAATATGGGGTTTGGCTTGGCTACGTGGATCGTATTTGTACATTATGCACCTTTTCTAAATTGTCACAACTCCGGAGCGTTTCTGCATATTCAGATAAATATTTATTCAAGTTGAGCTTATCAATTTAGAATCAGCTGAAATGTCAAATTTTTCTGTTTGATTTGCTCTGTTGGATAATAAGAACTATATCTTTTCTTATATTTCCTTTAGATCCGTTGCCAGTTCGGCATGTTTTAATTTGTCCATTTTTTTCATATTAAATCTATCCTGGGAATATTTATTCCTCAAAGACATTTGATCTTCAAAATATTTTTTGGGGACTTATATCATAAGCAATATCACTGGATTATGTTCTAGATTTTCTAAGAAAGTAAAGAAAAAACGACGCTCAACAAAAGGGACAATGGAGTGTGCCCCAGATGCTATATAATACCTAATCTGAGGATGGTCCTGCTGATGAAGCTGTTCACTTAATATTAATGATAATTGCTGGGGGTTAGCGGCACACCAACTGCCAATGTTATACGAAATGGCAAACTCCCACCCTATCGGGAGGGATTCGAGGGATCAGATCGACTTATTCAGTCTATATTTTCTTTATTCGACTTTTTCGGCACTGCCGGGACTTAAACCCCAGACCGGCTGCATAGGAGAATTTGATGCTATCCACATGCCATCCCACTGCTCACTTACCCCTCTCTGACCCTTAACACAGTGCCGCAGCCAGAACTTGGTACCCCGGAAAACAGCACTTGTCTCATAAATCAGTACTTTGGGCCCCCGAAACCAGCATTTGGGGGTACCCTGAGACTATATCCTTGAGTCCCCTGGAACTTAATTTTGGGAAGGCCCTTTGCTAACTCTCCGGAGGGGCGGAGGAGGAGGCTGAGACTCGGAGGTGCTACCTGAGACTGGCTCACGGGGGGCCCATGAGGGCAACTCTAGGGGCCCTTGAGACTAACTCCAGGGGGCTCCCTAGATTAATACTCGGGGACACCCCTGAGGCTAATTCTCGGGAGGACCTTGCGGCTGACACTCGGGGGCCCTCTGAAACTGATCCTCGGGGGCCCCTAAAATTTACTCTCGGGGGCATCCAAGTTAGCTCTCGGGGGTCCCATGGGACTGACTCTCGGAGGCCTCTGAGACCGACTCCCTGTGCCCCCATGGGCCAAAACTCAGGTATACCCCTGAGAAGTAACTCTGGAGGGCTCCCAAAATATCCTATGGAGCAAAGGGCCCCCTGAGACCAACACTCGGCGGCACCCACGACACTAACTCTCACTCCACCCCCCACCCCCACCCCCCCTCAGATCTGCTCCCAGGGGAAGGTCCTTAGACTTTCTCTTGGCCTCCCTTAGACCAAAACTTAGAGGTCCCCCTGAAAATATCTCGGGGCTCCCGAGATAACGGAGCGACTATCAAAATAAGCAATCAGGCACTTATTGCCTGATATCAGGGCGCTTCTGATAAGGTCCCCTTTTGAAGTCAATTTTAAGGCACTTATAACGCACAGGCCTGACTTTGTAAGAGCTTTTAGGGCGCCCAGTGTATACGGGAGGACGGATCCATGGATCGAAGGAGTTGACTGTCCCCTTCACCCCTCTTGGACCTGTCTCTGGTATGACTGCAAAATGCTGCTGAAATGTATAGATATTCCTAGGGTACATATTTGTACCTTGTTGGCTCTCTGAACAGGAAAACGGTGACCGTCAATTACCAAACTTGGCTTCTGGCAGAGCAACATGGTCAGTAGTGAAAATTGCAATTCTGATACCATAATTTTTCAAAAGAAAAAATACGGTTGTATTAAGGATATTTGACCATGATGAAGTCATAAATGAATACAGAAGGAAACCCAACGAGAATTGGTATATAAACATACACTCGATGCAACTGCATATAATCTCAAATCTAAAGTCTAAAGTCTCAAGTCTAAAGTCATAAATGAATACAGAAGGAAACCCAACGAGAATTGGTATATAAACATACACTCGATGCAACTGCATATAATCTCAAATCAGGAAAAATTTTTAAGTGTGACAAACAAATAAGTTATTTATTTTTCTGCCTGTTGGAGAATTACTCGTGCACACCTCCGCGTGAATTTGGGAGTCAGCACAGGTTCTGGAGGCGCCTGTACCTACTTTATCCGGTACCTCTGCAGCTCAGGGGTGAGCCATAAGAGAGCAGAAGGGCTGGTGAGGTGGCGGCTGGGCAAAATAATTACGGCACGGTGACGGCTTTTGGATTATCATTAGTTATCAATAGTCGTGTATCATTATTAGATCATGGCGCTCAACACCCAGCTTTCAAATTATTCCTAATTTGGTGGAACTGGAGCAGTAAATGACGTCACAAGTCGTGTCGAGCAATGATAATGGTGAATGCTAGTAAAATGAATACCTTTTTGAAGATGGTGGTTTTCAAGCAAAAGGTTTTGTTACGAACCAAGCACTGATATGAGGATGGGGGAGGACACTTATCAAACACCAAGCAACGTTGAATAAATTCTCTCATAGGGCTGGAGTTTTTTTTTACTGGATTTTCGAGTATGTTCAAAATGTTTAAAATTTAATTGCAAAACATTTCCAGCATGACATTTGTCAGTGGAAACGGTAACGGAACGGTTTCGAACAGTGATGGGTTGTTGCTTGGACGTTAGCCTTCACCGCAAGGGGTGGAGGTGTTTGAACACCCCTCGAGTTTTTTCAATGGGACTAGAAAACAGCGTTGCGAAGCGTCACTGTACCTTACACACCTTATCACAACTTATCCTTGATTTTTCCGCAACTTCTCCCAAAATTTTAAAGCCGGTTCAACTCAGGTGACTTCACCAAGACTGACGTCACCTCCAAAAAATGTTTCAAGTGACACCAGTGGCGTCGCTGCGGATTTATTTCTATGTAGCCAGGATTGGAGGCGTCTCCTAGCCCTGTTCCTAAAGGGGGCCTCCTAGTTTTGGGGGCCTACACTTTTAGGCCATTCAGGGATCTCCTATTTTGGCCGTTTAGTGACTTACTTTATAAGTAAAGCCACCTCCACGTTGGTCATCTAGTACGACTCCTTTATAAGTAAGGGCCTCCTAGATAGGCCGTTTAGGAGACTTGCTTTATAAGTAAAGTGAGCCGCCTATGTGGGCCACTTAGAGGGCCTCTTTTTAAGTAAAGATGTCTCCTAGGTAGGCCGTTATGGGGCCTCTTTATAGCTAATATGGCCTCAATAGGCCAAATGGGAGGCCTCCTTTATAAGCAGGAAGGCTAGGCTCTTGGATACTCAAGAGGCTATTCCAGACTCTAAATATCAAAGGCGGCCTTTTAAATCAAGTGGAAGACCTCCAAAAATTCTTGGGAATCGTGGCCCCCATGGTCCTCATGGTGGCAACGCCCCCGTGTGGGACCATTCGAAATAGGTTTGACTAACCTATTGGATTGCTGTTTATGGGGCCGACCGAGTACCACAAGTTGTGGCAACGGTATTTTTTATATCGATGACCTAGGGTCAGGTACGAGCTATGACCTATCCATTGGAAATGCATAGGAGAAAGGAAATTGATAAAAATAGCTCTATTTCTGTATATACGTATCAAAATACCTTCCTTTCTTCAAATCGAAGTATCTTGGTCACTCTCTAGTGCAAGCTACATAGTCCGGCGTTACACCCCACCCCCTCCCCCACCTATTTTTCCGGGCTGGCCAGAGAATCAGAGAATGGGATAATATGTCAAGGTCACCTTACATGAAGATTAAGGCGAAGGTCACAGGTCGAGCTCATATCAGCACTTTCAATGTCATTGACCCCAGTGCTTCTGGTCAAATGGCGTTTCCCGGTCTGACGTATATTATGCTATGACGTCATAGTTACGGTAAATTTAGGTCAAGTTCAAGGTTAGAGGTCTAGGTCAAATGTCATGGGCAAAGGCCAATCCTCATTTCCCGCCAAACAGTTGCTATAGTGCTAGTCATAGTGTACATTATAGGAAGTATATGCGACCTAAGTCAATGACCTTGAAAAACATGATCCCAGAGTTGTAGGAAATATTCTTTGCGACCTTCCCTCTATGACCTTGGTCCGTCTTTAGCTTGTTCCGACTTTTTCTTGCATAATCACGGCATTTCCCAATAGGTCCACAGTATGGCCAAGATTTGACCTGCATGACCTCGTTTGGTTTTGAAGATATTGACCTAGGTCAATTAAAATTGGCTGTGATGTAGATCACCATAGCTCCTCCCTACTCCCCCAAACTGGCGTTTTTTCTACGCCTCTTAGTTTCCGAGATCTTAAGGGGCCCCCAGGTCCCCCTCCAGTGAGTGTTAGTGCCAGACCCCTCTCCAGTGCGGGTGTTATGAGCGGTGCTTTGCAGGTGTGTGAAATTGTATTTCTTTGGAAGTACCCCGGCACCCGCCATGAAATATCGAGTCAGTCTTAAAATGCACGTTAAGTTTATTTGTTAACCCTTTCAGGATTCAAAATGACTGTGAGCTGGCCTAAACAAGGATAGTACTACGCTGTCTCCTTTATATGGCCGTCATTTACTTCTGTTAAAATTTAGGCACCCCAATGATTATTGTAAATCCACACCCCTGTGTAAGCTACATTGAAAATAGGCTACAGGAATTTTTATTAATGAAAATCATATCTGGTCTCGGGGGACCGTCAGGAGTTAGTCTCTGGGCCTCCAAGATCTGGTATGGGTCCCCCAAAAATATTCAATTTTATAAGCACGTTAAAAATGGGTGCATCTTAAATTACTCAGGTTGCAAATATTTCACCTTTAATATATTCACCTGCGGGTCCCCAGGTGACGGCCCAGAGACTTTCATCCGCTTCCCGCCCCCACCCCTCTTGATTAGATTCTGGATCGCCCCTGCATGTAAAAAAATTCAGTTTGCAAATATTTCACACTCATTTAATGAATAATGTCGGAGGCCCCGCCCCTAAAAGAGCCCGCCGAAAGGGGAAGCCTCCTAGGCTAACACCCGAACCCACCCCCTTGAGGAACTCTTGGATCCGCCCCTGGCCAGTAGACTAGTGCTGAAAACAGTGTTGTGTATGCTTTTTATTCATCCTGCCGACCATTGTATTGCAATAGAAAGCAGAACAGCCACACAGCTTTAGGTTTGAACAGCGTCAAGAGACTCGGCATGACCCTTTCGAGTTCTTTATATTGTCCATTGCTTGCATCTGGGCTATATATACACTCTCGTAGTCACGCAAACCACTTTTTACAAAAATGCCCTGCAATCAGTTCTAGCGTTCATTGCGGGTAGCCATGATCGGGTCAGCGAACATGGACTAGTCACTCAATCTCGCCGCTCACCCAATAGCCTTGCCGCCTTTTTACTGTCGACGATATTCAACTTTCTAAACAGTGTAGGTGTTGATCTCTTTAATGAGCCTTGCAATGGAGAGAGCAAGGGCATCGACTCCTCCCATATTTCTGGTCCTAATATTTAGAACATACATTTAAGTATATCGTAAGACATGATTTCACCTGCGCCCTCCCCTTCCCATACCAGCACAGAAGTGCATCGGGTTCCAGTTCTGGCCGGAGATGCCATTTTAATGGAATCAGAAATCTGGCCGGTTTTGCTAGATTTCATGGTTCACAGAATACTTTATATTTTACTGTTCCAGGAATAAGACATACACAATATGACATCAAAAGATGGATAGCACATTGCACTCCACATGAGAGCTTCTGAGTATTTGGCAATCAGCAGATCCAGGATATCCTATCGGGAAGGAGGGGGCACATGGCCGGGGCACCATCCGAACCAGAGGGTGTCACTTTTGAGCGATGAAGCCTGTCAGATGAGCGCCAAATCCTATCACAGAGCGCCAATACTCGTATAGGGGAAGCAACATTCCAGAGAGCGCCGTCAACCTTTCAGGGGGTATCGCGACCATTTCAGGAGGCGTCGAGGGTCGATCAAGGGGGAGGGCAAATGCCCCTCTAACCCCAGGATCCGCGAATGCTTAAGCCAGGAGCAGTGCAAGAGTCTTTTGAAAAGATGAACACGGGTTAATTATGACGAAAAGAGGACTTGAAATTGTTTTAGGGTGTTTTCCCACGGCAAAAGAGGCCTGGAAAACCGATGGGTGCCCAGCAGGGTCGAGCTGCGCAACATGTTGGGCCTCCAGTGGCATTGAAGTCACAGTGCTCGACATGTCTCCCGCTCACAAAACAAATGCTAGCTCGAACAGGCCACTTCAACAGAGAAAAACACTGTGCCATAGAGCTGTGTCGCTCTGTGGCTGCTCTTTTTCCAGTAAAACGCCTATATGGGCGAAAACCGAGCGGGTAGGTACCTGATGTCCAAAATTTGAAGATAAAATCACAATCGACGAATCTTTTATTGAGAAGACCTCTAAGAGCATCTTTATATAAATATTTACATCTTTATTTTCTAGATGACATTGACAACGATGAAGCTGCTTTGCAGTTCTAAATAACTAAATTTGTCATGGAACACGAATATAGCAGATACTTTGATTCAATAGGGAAATTAAAGTTACGGTTTTGTAGCTTACGCTTTGGGGTTTCTGAATATAGTATTTTCTAAAGAATAAAGCTTAAACTATGGATTTGAATGGACGAAGAATAAACACTTTGAGACTTTCATCATTGAAGGGGCGTGCACCTGCGCACTTGAGACATGGCTCTATCTCTGAATAAATTAGTAGTTTCCATACACGCTGAAAAGTTGAAAAAGGCTTTTCGTATCTATTTGCCCATCCCTGGATGATCAAAGATGGAAATAAGAGCTAAAATAACTGTTTTGTTTTTATTTTTCATATGCCATCATCACTATTTAACCACAACTTCCTTTCGTGCGAATTTCCGGCGGCGGAGTGGATAGCGACGTACGTGGATCAAGTGCGGGGCGATAGATCTACCTGTTTCCCTCTGTTTAGCTCACTCTGCGGAACTTGCAGTATCTGCTATTTTACGGACGCATTGACTGTAATTATGGTGTAGCGGGATCCCGAATATTTGAAATATTGGAAGTCAGGTTCGTGGTGCGGCGAAGAAGCCAATTCACGCTCAAGTATCCTTCATGCGAGCCTATGGACTGAAACATGTTTCAGCGCTATAACAGGGAAGTACTGGAAGTGAGGATGCCAGATTTTATTTCTGTTAAAGAGCAATTATAACTAGCATGTCAACGCTAGACTTAACTGTTAGGAAACGGTAAAAGGTGGACCTTTTTCAGCGAGTGGGTCCTACGTTTTATGTCCACTGTACGGGCCTAGCAGAGTGGGCCTTGGTCGTTTTCTGTGCGTAGTTTCCAGCCCAGTTACATAATGCACCAGTCACCATCCTCGTGATGTTGGATGGATTGTGCTGACTGACGGATCGCCCTGCTCGCATTTCGCTGCACGCCGCGTTCTTGCTTCGTATAATCACGTAGTCTTAAGGCTAACTTCGCAGCATTCGGTGTGATCTGATCAATATTTGTTGAGTGGTTAAATGACGACTTTTTTCTAGGTGCTTTCCCACTGTTGCATTACAGCTTCTGAGTGGAAATCTAGGGTAAAAAATCAAAACCCACATTGGCCTTTAAGTCTCGGGATCTACCTGCGCGCGGGTGCAGTTTTTGCGCAGGCGCGCTGGTGCAATTTTGGAGACGCAGCTGCGTTTCCAAAATTGCAGTCTCGAGACTGTAGAATAATTTGGCGATGACAACTGGTCTCAAGGAAGGTCCACAACAGTCATGGAGAAGACGAGACTATATTTCGTCTGGATCTTATATTGGCTGGCGTCTTGGCAGCAAGACATTAAGATGGTCTGTTGTTTTTTTCCAGAACACCCAAGACCCTGTGTTGTTTGAGGCCCAGAGTTGTCTTTCTAAAAATCGCTGGAATTTGTCCCAGCAAAGACCAGTTATTTTGCTTAAGACCGATCAAGGCTCTGCACAGTCTTGAAAACAATGTGCAGTCTGGGCAAATATTTGGGAAATGTGTGATAGTCTGACATCGTGTTGTCGGATTTTAATAGCAGAAACAAGACCCATTCTGATATATAGTTTCTGATATATAGGAGAGGGGTGCGCACGCGGAATGGTCATGGACGTCAAATTTCACCAATGCTATCTTGTTCTTAGAGCAGTCCGAATACATTTTGTAATTTGCATCGTGATTGGATTAAAAAAATAATAATCAAAATTTAATTACACCGTATGTGTGAAATCTGCTCGCCCCTTTCTCGTACACCTATGCACAGGTGTTTTGACTTGGGATGAAATTGACATTCGCCTTGTAATTATCAGCATTATTGGTCCCTGCACACCAAATTCGGCCTTTTCAGATCAGCAAAAACCGAGTTATGATATAATAAGTGAAATAAATTTGGTGATTTGACATGCCCCTGTTTTGGCTTGTGCCCCGAGCATTGGCAGAGCCCCACCTATTGACATGCCCCACCCATCCCTGATGTGTTCAGTAAGTAATTGAACTGCTCAGGCCATACCATGGCAAAGACCCGATCAACGTATGTGCGTTGTACCCTTTCGGAGGTATAAGCTTTTCGTTAGCGTAACGCTCGGGCCGGGCCGTGTCGCTCATGTGCTAGTTTATACATGTGGAGGGGGAGACTTCACGGGCGCTGCGCACCCTGTCGGTTATAACATTGTTCGCCACGCTCTCATATTCGGCCCTCTAAATTGATACGCATAGCCAGGGCTCATGACTGTAGAGAAACACTGAAATCTCACCATGACTGCTAAAATTGAGTTAGGCAACTGTTCAAGGTCGGCATGCGGTTTAAAAGCTGCCGCCCCATAGGCGGTACACCACGTGTTAGTGGTTAGCAATGCGGTGGTTATGGGCCCCGCCGCGGTGGGTGCGGTGGACGCCATCGGCAAATACGCCGTGTGAACGGCATAAATCGCCGAATGGTGTCCAGTTGCAAATCCGCCTCAGTTCGATGCAGTCGAAAGCTCCTGATTGATCTGTCAGGACCGGGACCTTCTAACTCGACCCAGTTGGTGCGGTATGTCCGGTCTGGCTTGGAATCCCAGTTACGTAATAGGCTGGCCAAGGGCCGGAAAGGCAAATAGAATGCTCATGGATATCACTGGCCTAAGTGTTGTGATACTCGCTTCAGAGAAGTTCTCGCGTTGATTATGGGAGTCCAAACTGGGGAGCATGTTAAGGAAGACTTGCTCCCAAGTTCGCGTCAGAATTCCATATGAGGAACTGCGCAGTCTCATATGTCTCAGTGATGTTCCTTCGCGGAATAACTGCGTGCATTCTTCAATGGCTGTATGGTATCCACTTCTCTAATTCATTGTTTTTCCTTTAAATTCAAGCTGGGAACCGAAAAGCGAAATGACACTTGAGAACATCAAACTAGCACAGGCGCGAACGACCCCAACAGGAAATACGGTAAAAGGCCATCTTGTTTTATTTCCTAGGCACTCCTGTTTCTTATACGGCATATTTAAGTTGTTTAGACAGAGAACATAACTGGCTTCGAACAGTCCAGAAAATGAAGTGGAAAGGAACAAGTATTTCTCTGCTCCCGCCCTCACCTCGGATAGTGGGAGATCCGGGGTGGATTCTGGATGTTAAAAATAATTGTATTCTTGTCTTTTAACCCTATTTCTGTCGGCGGGGGAGGGAGGTATAGATTCCGCCCACCCCTCATATTTCTATATTTCTGAAGCTGCTCGTGATACACTTTTACAAATTTCTGACCTCTCCTAAAGCTAAATTGGCATATTTTCGGGAAGTTTGGGGATTATTTCTCCGCCAGGGGTTGGAATGTAAACACATGGATCTAGAATAATAGCCGATGTGCAAATGCTAGGGATGTTTTGCCTATGCGCTTATGACGGTTAGACTACGCTTTTTTCCACTGAATGTCATTTCCTGTCCCGCCGTGGGTCGCCCGCTCAGCGGCACAGCATGACTGGCCGAGCGCAGATGTCCGACGGTACAGTATATCCTGCAGACGAGACGCGGCGGCACAGTCTGGTGCAGGAGGAGCTCAAACATGCTCAGTTCAGAAAACAAGAGGAAAATTGAGGATCCGATGGTGACCAGGGCTCGGTATTTAAAAGGATCTATTCGCAAGCTGAGTGCTATCGTGCACGTACGAGTGTTATCTTCTGTACAAAGGTCGTCTGTAACAGTGTTGGGAGCAGTTAGATCGTTTGAATATATAAATCAGATGTCAGGAGATGATTCATTTACATTTTCATGCACATACACTGTGTAGTAAAAACACATTTACTGTACCATACACATTTTTAACAGAGGCGGTTTAGCAAATCAAAATAGAGGGGCTTCTAATGTAGTTGGATGGGACTGTTGCAAAGTGAGTAGACTGTTTACAGGACAGGCGGGAGGAATTAAAGTAGTCATGCCATGCTCCAAGCCCTATAGCATAAGATAATTAGATGCTATAGGCGTACTCAGGTATCAAAATTAGGTGTTTTACGCATGTGCAATCGTATTTTAATATAGGAGTATCTTGGGCATGCATTTGATTCCAAAACCGCATAGAGAAAATAATTATCGGTAAGGGGACCAAGAAGGTATGCCCATTCAGAATCCCCCTAGGTTTGGTATTGGCGGATAAAATGTAGACAATGTGAAAGTATGAGTAGGGGAGGAATAGATCCACACGCTTGCTAGGCAGTGGCAATATGCATCATGCCCCACTATTTTTCGTGATTTGCATCCGCCTCTGATGATTTTTTGACATTATACCATTTATCTAGACGTCAGAGATGTCACGCGGTATCAGTCATTTGCTAATCGATGCAAAAACAAACTGTTGAATTACTCATATTTCACATATGATTGGTCCTGAAACTGCAATTGAACTTTGAATTTTACTTAGCTGAAGGTTGCAGCGATTCTGCATCAATTGTCTGCGAATACGTATGCTAGTGTATATATACTACTAGTGTTGTGAAAATCAAAACACAGGGCCCAGAGTTATGGAGAATCTAAAAATCAGTAAAAAAGGAATATTTTGCTCAACCCCGCCCACAGTGCTTAATTCTTAATGGAGGCTAGCGCGAGCTTTACACTTATAAAATCCGACCAATGGATTTCGAGACCTAATACTGATAGAATCGGCCCCTCCCCCCTGACGGGGATAGGGGGTAGCCGGGAGCATGACAGGAATAGGGTTAATAATACCTTCAGCACTCCGGGCCTCCTCAGATGCTGCAGGGACCCTGCAAGAAGAAATGTTCTGTTAGTTATCACTAAACTCATGGCCACATTACTCATCGTCAAAGTCACGTAAAAAGTCAATGGCCTTGGAATTAGAGCATGAGAGTATGCCGTTAGAACTGAACCGGGGTGTCGTCTGCCGCCACAGCCAATCCAAAGCAAGGCAGTTCATCTCATTGCTCAAGACAAGACAAAGCATATCCACTACTCAGTGGCGGTGGATGGATTTAACGGGGGCACCACGGACTTTTCAACCCATTTCTTTCCAGTCAGCGCCATGTGGTGCGTTAAAATGTATCCTTTAAGGGGGCACGGTGCCTCGGTGCTCCTCTCGTTTCACCGCCTATTTTGCTACATTTTATTTTCGTAGTATGACCACTTCCAACGGGCGTACTGTCCAGTTACAGGGAGGATTGGAGTAGGTATTTAATGAACCTATCCACCGGGGCAGATGGAACACGGAACGCTGTCGCGCCGTGCGGATTACAATGCACAGATTAATCCGTTCTGTCTCCGTCTAGATGAAGACAATGAAGCGGCTGTCACCTGTACCTCACTTAAAGGGCGATATAGTGGTTTGGTTTTGTGAGAGAAAATGGTAACGCGTCCTGTTTAGGCCTGGGAATGGTCAGCAGCTACCAATGACGACTTGGGTCACGAGCAGCTGGAGCAGAATCTGGAGCCGATGAATCCGCATGCAGTCTGCATAGATGTTACATAACACTGCCTGAGAGGGAACACCTATTCAGATCTGGAAGTTTACGGCTGCAGATACCATCTTAGGCCAGAGATTTCTACGAACCAGCCCAGGCCAAATGGTAACCGCTCGGCTGAGGAATAACAAGTGAGAGTCACAGAGGGATTTAGACAATCGAATCATCTCTACCAGTCAAACGGGTCACCCTACCGAAATCGCAAATCAGCCACTACCACAGGTGGATCCAAGGGGCAAGGGGATAGGAGCCACTCCCCCAATCGACCCACCCGGTGACGTCACATCCTGAGGCGTGGCTTAATTCCCCCCTCTCTTCCCAGGATACAAGCATTGGCGCCCCCACGATGCAATTTGTCGTCCTTCTGATAGATCGCAGATTGAGAACTGTCACTCCTAGCCTAAATGGCACCCGTCCCGGGTCCAAATGGAGCTCCCTGACCGAAGCTCTCCTCTCGTTTTAAATCCTGGATCCGCCTGTGGCCGGTACTCATGCACCTACGTAAGTGCATTTTCATAGCTCAGTCAGAAATGACCTAAACAGGATGGCATAAACGTAAACAAAGTGAGCGTAAACATTCACAAAGGCGCTGCAGCTAGGTGCAGGAAACATACGCCCAAGCATGGAAACTTGCGAGATATGTGCCATTCCTATGACGACACTGATTAGACGTGACGCCAAAAGTGATAAAACCCCCAGACGCAAATTTGTTCTTGTTTTTAGTACAAGACCAATGCAAGTAAAATGTGTATATCTCGGTTATACCTAAAGCGCTTGTATTCCCGATAACACTGGTCAACAGCCAAAATGGATCCGGCACGGGAACACCTGTTTCTGCCTATTTCGATACCGCTGATTTCAAATTTAGTAACCGTTTTTTGCCATCGGACCTGGTTTCTTCCCAAAAGCATACCTGGTGTACAGCCCCTACACTTTCCACACACAGTCATGGGCCTAGCCTTTTGTGGAAAAATCTAGATCAAGGACATCGAGAACCCGGGTTAAAGGGAATGTGGCACCTTGGTCGAATCCTTAAATTTAGTGTAATTAGGCGTAATTTTAGTAAAAAAATAATGAAACCACTCACGATTTCTCTGAAAAATGTACACTAAGCTCGAAATTTGTTTTTTTAGATACTCCTCTAGAAAAAGAAATAAATATCAGCCTGTGGATGATGCCACGATCTGGCAACCACCACCACACTTGAAACGCTTCAAGGGCTTCGATTGGCTGATGCTCATCGTGACGTCAGCATATGTCGTCACACCAGTAGCTCACAACAATGGCCGCCAGCGACGGGGGGCTGAGGGGGGCTGGTGTCAGGTAGGTTTTAGCTTTTTTCTACGGAAATATCGAGTTCCAAGACAAATGACATATGGAGTACCGGGTTTTCCGACCTGCTTTACAACTTGGCTATCTCAGTTAAAATCACGTTGTGGAGGTGCCACATTCCCTTTAACTGCACCGAGACAGACAATGCAGCTTATCACTATATATGTGAGTTTATTGCAACGGAAGACTACCTCACATTCAAGTGCATGAACATTGTACATTGAACAAGGCTTGCGCTCGGTCGCACAAGCTAGGCGGTATTGTAGACCGAGACGTGACGTTGCAACATTATATGATGAGGATTTTATGTCAGAGTCACCTCCCTGGAAGGTCGAGTCTAAGTAAAAGTCACAAGTCAAGGTCACACCACCATTTCAAGGTCATTGACCCTAGTGTCTTTGATCGGATGACACCGCCTAATATGACGTATACCATGTTATGACGTCATAGGCTAGGTCATTCAATCTTGAGCTCAAGGTCGCAGGCTCAAGTCGAAGTTCATAGGTCAAGGTCAAACATGATTTCCCGCCCGTGGTTGGCATAGTGCTAGCTGCAGTATACGTTATAGGCAAAGTGTAATATTTTGACGTCAAAGGTCAAAGACCTTGAACGACCCATAGAGGATACAACATCCAATTGTATCCCGTAGAGGATACAACACACCCAATAACCCCTATTTAATATGTAGCTTATCCAAAAGCGTACAGTTGCATCTGCAACTTAAGCGTACATAATCGTATCATGCGCTTACTTAAGCGTATCATGAGCGGAAAGCAGCCCCTTACAGGGGTTTTCTGCTCTCCGTAAAGTGGTGTCCGGGCTGGGCGCGCAGTGGAGACAAATTCTGGCTGAATTCCACCGGGAAAACCTTCACTGCCCCACAAACGACAGGTTTTGAGACGAACGAGGTATCAAATCAAGGATATGCGGCACACTCTGCAGAACTGAGGGAGAGTGCCCTGGTTGCACACCCCTGCCTAATTGTGCCTCTCGCTGTGTCTCCCATCCCTCTGGTGTGATCCTCTCAAAAAATATTTTCATCGCAGTTGCCAGTGCTAGATTTAGCTGGCTTGGCCTTTCCCTACAGACAGGAGAGTTGAATGAGGTAATTGTGTCAATTGTTCGAAAAATTATATCAGTTTCTATAACATATTTTGTATGAAGAGATCGTGCGTTTCTGCTCTTCATTACTCAGGAACGCAGGTCCAACCGCGAGGGCTCCTGCAGCACTCCACTAATGATTTTTATTAGGGCCACTCCCAACAGGCACACTTGCCCAATTACAGCGAGTATTGGCGTGGTTGAAAGGGTTTCCAAGAGAGTTCGGTTAGGGGATTCCAGTATTAGTTAAGGGATTCCAAGAGAGCTCCGTCTACTAAGGAGCCCATCCCCGTCCATAGTTCATTGCAGACCCTTCAAACCGGTCTAAAAGATGGCACGAGGCCAAGTTTATTTTCAGGAAAATCCGCCTGCACGAATCACGCATACTGCGGAGCCAAACGGAGTTATCTAAGAATCTGGCTGCGTCCACACGCGCTGGTTAACTCACCAATGCATCGCTGCATGTGTACCTCAGCAGTACCAGGGCCGTAAAATCCCAGGATGGCTGAAGCTCTATAAAACTTTCAACTCCACTGAAGACCAAAAACTGAACCGGTTTTGTGACAAGTAGAACCAAAACCCTTAAGAAAGCTTCCTTTATCAAAGTCCATATAGTATAAAAACACAAGTACCTAAGAGTAACGTTGCGCCAAAATTTAAAATTTGATGAACAGGTCAACAGCATCATAAAAACAAATATTGCGGCTAGCCCACTGTATGCCATATCCAGACACCTGCCAAAACACATTTTATGTGAAATATACTCAATTTACATTAAGCCATTCCACGGCCACTGCGACTCTGTGTACCGCGGACACCTGACAGTATATGACGAGCTAAGACTAGAAAGACAATTGAACCGTATCGCACGACTAAGTACAGTAACTCTAAAAAGAACACTGGCAGGCAAATTAAAAATGAGCTCGGCTGGGACTCTGACTAAGCAACGAGAAGCACACAGACTTATTTCCTACAATAAGCTTGTTCACAACTCTGAAAGACTATCAGAATAGGCGAACTCACTCGTCCCTCAGAACCGTTTCGACACCAACAATCGAAACCTTATAGGAACGCATCAACTTCATTAGCACGAACCAAAAGAACTGCATTTCACCGTTCATTCTTACCAGCAACCATAGAAATGGAATTTGCTCCCACCCGAAACACGTGTCAGAAACTCTGGCAAAATCTAAGACTGTAAATCTGTGCAACAACATCCTGTCAACTGGCACAATCCCACTCAACTCCTACTTGTATCAAACCCAGAAATCATCTCACCTTCATGCCACTGTGGCTTTTGCGGAGAAACTACCCGAAATTTTTCACTGCAATGCCCTTTTACACCGAATTAAGACAAACACTACTTTCAAATGTCCAGAAAATTTGCAAATTAACGTTTCACTGCCGAGCACAAATGCCTTCCACATCCATTTACACGGAGGCTCGTTAAGCGACGAAGGGAGCAGTGCTGTTGAAGACTGCACTCAAAGTGACGTTGCAGCAGCACTGACAGCTCGGGGTGCGGCGGCGGCACTGTTGGTGGCGGGTGAGTAGGATGCACAAGGCACAGGGGCTGCGTGTACGGCGGAGGAATCTCCGAGGACCTGGCGCGGTGGATTACCCACTCAGGTGTTCCCATTACTGTGACTGATGAGGAACTGTTTTGAATTTCTTTTTGGTTCCTCTCTTTTTCCACTCACCGTGTTTTTCTTTCTAATTCGTAAAGCAACCCTTGCTGTAATTTTGACAGGAGTGGTGCCTAGATATAGGCTTCACGCTTTCGAGTCGATCCAAAATTATAAGCTGCTTATGTCTGTAACGAAGGAAATAAATGCTTTTCTTCTTCTTCATCATCTTCTAAGCAGTAGTTTTGTTCAGACGTCCCCAGTATCTACGTCAACGTTTACTGTCAACCATACTATAGTAAGCCGTGCTCAAAGGTGGCTTAGCAGCTTTAGGGGTGCTTTCTGACGCTTAGTCTAAATACGCATCTGACGTTTTTGGACTTTAGGGGTGCTCACACACCTCCAAAAGTATGAAACAATTCTCCCCACCTAGTTGGATGCACAGCACGTGACATGAAGGAAGATAATTGCTGAACTTCTCTTAAAGGGGTATCGTGGTCGAATCGTGGAATTTAGTGTAATTAGGCGTACTTTTAGCCGAAATTAATAAAACCACTCATGATTTCTCTGAAAAAATATACAATAGGCTCAATATTTTGATTTTTAAAATGCTCCTCTAGGAAAAGAAATAAATATCTGCCTGTGGATGATATCATGATCTGCCAACCACTACCATACTTGAAACGCTTCAAGGGCTTCAATTGGCTGATGCTCATCGTGACGTCAGCATATTTCGTCACACCAACAGCCATGACAATTGTGACCTGCTGCTAGGGGTACATGAGGGGTACATGGCAGGAAGGTTTTAGCTTTTTCTACGGAAATCTCGTGTTCCAAGACAAATGATATATAGAGTACCGGGTTTTCCGACTTGCTTTACAACTTGGCTATCTCAGTTAAAATCACGTTATGAAGGTGCCACATTCCCTTTAAAGGGAGTGTCCCACTTTTATAACGTGTTTTGAACTGAGATAGCAGTTTTGTAGAGCGTGTTGAGGAATCACTTTTGACATATTTAGTTTTACTCAAAGCTCTCTGTATGCAATTTGTGCACACTTAAAAGTTCAAAATAAAGGGGCCTATTGGCTTATTTCAAACCCTAAAGGAATACCTTTCATATGGCTGCAACAATCTGATTGGTCCTCAGGCCTGAGCCCGGCCCACTAGCGGAAAATGTCATGCCAGAGGTCTAAAAAGTGAGCTTGTGGTCGCCGACTAAAATCCAAGCTTCTTAGATGGTCGCCGAACCTAATACTACATGAATTACAAAATCGGTCTTAAAAGTGGTATAAATATGGCTATAGGGAAGCACTGGCGAGCGCAAGGGGGAAGGTTCCGATAAAATATATATATAAAAAACCTATAAAATATAGATCGGGTTTCTCGATATCGATGATCTAAGCCAGAATCAAGTCATTACCTAAGTGATTTCATGAGATTATAATTCAGTATTAAAGTCAAAGTTATGATCTGAAACCAGCAAAATTATACATGCTGGCCCTTAACCCTAGCCCCGGTGACCAGCATGTAACACCTATGACCCCCCCTGGTGGAGGGGGTTGAAAATGACACCCTCGATCTCGGAAACAAAGAAAGATAGAAGCGGAAAAAGCGATCGAAAGGTCGTCGGAAATGCAGTCGGCGTTACTCCCGGAATTTTTGCGGAAGGTCAATACTGTGGTCACCAGAGGGGAATAATTCATATACGTCAAAATGTATCAAATGCAGTGCTCTATAAAACCTTGCTTATCTCCGTACAAAAATAGCCGGAACCACTTTCTCAACGCTATTCGACAGAGCCGGACCAGCTCTTTCACTAAGGCAACATCCATTTTCATATCGGTTCAAAGGCTAGGGCGCAACCGGACACTGAATATTGGGGATGTTATCAGGTAGCTTCAAGTTATAATAGGAAGAACGCTCGCAATGGGCGTGATATGTCGGACTTAAAAGCCAATGTTGGATAGTGATCAGTCATTTATACGCACTACGCAGTCATGAATACGTATCGATAGTGCCCACTAATCTTAGGCTAAGTCTGTTTGGAGGTCAATCGAGGTCAAAGATGATACACTGCCCGTACACAAGGGCAATTAAATGGGCGCCGAAAGCGGTGGGACGGGGTACCTACGCATCCTCCTGTTGGCCAACCAGGGGGAGGTCTCCCCAAAATTTTCGGTTCATCGTCATTAATGCTGTCAGGTACCAAATATGCTCACAATTCCCCTGCCCCGGTCAGCACCAGCCCGGGTCCGTTCCCCTGTAAAAATTCCGTGGGAGCGCCCCTGGGCATTAACATTTTCGCCCATCACTTCTATACCAAGCAAGATACAACCATGATTGATGCACCATTGTTGTTCTCTCATCAATAATAGTTTTATTTTGTGTCCATCCATGTAAAAAATTGTTAGGCCTTATCTTAGAGACAAATAAAAGGGTTTGCAGCACCTTAAAAGAGCCTCAGAAACAGTTCCGATGTTTCATTTAACTAGAGAAAAATGTTTTCATGTACATACATGCGTCGTGAAATACTTGTGATTCTTCACCTTGAGGCGCCAGAAATCAGATAAATTCCAGTAACATTTCAAATAAATAATTCAAACATTATTCATTGGCAACATTTCCTCAGAAGTGCAGTGGAAAATATCAACCATTGCTAAGATGAGGCCCAATTTTCGCTCCATTGTTGAACATGGTTCTATTCAAAGCAATAGCAATGCTGTCTCTTGGGAATAACCTTGTTTTCTTTCCATGACATCATTCCCATGATAACTATTTGCAAAGCTCTTAATTGATGCATTTTAGCATTAATAATCAGGACTGAAAAAGTTTCCAGAATAGTTGCTGATGACCTATTTGGACCAGGATTGGGTACTGAGAAGAACAGTTTGCATTTCAGCAACCTGTTCTTTTGTGGTGGACACAATCTCTCTGTGAGATTTCTGCTGTACCTCTGTGGCAGTGCTTCCATATTTCATCCATACTAGAGAAAACAAAACGATTCAACTTTCTTGCGACAAAAAATACAAGATATTATCAGAAACTTGGATGCATATAATCAGTCAGTTAAAAAACATACGCACACCCTGATCACCCAGTGTGCATCCATCTGTGCAAAAGACACAGCTTATTCTATGTTTGGCAGACTTGGATTGGACCATTGTCCTTGCAGTGGAGTCTTCTGGCAAATTGGAAATGGTTTATCACATATTTGTGCTGTGCAGGAATGCACATTTATATCCCTTATGGGGTACCAATGCACTGAGATGGATCTAGGATTTTAGTAAGGGGCAGCCCTCTCAGATTGCATGCTGTCAACCAAAAGGGCACACTTCACCCAAAAGGGTGGCTATCATCATCAATCAGTGGGAGAAAACTGTGGTTGGTGTGACTTAAAAATGGTAACAGTGCCATAAATGGGAATGCTTGACCCATAGATGGTAACACCCATTCTCAATTATGGGAATGCATGAGACCATTTTCCAGAACAATATTTTAGGCCATGAAACAAACTTTTGTTCTTTCTACCTGGCTTATGTCTGTTCTTAAAATTTTAGAGGACATTTATCTTTGAAGCAGAAACAGGAAATCATACTTTATACCCTGTTTCAAATATTGAAGCTCAACATGTTTATTATGATCATTCACATGTCTTGGTGCATCTGTGTAAATAAAACACTAGTCATATACAAAATCAATTAATAGATACCTAGTGACACAATAAAATAGGTTTTTTAACATTTGATTTCTATTGCCACTTGAGATAATAATATATACAGACCAAGACACATGGCCATACAGAACATGATGTGAGCCAACCTAGCACAACAAAACCTATTTTCAGCACCTTTAATGCCATTTTTCACAACTTCTCAACTTCAAAGCTCCATCTGTAGTCCCATAATTTGTATTCTAGTGGTGGGGGCAGTAGCAAGGTATTTTCTGCCTCACAGACCTGGTTTAATCAGTTTTGGGGTACCCTTTTCCTCAGGCCGCCCTTAATCCTTTCAAACTTAAGGGGTCCTGAACTCGAGTTCAGGGATCCCTTGGACCTGTCACTGCTGTGGCACCCCAAATGAAAGCTCAAGTTATTTTCTGTGCCTACTAAGAGCATCCTTAAAATTTTCCTATTTCTCATTTCAGGGATTTTAAAATTTATAAATAACAGGCCTACTTGGTCACCCAGTTATATGTCCAGCTATAAGGCCCAGTCTGCAAAGTACGGCAGCATTCCAGACGAGTCGCACCAGCCATCTAAAATTCTCCCACCACCACACTCCAAAAATTCGCACCAATCTGGCACATACCAGGGAAAAAATGCACCCATTCCTACCCCTACAATGCAATGCTACCTCAATCATTAGTCAGTTAGTTAAGGAATTTTTATAAGGCCCCCTCCTGTGTCTTAATAGCCATTCAGCCATTATTTGTTTAGTTTAAGTGTCACTAACCTCGCAAGTTCGCACCAGGTTGATAAAATTTGCACCAGTCGGTCCTGTCTCCAAGGGCACTCGCACCGACAAGATCTCGACGAAAATGCCGTACTTTGCACACTGGTATAAGGCAAGAACATGGTGGTATCAAAAACAGTATACTTGTAATGGATAGTCTCATAATTAGACACCCCAAAAATCATTTAGGAAATCCACCCCCTGGGGAATGTGTGACTATACAACAATGTTTACGATGATATTTTAGCGTGATTTTGGTTGAAAAGGGTTTAAACATGCACCACTTGTATTCAAGTTTTTTTCCTTCTGAGACTTTTCGCGATAAAGCAAAACAAGGAAACATCATTGGAAGTAGACTCCAAAACCCACCGAGATTGCACGGACCGTCTATGATAAACGCACATCTTGATTTAGCCCCTTGGATTTAACAAAATGAACACCAGTCGTCAAAAACGGCGCCCACTGCTTCCAACAATAATACAAAAATATTAGCGGCAGCCCGCGCCGCGCTCGTTCTGAAGGCCGCAGACACCGAAAATGTACCAGGGCGACCACCGGCGACCAGGCGACCACGCAAGTCGGCGTTTTCGGCCGACTTGGTCGCCCATTGGTCGCCTATTGAAAAAATGAAAATCACCGACTTGGTACCGACTCGTGACAGATCCTAGTACATTCTAGTTTGAACTTAAAATAGTACATAAATATGGTACAGGGAGATGCATCATCTAAAGTACCAGGTGATTTCAGTCGTTTTTCATAAAATTGGAACCAAAAATTGTAATAAGAAGAAACATAACTAGCATAGACTAGCAGCAACTAAGGGCGGTGATGATACCAGATGTAATCGGCCAAAGATGCCCCGTTGTAGCCAAGCTATCTTTCAGAAACGCCAAACAAGCCGGGACACGAAGGCTAACTTGGCTCTTTGTCGAAGTAGATTCTGCCCATTCTTGGCCAAAGGAGCTGGCAGACTTCATCCAATAGATTTTGATGGGCACTGGGTGTATTACGATGACGGGTGGAGGCAGTGGAGAGAGTAAGCATATTTAGAAGCAGGAGCGGATGGTGGAAGCTAAAATCATAGGAAAGCAGATGGAATCAGAGTTTGAGACGGTTGCTGGGTCGCCAACCAAAAGATGATAGGGTCGCCGACGGCGTAGGTAGATCGGCAAGTTTTTAGACCCCTGTGTCATGCTAACGAGTGAGCCAGCTTGCAATATGCCCGTTTGAAGGTGCGACAAAGCTGGCGCAACACATTCGCTTCATTCGGCCACAAAACGTCCACCTAATTAGAGAAGACTTTCTAGTTTCTTCACTGAAAAGAAGATACGTACCTACTCACTTTTTATTCTATTGATGCTTATAGTTTTATTAGCTTGACATGTCTGCAGATTTTAGTGAGATTTTGAATTTTTGGGGCACCGAGATTTGCTTAGGTTAAAGTTAATATCACATGTGGTCCCGCTTATTATGCTGCTTTTTGTATGATTTTGTCTTGCTTGCTCTTCCTCTATCTGTTTCTTGCTCCTCATTTCTGCTGTCTTACTATCGTAATTAAAAAGAAAGAAATAAATTGATGATGATGATGAACTGAATATTGAGTAACCTAAGCATTATTAATTATTATTAAGCATTATTATTATCAAGCATCATGTCATGTTGCATGAGCTCATTTAGTCTTGCTATGTGCATTTCGTTCTTGTATTGCTCTATTTTGCTTTTTCTCGCTGCTCTTGAGCTGTTCCATTTAACTCGAACTTATGTTTTTTCTTTTCGTTTGCTTCATGCGTACTTAGCGTCATCTTTGCTCTCATTCCGCCTGGTTATTTTCTTCGTCCTGTTTTAGCTCTTTTGGCTTCCTGCTTGTTGGTTTTGTTTTTGCTTCATTAATTGCCACTATTATTTGTTCTTACCCTGCACAATGTATGTAAACCTGGGTGTTTTATTCGTTTGTGACTAACATAAACAGCATATCTGGGCCCACAACTTCACACTAAGTAATAATTATAATTTGTTTGTTTTTCTTTTCGTCATTTTATTTGTTTCGTTAGGCGAGTTTTGGATTATCTTTCTGCTCATTTTGTTTTGTATTGCTTCTCTTTTTTTTGCTTTTCTGCATTGTTTTCGTGTTATTTCTACTGACCAGCATTATTATTATTTGTCCTAATCTCATAACACACTAATTTCACAACGTGCTCTCCTGCCTCACTTGTACTGTACTGTATGACTATTGCTTGCCTCTCTCATGTTTCTTATATGCTGTTCATGTCCTTTGTTTTTCTTCACCTGTTTATATGGAAAAATGAAATAATAAAAAATTAAATAATAAAAATGAAATTAGAAGTTCTTCTTTCATAATAATTTAATGGTCATCTCTGGTACAGTATTCTTTCTTGGTTTGGGGAGGGGGAATTTCTGGAATCCCATTAAAATGAGGGTTCTTAAAATACAATTCAAATGTGATTGAACTGGACATTAGCCACAATAAATTTGTATGTATATGATGATGCAGTCCATCTCAGTTAGAAACCAGGCTATCTAAGTTCTAAACCCATAATGAAGGAATAAGTTGTTGCATGATAGAAAGACTAGGGAAAAGGAATCTCAACACATCCTAGCTATAAAAATGAAGGTGTATCCTCAATATTGTTTAGGGCAGCAAAAATGATTAGATGGCATGATCTTATCATGAAGATCACATGCTAGGATATCAATATTTTTATAGCTAACTCGGGCTCAGGGCCCTGCAGCCAGGGGCGCTGCAGCAGAATTTTCACAAGGGGGAATGGACCCGGGCTGGTGCTGACCGAGAGAGGCGAATTTTGAGCATATTCTGTACCTGACGGCCTTTATGACAATTGGCCCAAATTTTTTTGGGGGATGTCCCCTGGCTGGTCAACAGGGGGACGGTCTCCCTGCCCCCCCCGCTTTCGTCACCCACGCCTGCAGCTTCCCTGAACAAGGAGAAAGTTGACTCCCTGTAAACCCTTCCAACAGGAAAAGAGTAGGCAAGGCCATATGACCCTGGCAGTTGGTTTATTGATAAGCCCCAAAATTTATATCAATATTTGGATGTCTGACAAAGCTTGTAAATATTTTGATATATGCATAACATATTTTGATGAAGTGATTTCCAATGTTGATAGATTTTGGAGTGCTGAGGCAAGAAGCATGATCAAAAGTTGACAGGTATATGCTGGCCTGCCTCCCTAAATGCTGGATGTAAAATACCACTTGATGATTATACATTATATTATATTTTGGGCCCATTATTTATGCGGGCACAGTCCATCAGGATCAGGTAGGTCAAGCCAAATTATTATTCATAATGTGGCTAGACATGGAATATATGTTTGATTGTTCTAGCATGTCTCTGATTATTACTCCATATCAAATGAAGGGCTGTGCCCAAATATATAAATAATCTCAATGGTATTTCATGTCCAGGATTCAGGGAGCAGTGTTTCCTTTTTAAGATGTGTGAGCGTTTGTGATCCACATCTGAATACTTGACTTTCAAAAAGGCTCAGAAATACCTAAATTTAATTAAAAGGCAAATGAAGTTCAATAAAGTTTGGCAATTTTTATTTTGATCCCTTCATGAAGCTCCTGTTTCCAGGTTTTGTATGTGGTATGTTGGTTTTAATTTCTCACTGGCATACTCTTATTGCAATGGGTAATGGTATACCATGTTTACTCTATCCGCATTTTTGGCCAAATTTTAAGGTAAAGTAAGTTTTTGATATAAGATATTGTGGTTTGCTTATTAACTTTTGTTAAATCCCTTCAAAGGAGAATAGTAAGAATGTTTGAGCAATCAGATCGCTTGGCCCCATCAAGTCCAATCTTAACAAATCTGTAAAGCAGAAAATTACGAATATTGTCAAATTTTCACAAACAAAACTCCTCCATTTTGTCATGAACCCTGCCACAGCCAGTGGCTACCAAATTTCCCTCATGGCACACCCATTGGGGAGAGAAGGGCAGGAAAAGTCAGACATTTTGATGTCCCATTTGCTGCATTTATTTATCGCAAATTCTTGCTCTTTCTTTCAGCTCCCAAAGTCACAGAGGAGTCTAGGATCGTCAATCAGGGGAGGGGCCCCCTTCCTGGAGGACGCAATCCGGACCAGGAGGGTACCACTTTTGACCAACAAAACCTATCAGGCCAAGTGATATCGATGTGCGCCGATTTTCACATCCTGGGGGGAGGTTGGGGGTAAGAAGGGAATTAAAGGTGGTTGCCGTGACCCCTGGATCTGCCTATGCCCAAGGTGGGGAATGAAAATGTAGCATTGAATATTAGAGATGCCAACTATGTACCGTGCATCAAAGCATTCTTTAACGCGCGTATTGACGGGGTTGGATACCCGCCCTCCTCGTTTTTTTTAAATATAGAATAGAAACGGCGGCGTGTAGCGCTGCCGTACTTCGTATGCGTTTTCTTTAGTAATATGTACAACCTTATGCAAAACTTTAAGGTTGGGTCACCCCAGGTCAGGTCACCAGTGCAGGTCAAGTGACCCCACCTCAAAAACATTTTAAGATGCATAATTCAGAACAGTTTGAGCATTTCCAATCGAAAGTCATACCACACAATGGGCTTACAGAGTTTCACGAAATAAATTCCGATATTTTTGATATTGATAACCTAAGGTCAGGTACGAGCTATAACCTCTTCACTGGAAATATTTGGAGAGAAATGGTCTAGATTTAATAACCTAGTAATGGATGGTGGTAGAGCATTTATTTTAACGGCATTAGGTCAGCCTCATCTCTGTGGTTCTCAGGACGTGCATTTTTCTTAATTTGACCTTGACCTGACCTCAGGTCAGGTCAAATGCAATCTTAAATTTGACATAGGAAGATCATATTTTATACCATTCGATTTGGCTTACTGTGAAGATTCTATGGGTCTAGATTGTTTTTGACATTGATTTTTTGCAAAGCTGTAAAAAATCAATGTTATGCATAGTTACCTAAATAATTCCTTCCCTCACTTCCTGTCTTTCAGATTCACTCTAAGCCCTCAAAACAGAGACAGGGCCTCAAGACGAGCGAGATGCTTCGATTTACCCTTTACCGCAGTTAACTATATAACATTTTCGTTATCCTTAGCAGCACCATACACTTGGAACGAAGTTGTTAGATCCAGAATTAGAAACACTTCTGATGTATTTATTTATTAAAAATCATAACTAACAGGCTTAGTTATGATTTTTAACCCTGGTCCTGCAGAGCGACGACCGACAACGCCAACCACAGAGATAGGCACAAACCGTCAGACCCACCAGGGTGTCTCCATTCTTGTGCAGAATGTGCGTAGCATCCGTAGCAAACTCGGCATTCTACGTGCATGCTCACCAGAACTGTCCAAATTTGAAGTCATATGCTGGTCAGAAACCTGGCTGAACGACACGGTAGGTATGTACATCGGAACTCCAATCAGCATTGCCGGATCATGCCTGGCACCGCCGGGACAGACCCACACATGGCGGTGGTGTGGCTTGTGCAGTGAAAAACTACATACAGTCTGAGCGGCGTCCTGACCTCGAGGCAGAAGAAACGGAGATACTGGTTTTGGAGCTCCGCACGGTGCCCACATCAATTCTAAGTATCGTGTACTGCCCACCAGGGGATAATGAGACATTGAGCAAAACAATGCAGGCATTGCAGAGTCTTGTTGTAAGATATCCCGGTAGACCGATTATTATTGCAGGGGACTTCAATGTGCCAGATATTAAGTGGGTTCGTGGTGAAGCGAGCAATGTTATGCCTATGCAAGACCGCCTATCACCGCGCTCAAGTTTTCTTTTAGATGGTTGTAACATTGCTGGCTTGAAACAGCATGTGAGGGGAGCCGACCAGAGGTGAAAATTATTTAGATCTCATTTTCAGTAGACACGCTCAGGTAGAAGCCAATGTTCGGCCTGGAATCTTTGCTTCTGATCATGATGAAATCGTATGTCGATTTGCCGTCACTTCTCAGAGGGGGCAATTAACTAATCGGGTCACTGCGCTAAATTACAGGAGAGCGGACTTCGATGGTCTTCAACAGTCATTAGATAATATTCCCTGGAATGCGTTGCAGGACATGAACATTAATGATGCTTTGGATTCATTTTATGACACGCTCCAAGCTGCAATTCGTGACCATATACCTACTGTGGTGTTAAAACGTAAATATCAACCCTGGTTTGACGAGGAGGTCAGACATCCTCTGAGGGAAAAAGAAACAGCATTCAACCGTGTTAAGCGGAACAAAAACCCCGAATCTCTGAACAACTTCCAGGTCAAGCGTTGCTATTTTAAGGAAATTTTTGGCTCAAGGTACTTACGTTACATACGTGGGCTGATAGGAGACTTTAAATCAAACCTAAAACGTTTCTGGTCGTTTTTTTAATGTGTCAAGGGAGCAAAGGGCCAATTACCTGTTTTATTGAACGGAGATATGGAAGTCACCTCAGATGTGGAGCGGGCGAATTTACTCAACCGAGTGTTTACTGCAAAATTCACCACGGCTGACGCAGAAGTCCTTCCTGATGCCCCGAGGCACGACCTCCCACGTTTCAACTGTTTCACTGTAAGTGTTGCTAGCATTAGGTCTGCCCTGCACGATCTCCAGCCCCACAAAGCTTGTGGGCCAGACAGCATCAGTGCGCGAATTATTAGGGAGTGCTCTGGCCAGCTTGTAACCCCACTTAGCATACTCTTCAATAAATCCGTATCCGAGGGTGTGTTCCCGAGTAGGTGGGCAGAGGCTAACATTGTACCAATACACAAAAAGGGATCTAAAAAATTACCATCAAATTATCGGGCCGTTTCACTCCTGCCCCTGTTCGGCAAGCTATTGGAGAGCTGTATACGAGATTTTAGTTTAGTTTAGTTTAGTTTATTGTCCAATCAGGGGCGCAAGTTTCCATATATTTGGGGGGCTCGAGCCCCCAATGCTCGGAGAAGCCCCCCAATGACCCGACGAGCCCCCCAATCCCAAGTTGCGGGCCCCTGCGGACAGAGCCGGGCCCCTGCCACGATTCCGGGCCCCAGTGGTCTACTTGGGCTAGCTTTGGCTGAGGCCAGGCTCCCTGGCATGCTTGCGGGTGCCCTGTGGGCCACCTTTAACCTCGGTGTCCGCAACCGGGTCCCTAACGATATTTTTTCAGGCCCAATTTGACTGCAGCCGGGTACCTAATTCCGGCAGTCTCGGGCCTCCTGTCATCCAACCGGGCCCTCTGTGATCCACCCGGGCCCCTGTGGAATGCAACCGGGCCCCCTGTAATCCACCCGGGCCCCCTGTGACTGCAGCCGGGCCCCCTGTAATCTATCCGGCCCCCTGTGACTGCAACCGGGCCCCTCTTTGATCCATCCGCACCCCTGTGACTGCAACCGGGCCCCTGTGATCCAGCCGGGCCCCCTGTGATCCACCCGGGCCCCTGTGACTGCAACCGGCCCCCTGTCATCCACCCGAGCTCCCTGTGACTACAACCGGGCCATCTGTGATCCACCCGGCCCACCTGTGACTGCAACCGGGCCCCCTGTAATCAACCCGGGCTCCCTGTGATTACAACCGGGCCCCCTATCATCCACCCCGACCCCTGTGATACACCCAGGCCCCCTGTGATTACAACCGGGCCCCCTATCATCCACCCGGGCCCCTGTGATACACCCAGGCCCCCTGTGACTAGGACAGAGCCAATGTGATCCACCGGGGCCCCTGTGACTGCAACCGGGCCCTCTGCGACTGCAAGCGTGCCATCTATGATCCACCCGGGCCCCTGCGACTGCAACCGGACCCTCTGTAATCCACCCGGGCCCCCATATGATCCACCCGGGCCCCATATGATCCACCCGGGCCCATGTGACTCCAACCGGGCCCCCTGTGACTGCAAGCGTGCCATCTATGATCCACCCGGGCCCCCTTTGACTGAAACCGGGCCCCCTGTAATCCACTCGGGCCCCCTGTGACTACAACCGGGCCCCATTTGATCCACCCGGGCCCCCTGTAATTACAACCGGGCCCCCTATGATCCACCCGGGCCCCCTGTGATACACCCGGGCCCCCTGTGACTGCAACCGGGCCATCTGTGATCCACCCGGGGCCCCTGTGAGTGCAACCAGGCACTCTGTGACTGCAACCGGTCCCCCCTGTAATCCACCTGGGACCCCTGTGACTCCAACCGGGCCCCCTGTGACTGCAACCGGGCCATCTGTGATCCAACCTGGGCCCCTGTGACTGCAACCGGGCCCTCTGTGATCCACCTGGCCCATCTGTGACTGCAACCGAGCCCCATGTAATCCACCCGGTTTCCCTGTGATTACAGCCGGGCCCCTATCATCCACCCGGGCCCCCTGTGACTGGGATCGGGCCATCTGTGATCAACCCGGGCCCCTGTAATTACAATCGGGCCCCCTATGATTCACTCGGGCCCCTGTGACTCCATCCGGGCCCCCTGTGACTGCAACCGGGCCATCTATGATCCACCCGGGCCCCCTGTGACTGAAACCGGGCCCCCTGTTATCCACCCGGGCCCCCTGTGACTGCAATTGGGCTATCTGTGATCCACCCGGGGCCCCTGTGACTGCAACCGGGGCCCCCTATGATCCACCCAGTCCCCCTGTGACTGAAACCGGGCCCCATGTGATCCACCCGGGCCCCCTGTAATTACGACCGGGCCCCTATGATCCAAACGGACCCCCCTGTGACAGCAACCGGGCCCCCTGTGATACGCCAGGGCCCCCTGTGATACGCCCGGGCCCCCTGTGACTGCAACCGGGCCATCTGTGATCCACCCGGGGCCCCTGTGACTGCAACCAGGCACTCTGTGACTGCAACCGGGCCCACTTTGATCCACCAGGGCCCCCTGTAATCCACCTGGGGCCCCCTGTGATCCACCCGGGGCCCCATGTGATCCATTCTGGGCCCCTGTGATCCACACGGGCCCTCTTTGAGTGCAACCGGGCCCCCTGAGATCCACCCGGGCCCCTGTGACTGCAAACGGATTCCCTGTGGTCAAACCGGGCCACCTGTGACTGAAACCGGGCCCCCTGTCATCCACCCGGGCCCCCTGTGACTGCAACTGGGCCATCTGTGATCCACCCGGGGCCCCTGTGACTGCAACTGGGCCCCCTATGATTCACTGAGGCCCCCTTTGACTGCGACCGGGCCCCCTGTGATCCACCCGGGCCCTCTGTGACTGCAACCGGACCCCCCTGGGATTACAACCAGGCCAGTTAAGATCCA
Source organism: Lepas anatifera (assembly GCA_034440635.1). Taxonomy (NCBI): domain Eukaryota; kingdom Metazoa; phylum Arthropoda; class Thecostraca; family Lepadidae; genus Lepas; species Lepas anatifera. The sequence continues at coordinate 378,405 of JAOTON010000332.1, forward strand.
CCCGGGCCATCTGTGATCCACCTGGGTCCCCTGTGACTGCAAACGGGCCCTCTGTGAGCCATCCGGCCCCCTGTGACTGCAACCGGGCCCCCTGTAATCAACCCGGCCCCCTGTGACTGCAACCGGGCCATCTGTGATACACCCGAGCCCCCTGGGACTGCAACCGGGCCATCTGTGATCCACTCGGGGCCCCTGTGACTGCAACCATGCACTATGTGACTGCAACCGGGCCCCCTATGACTGCAACCGGGCCCTTTGTGATCCACCCGGGCCCACTATGATCCACCCGGGGCCCCCTGTGACTGCAATCGGGCCCCCTGTAATCCACCTGGGGCCCCCTGTGATCCATCCTGGGCCCCATGTGATCCACATGGGCCCTCTTTGACTGCAACCGGGCCCCTGAGATCCACCCAGGCCCCCTGTGACTGCAAACGGATTCCCTGTGGTCCAACCGGGCCACCTGTGACTGCAACCGGGCCTCTGGAATCCACCCGGCCCCCTGTTATCCACGCGGGCTCCTGTGACTGCAACTGAGCCCTCTGTGATCCGCCCGAGCCCCTGTCACCGCAACCGGGCGCCTGTGATCCACCCGGGCCCCCTGTGACTGCAACCGGGACCTGTGACTGCAACCGGGCTCCCTGTGGTCCAGGAGGCGCGGGTCCTCTAATGCCACGGACGGGCCCTTGCCATGAGTGCGGGGCCCCGTGGTCTATCTGGGCTTGCTGTGGCTGCGGTCGGGCTCCCTGGCATGCTTGCTTGGGTGCGGTCCCCTTTAGGGCCACCCATAATCGCTGTGTCCGCAAACGGGCTCCTAACGATATTCTCAGGCCCATTTTGACTGCATCCGGGGCCCTATTTCTGGCAGTCTCGGGACATTTTTGGTTCCTCTGTGACTACAACCGGGCTCCTTGTATTCTGCCTTGGCCCCTTTTAGTCTGCCCGGGGCCTTTGTAGGTGGTAAGGGCTTTTTGTAGTGTGCCTGGGTCCTGTGTGGTCCGCCCGGGCCCCTGTGGTCTGCCCGCGCCCCTTGTGGGCGGTCTGGGCTCCTTTTAGTCTGCCCGGGCCCTCTGTGGTCTGCTCGGGCCCCCTGTGGTCTACCCAGCCCCCTGCGGTCTGCCCGGCCCCTTGCAATTTGCCCGGGCTCCTATGCTTTGTCCGTGTCCCTGTGGTCTGCAAGGAACCACAGCACTAGCGGATCCAGGGGGGGGGGGGTAAAGGTAAAATTGGGGGATTTGATGCCCTCCCCAAATCCCCCGATTTTACCAATTTTTACCGAATTTCTTCAAACAAAAACCATGTGTTTTTTTCACGATTTGGGGCCCCGTTGCCCCCTCCCCCACCATCGGCCTCAATCCGCCCCTGATTCCACTCCTCCCACTTCGCTGTATCCGGGAACCCGTGCTATAATTTCAGGCTCCCTCTGGGCTACCCAGACCTCCTCTGACTATAGCCGGGCTCCTTGCCTTGCTTACGACCCCCTGTAGTTTACCACCCCCCACCGTGTGCAGCCGGGCCCGTTCCGATAAGTACTGGTTTAATAAATTAACATGTTTGTTATTTTTGCATCTCTCCGCCGGCACTACTTTTCTTCATTGATATATTTCTACGCATTTTGTCAGAAATGTGCATGAAGTTTTCCATTTTTGTTTGTTCTAGTGGAATTTTAAATACAGACAAATTTAAGTCTCTTAAATTTGTCTGTCAAAAAGTGTATCAAATCTTGTCGTCAAATCTGGGTTAAATAATGTGCGTCCGCCGGCGAATGGTAACCTCTTAATTTCCCGGGCTTGTCAGCGCAGCGCGAAGGAAGCTAAGGCATGCTCCTGGCTCTCTTGTCGCATTCGCCGAGGCGAATTATTTGCACAAAGTTTGCCTTGAACAGTAAAATTGGCATGCTTATAATTCAATCGGCTTTTGTCTACTCTGGAAAAGTTTCGTTAGGCTCTGATTTGGATTTTACGTTTGGGCTTTTCGTGTCAATCCAAATCGTGCTCCGATGCGCAGTGTTGAATGGCAAGTGAAGTGATTGTTTGCTATTAGCTCCTGTCGGGCTGAATCCCTAATGAGTGATGATCCCCTGTCCGGCTCCCCTGATGGCTAAATACCAAGACTTGGAGAATCTTTTTGCCCCCTATGGCCACCAGTGACGTATCTAGAATTTGGGTAAGGGGAGGGAGGGGCAAAGCCTCAGGGGACAGGGCGGCACTTAGCCACCCGAAGAGCGCACTTTTCACCCAAAGGGCGACCAATCGTCGCATCCTGGGGGAGGGGAGGGTTTGGGGGCGGCATTTCGTCCTCAGAGGCTCTTGGGTTTAAGGGGTGGCTGCCCCATTCGCCCCCCCTGGTGGCCACCCCATTCGCCCCGCCCCTGGTGGCTGCAGCCGGGTCCCTACTCCTAGTAGTTAATACCCTGTGGATGCAGACGGGCCTGCCATGGATGCGGTTCGTGTAACTGCAACCAGCCTCTGCCATGCTTGCCATGCGGCCCCCTGTGGTATCCCGGGCCCCTATTGGTCTGATCGGGCCCCCTGTGGCCTGTCCGGTCCCCTGTGGTCCGCCCGGGCCCCAGTGTGCAAAGTATGGCATTTTCGACGAGATCTCGTCGGTGCGAGTGCCCTTGGAGACAGGAGCGAGTGGTGCCAATTTTATCAGCCTGGTGCGAATTTACAAGACTGGTGCGAGGAAGTTGACACTGAAAACTAAAAAAAAAATAATGACTGAATAGTTAGGAAGACACAGGAGGGTGCTTTATAAAAAGTCCTTAACTAACTAATAAGAGAGGTAGTATTGCATCGTGTGGGTAGGAATGTGTGCGTTTTTCTCCCTAGTATCTGGCACATTGGTGAGAATTTTTAGGCTGGTGGTGCGATAATTTTGGATGGCTGGTGCGACTCGTCTGGCCTGCTGCCATACTTTGCAGACTGGCCGGGTACAATTTGGTCTGCACGGACCCCTTGTCTGCTAGTGCCCATTTTGTTCTGATCGAGCCCCTTGTGGTCTGCCCGGGCCTCCTGTGGTTTTCCCGGAACCCTTTAAGCCTGTCCGGGCCTCTGTGTGGCCTCTGCGGACCCCCTTTTGTCCGTTCAGGGCCCCTTTTGTCTGCGCGGGCCCTCTGTGGTTTGCCCGGGCCCCTCCCAGTCTGCAGAGTATGGCACTTTTGGCGAGATCTCGTGGTGCGGACACCCTTCAGGTGGTTCGAACTTTGGAGCAAACAAGTGCCCACTTTTGCTGTATGGTGCGAGGGAGCTCAAATCAAACACCCACAGAGATCTGAGAAGGGAGAAACTGGTAAAAACATCGAAATTTCCGGGTCAGTGAAATTTCTCACCAATGCTTGGTGTGAATTTTAGGCTGCTGGTGGTGCGAAAAATCTACAAGGCTGATGCGGACTCGTCAGGTCTGCTGCCATACTTTCCAGACTGGGGCCCCTCTGTGGTTAGCCCGGCCCCTGTGTTCAGCTCGGGTCCCTGTGGTCTGCCCGGGTCCTTTCATCTGTCCAGGCCCCGTGTGGTCTGCCCGGGCCCGCTGCCCAGCCAGCAATTTCGACCGGGCCCAGAGCGGGATAGGTCGGGCTCTGCCCGAGCCCTAAGACTCATAGCTGAGTCACATAGACTTGGGCTGAGCCCGACATTAGGTCGGGGGATGACAACTTGCCCGAGCGGTAGAGCCCGGTCTTGCTTGACCATGGGCTCTGCCCAGACGGAGCGGAGCCGGACCTGGGCTGAGCCCATGTACGCGGGCTCTGCCCAGTCAAAGCCCAGCATATATCGGGCAGAGTCCAGCCAAATTGCTGGCTGTGTGTGGTCTGCTCGGGCCCCTTTTGGGTTTACCGGCGTCCTATGGTTTTCTGGGTTCCTGTGGTCTGCCCGGCCCCTTTGGTGTGCTCAGGCCCTATGTGGTCTGTCTGGGCCCCTTGTGGTCTAAGAATATCGTGCAGAGACTGAAGCTGTTGTGTTAGTCGCGTATTTGCAGTTCCTTATTTGTGAGCAGTTTCGTGCCCCAGGTGGTGTATCCGTGCTCCCTGTTGCCGAAACCGGCCCCCTGCCATGCTTGCGGGCCCCTGTGGTTTTCCCAGGGCAACGTGCGGCCGGTCCCATGCAACATTCGGGGAAAATGGATGGGGCGTGAAAATGTTAGGCCCCCATTCCTTTTGTACTGATCCTATATGAGGATTATAAAGGGAAATAGGCAGTACCACCTATTCATAGTACCCCTTGACCGGTACCCAGTGTTGTACAATGCCATGAACTGGCAAGGTGAATGGATCAGAAAAAAGGTGTCTTGATCATGTAACATAAATATCAGTAGGTTCGATTTCCCCGCTGATAAAGGAATTTCGCACTTCGATCTCTACCTTCTATTTGTATCAAATTATTCGCGATAATGCAATTTCGTTCCAGGTGTGAATGTTAAAATGGTTGGACAGTATAAACATAAGTCGGGTGCACAAAAGCGTAAAACAAAGAACATTCAATACCGAGGGGCTGCTCTGGCAAAACTACCCAAATTTTGTAAATTTTTCAGGTAAACTATGAATCTAGAATCGTCTTGCTAATTTTGCGAACTGTTATAAAATGACCCCGATCACATTTGCATTTAATCTCCTGCAACATACGCGTCCACTTAAAGTAGTTCATATCACTACTATTTTTGGTACTTCGCAAGCTACGTTCATTCATCGACCGCAAAATTAAAACCCCAATTTAAAACTAACTCGGAAAAGTGCAATATAAATAGTTTCCAGCAAAAGTAAGGCTGTAATTCCAATCCTTCTTTTCCTGATCATTGCCTTCCTCGGCTAGGCCATCAGCCGGATCCCGTTTGCTAAAAGACCCTCCAGCATCCATCCCTCCTGCGTCGTCCGGGGCTGATCCCGTTGTACCTCCGGAGGAGAGCATCCACGTGGACGACAAAGACGAAAAGTAGACACCTACTTGTCCAATATCCTTACATAGTTTGGCAGCTCGTTCAAAAGATTGGGTCTTCTGACTACTTTTTGGGCTAAATAGTGCAAATCAGGAACAGTGACGAATAGCGCGCTAAAATTTGTTATTTAACCTTTGCAGTCAGTTTTCGACAACAAACGGTCGAAAATACGTTTTTTCGGTCACATTTTCATTAAAAAATACGGGCCCCCCATCATGTACGGGCCCCCTTTCGAGCCGGGTGCCCCCCAATCGAAAACATAAAGTTGCGCCCCTGTGTCCAATCATCAACGGGCATGAACCATCCCAATGACAGATGAAGTCATGGTGATGAAACAGTGGTGTCAAATATCAATGTCAGTGGAAACAACATAAAAGAAAAAAGCACAGTAAAACGGATAAAAAATGGCTGAAAAAGGCTGCTCAATCGCAGTTAGCCGCATAAAGGATCACGCGTGCTCGAAATTGAGCAGCTGTGGTGTTCCACACATCAACATCTCTGCACTTATCTAAGAACACATTGCAGGTCCTCGGCCATCTACAAAACAAATCCGACATAACAGTACTAACTCTAGCGTGGGGCACATGAAAGAGAATCCTGTTACGCAGGGCTCGGGAAGGAGCCGCTAGAGGAAAGCATTCTAACAGAAAAGACGCGTCAATTTTGTGGTTATGAAGATTCCGTAGGAACAAAAGATCATGTTGCATCCTCCTTCCAGCTTATGAAGTTAGGCCGAAATGCCGAAGGAGGTCTTTGTATTCAAAAGAAATGTTGTTAATGCGGCAGCGTCCGCAAAGCCAGATAAGAAATTTGTGTTGGATTTTTTCTATTCGTTTTAGATGGGTCTGTGCAGCTCCTCCCCAAGCTACACAGCCATATTCTAGTATAGAACGAACGTGTGCACAGTAAACGCCAATAACCAGTTTTGTATCGAGTTGAAGAAGTGGCCTGCCGTGTTTTCCAGTTTGGAGTAACCTGATGAGAAATCCCAAGGCCCTATTCGCTTTTGAAATAATTTCCTCTATGTGATAGCCGAAGGTAAGTTTAGAGTCCAGGTTAACACCCAGGTCACGCATGGCGGAAACTATATCAAGCCTAGTGCGGTTAATGTGATATGAACTTTCTACCGGCTTGCTGCGAAGCGTCACTCTCAAAACCTTGCACTTGGATGGGTTGAGGGTCAATCCCCAATCGGCTGACCACGCACATAGCTTGTCAAGTTCGCCCTGCAGCGTTCTCACATCCTGCGGACTATCCACTCTTTTGTACAGTTTAACGTCATCGGCGAACATCAAACAATTGCAGTCAACGAGGCTAGGTAAATCGTTGATAAAACGTGAAAAAAGAAGGGGTGATAAAAGCCCGCCCTCAGGCGTTCCTGAGAGAACCGGCGTCCATGTAGAGCACTGGCCTTTCACAACCACCCGCTGCTCTCTCCCAGACAGATATGATTTCAACAATTGTAGAGCCTTATCAGTAATTTTGTATGATTTCTCTAACTTATGGAGCAAAAGACTGTGGTTGACACTTTGGAAGGCCGAACTATAATCAGTATAAATGATGTTTGTTTGAGAACCTGCGGATATGTTGTTCCAGGCAGTGTGCAGCATTGTGCAAAGGTTTGTTACACAAGAACGGGATAGTAGAAACCCATGTTGTTGGCTGGATAAAACTGGTCGAACATGGTTAAATAATGTAATGTAAATAACTCGCTCTAAAATCTTGCTAAACAGAGGTAAAAGTGACACAGCTCGATAGTTTGAGGGACACGACTTTGACCCTTTTTATGTATGGGAACGATATTCGCCCGTTTCCACTGGGATGGGAACACGCCCTGTTCCAATTCACTAATACTCTATATTCAACCCGTCTTGTCAGACAAACAGCATGGTTTTGTCTCACGCAGGTCTTGCGAAACAAATTTAGCCTCTCTTCTAAAAACAGCGTGGGATTCGATCTCTTCTGGCCACCAAACCGATGTCATTTATACCGATTACTCTGCGGCGTTCCAGAGCGTCAATCACAAACTTCTCCTATACAAGCTCAAGCACTCTTACCAAATCACTGACCTGGCACTAAATTGGCTATCATCCTATTTGAGCAATCGAAAGCAACGTGTCATTGTCAACGGGAAGTGTTCGGATTGGACCAGGGTAATCTCTGGAACACCAGAGGGTAGCATTCTCTCACCGTTTCTCTTTGCTCTGTTTGTGAACGATCTACCGGACGTGATCAAAATGAACTGCCTTCTTTTTGTGGACGACGTAAAATTGTACAGCCAAATTATCTCTTTGGAGGACATTGAGCGGCTTCAGGGAGACCTGAATGCTCTCACACAACGGTCCCATGATTGGAAACTCCAACTAAATTCTTTGAAATGCAAAGCATTCTCAATTACTCTGAAACGGAACCCCATCCTGGCCACCTACAAAATTCAAAACACTGCTCTGGACCGGGTAGGTTCTATCCGGAACCTCGGGGTATGGCTGGACACCAAATTTACCTTCGCCGACAACATCAACAACACGGTAACTAGAGCAAACAGAGCTCTGGGCGTAATGATTATAACCCTCCAATCTTGCCATACAGGGGGAGAATTGTCACCGGAACATCTCCTGGCAGCTTATTTTGTCAACGTTCGGGCAATTCTAGAATACGGTTGCGTGATTTGGGGGGAGGGCGGGGTGCTGCCCAAGCAAACCTTGAAAGACTTGAAAGGGTTCAACATAAATTCCTTATCTAGCTCGCTTCCACTACTCGTACATTAAGAACGTCTTTGGCATACTCAGGCCTTTTGGCGACTTTTAACATAACCAGCCTTTCAAACAGGAGGTATCAGTACGATGTACTTTTCGTTCACAAAATTCTATCTGGGAAGGTGGACTCTGCTCTCTTGCTCGGGACATTCCCCCTTCACGTCCCCGCGCGACCCACCCGGAATATGAACGGTACATTGCTCCACGTTCCCTTCGCTAGGGTGGATACGGTTAAAAGAGGTGTATTTTGTGGGGCGGCTGGTGCTATGAACTCTTTCTTAACCGTGTGTCAAAATTCAGATGTACTCATTTCAACATTTTGTCAGTTCAGATCTCAAGTCCGCGCGTATATAAAAAAGTCTGTAGTGATCTCCCCTTGTTTTCGTAGGACGTTTATTTGTATTTAGTGCGTATGTGGATCATTGTATCCTGTATAAGCTGAGTGTTCGATCGTTGATCGTGTTTGATCGTCTTCGATACGACATGAGCTGTAATTGGGGGCAACCTGTTGCTCATGACACAAATAAGCAATAACCAATAAACAGAACCCACTGATAGATTAAGTCGTAGGTTAAAACTCCTGATACTGATATTCCACCTACCAAGACAGTTTTTAAAATAATTGTGTAAAAATTCCTGGATCAGTATTGAGGCATGAATGAGACTGTTCTACCTTCTTGGAATGCCATTCCAAGACTACCTTTAGGCTTGTTTACTGTGTGTCTGACTTATCTCTCTCTCTCTCTCTCTCTCTCTCTCTCTGCTCCCCGCAGACCACGTTCTCCGCGGCGTCGCAGTCCGCTGCTGAGTGCTGCGGTTGCCTACGGTGCTGGCGTTTTCTGCGCATCGTGGAGCGGATTCACCACCTGGCGTTGCTGCCCCAGTGTGCCACCTAGGTGTGGGCCGATGGCTCGGCTAATAAGGGCGTTCGAGATGAAGGCGCGGGAGCGCTTATTGTCTTCCCAGACGGCCAGTGCCAGGAACTGCGCACCCCATCCGGCAGCCTATGCTCGAGCTTCAGAGCAGAGATGACGGCTCTCTAGACCGCCCTCAACTTCTTGAACACGCAGCTAAGTTTCTAACGTCGATCCCACCCGCCTGACAGGCGCACGTCAGCATAAATAAGTACTCAATACCCCAATACCGTCGGCTAGCGGTTGCGTGCGGAATCGGTTGCGGCCCTCTGCTCGGAAGGTGCGTCGTCATGGGTGGTTACAGTTGAGTGAGTCCTGCTGACGTGTCCTCGCGGGAACCTGATAATTCTGCCGTTGCGCCTCTACCACTGTCCTAAACTCCGTGCTTTTAGATCTTCACCTCGCGTTTCTAGACTGGCTGGTCCATGTAGTCGCCGTCAAGTGCCTCACCCCACCTTCTCAGCAACTGACTCCAACGCTGCAGACGTGATGGACGGACGGCAGTACCACGTGGGTGGTGCAGCTCCAAATATCTTTAACTAGTCACTAGTCGTGAAGCATACGTTTCTGTCCTACATGCCATGGGTTTTAATTCATACGCTTTGAACTTGAAAAAAGTCAATTTTATTCGTCAATTTAGTAAAGGCATCACATACACTGCTGTAATTCTCATACGCATCTGGTGTATAATAATCCGTTTTTTCATCTCAGAAGTGTAATTGCTGTGTGCTGGCAACTAACACCGCCGAGTTTTGGCGCTGGTGTACCTTAGGCATAGGCAGTTATAAGTACGTTTTCATATATTTGGTGTTTTCTTTCGATGTGTTTTAAGCACTGAAGGTCAACGTGTTATTTCTATGGTGTTTTATAACAGAAATTCGTGCGAACTCAGCTCCTCTGTGGTGTTCAGATCTTAAAACGAGCAAGCTGAGTCGTCCTGACGTGGCGCTTCCAGGTTGAAAACTCTCGTTGGTGAATGACTGTTTTGGCAGCAAACCCCATGAGTGAGCCTAAACTTTCCTGTTGGAAATGTTGCGCTGTGTTGAGCTGCAATACCGGTAATTAATGCCCGATACCACTATTTCATTTATAATTTGTTAAACAGCTGCTTTCAGCTTGGTTATATTGCCAGTTTTCATAGCTGCTTTATAACATTGGCTGTAATAAACCAGTCACGTTAAGGTAATGCCTTTTGTGGGGTATGTGTGGAGAGTGACGCAATACCTACAGCTTCGTACATACTCAACGTTTTCTAATTGAACCAAATTAGGGTCAAAACGATGAAGCAACGGTGATTAGCAGTTTCCAGGTGGCATCTGTTCCAGTCTAAAGCCTGAAAATGTATGCCAAAGTTCAAAACTGGAGGACCATTGAAAAACTTCACTCAGTGCTTGAGATCTATTTTTGAGTTAAGAACAAAACAGTGAAGAGCAGCACGGCAGAGTTAGCCACCGAGGCTAACGATGGGGTTGGTCACAATGCCAGATCCCCAGGAGTGATCAGCACTCAGATGTTGGGACGACGTGAGGCCGTGATCCGCACGCGCCCACTGTCCACCGACCACTGTCGAGCAAGCAAGTCAGCAAAGCGACACAGTAGGGTTAGCCACCGAGGCTAACAATGGGGTTGGCCACAATGCCATCTCCCCGTGAGTAATCAGCACTAAGATGCTGGGACGACGTGAGCCCGCGATCCGCACGCGCCCACTGTCCACGGACCACTGTTCATGCCTCCGTCATGAGGCGTGGACAACGCAGGACTACCATCACCATATGGTGCGTAGCTCATGCTCCAAGACCCAAAAAATGCAAGCTCACAGAGAGCAAACACGTAACCCGAAATTCATGAGAATAATGTAAGCAATTGGAAACATAAATCCACAAACAAATAACTACGATTCGCAGAAACACTACCCAAAAAAAAGGCAACAGACAAGGTCTTAGACTAAAGAAATAGCGGACCCATACCCACACCGTCCGCACATCTGCCGCCCAGATGTGCTCCCGAGAGCCTAACAGTGGACCGGCACAGCAGGGCGGGGGCAGCTGAAGGCAGAAAATGAACTAAGCACCTATGTTATGAGAAAAATGTGCCAGAATACTAAATATTTACAAACTAGGATTTTGTTCGGCACAGCATCGATACGAATAACATTTTCCAAAGCTTTTTGATATCCTAATACCGAAATTGTATGTATGTGATCTAACGAACACAACCAAGTTGTAGCAATTTATATTTGTGATACAGCGAACCGAATTTCAGTCGAGCAGAGTTGTTCTTAAACTCCACCATCATAATAATATTGCATTGAACTCTGCTGATTCGAGCACAGTCGTCACACGATGTGCATTCAGTGCTCTCCACGTTCTGAACGTTACCCAAAGGAAGTATTGTGAAAATGATTTTGAAGTACATTGTTTGCCACTTATTTATATAAAATGCACGTTAAGGAGCTTCCAAGAGTAAATCCAACTCGGGTATTTGGAGCTCTTATTAGGAACCAGCTCGCTGAAAACTCCATCGGCGCGTCCAAAGCGTGAGATTGGGATGACGCCTGCCGCCATCGGCACTTCCAGGCCAGCACTGGGGCAAACCGTCATAGTACACAATTGTTAGGCAGGTCAATAATTTTTGGTTTGGGGGCCGATCGACGCACCATCTACCAGGGTCATGTGGCATCGCCAATGCGTTTGATGCACCATTGCAATCCTCTCATCAATACGAATCGAATGATATAAAACATTGCTATGGCAGAACAAATTTAATAATTTGACCTGACCAAGGTCAACGGTCTGACCCAACTTGACCTGGTATGGTCATGATGTACATCATTTGACTTGCAGTGACTATACAAACACTTGGGTAACAAAATAAAAGATCTATCTTAGTTTATTCAAAATTTTTATATTAAAACACAAAAAATGCTTACTTGACCTAAGGTGACCTTTTAAAGGTCACAAGTCAAAATGTTTCGCATCAACTTCAGAAATGGGCTAAGCGGAAGTCGTAACCGATGTTTGAAGTTGATTCCATCCATACTTACTGAGAAAAGCTCATTTCGTGATTTTCCCCATGTATTTAAAATGGGGAAGTCACCAATATAAAAATCCCGGAACAAATGTTGCAGCTCCTGGTGGGCCCAATATGTGGTATGAGTTTGAACTTGATCGATTAACTCTTCTTTTAGTTATGCAGCCCTAAGCATTTTTTGAGGTGAGGTCACTTCACCTGGCCTGGTGACCTGATCTGATATGACCTTGAGCAAAAATTTTCAGGAAAGATGTAAAAATGATGAACAGCTAGACCGAGTTCGGTGGCGCTGCGCACCGTCGTTTTTTTTTACTTCGGAAAACCCCGAGGGGGGTCTAAAAAGACCCCCACCCGGGCGAAGGTTAATCAAGGTACAATAAAACTGAGCATCTTTGGTCCATGGGGGCAACTTTGGTCCATCACCAAAAAAATGTTCCATTATTTTATGGAAATGTTTTGATGGGGTGTTCTACCAAAACTTATGGTGGGACAGATGATCCACTATGTGTGCTGCATATTAGTAAAGAGAGCTATAATTTTAGTGACTTCAGGAAGCAGCATGTGCTTTATGGAAAAATAGCTTCATTTTATTACAAAAATCGGAACTTCTGTAGCACCTAGTCAAAGCTCACCAAATGAAAGCACAGCCACTGCTGTTTTTATTATAACTGGACTTTTGGAGAAAATGGAAACATGTGAAAAATAATAAATAATGAAACAGTGACCTAGCTTCCAAGCACAATAAGCCAATCCGAAAGAGGTGAGTGTCGCAATACAGCAATCAGGGGTTCCATGATGATAAAGCTTGGATATGGATACAGCTCGAGCAGATGGAAGAGTCTTCGATCTCAATTTTGTCTACATTCCTGGCACACAATAGATGTTGTCTTACACAACCTGCACTTCTCTTCGCCCAAATTCACAATTTTGTTTATCATCATCCATTTATTTCTTTTAACTACAAGAGGAAGAAAGCGGAAACAAGGAACAAAAAGCAAACAAAGAAGAGCAGGCAAGACAAAATCATACAATAAGCCAATATAATGAGCATGACACAAGTCAGAGCAAATCAGAATATCAGTCACATAAAGCAATGTGCATGCAGCAAAATTTTCATGAATAATAGTTTTGTTTAATGAATAGTATTGTCTAAAATTTGATACTGTTTTACTTAATAGCAAAGAAATATTTACTCTCTGTAATCTACTCTCCTTCACCCCTGCACTGTAAGGAAAATTTTTACCATCACTGCACGAACCCCTGCCAAATCTGGTTGAATGTGAATTGACGAGAATCAGATTTTCACTGTTTCCATTGTCAAAAATTATGAGTACTGCAAATGCATCTGGAAACCTCATGTGATCCTGATTGGAATTGTCCATAGAAACTTGTCAGCCAGTCCCTTACTTTGCCCCCAGCCTCATTGTCAAATTGAGAAGATCATGACCTCACCAGTTTTTTTCTTTGTTCTGCTCCTTTGTTAACTTGGAAACTTAAAGTGCATAAGAAATAAGCAATTTTCAAGCATACTACGAATTATATATACGCAACACAGTAATATCAGTTAGCATCAACGGAAATATATGCCCTACAAAGAATATTTTGCCATATTTTCCTCAATATTTACCTTGATAATACTATGGCCACTTCGAAATAGGTACACAAAACAACAGAGACAAAAGCCCTGTTATTCTGCCGTGCCGAAAGCATACTTGTATTCCGCACACATGCGCAGTACGGTATCTTGTGGTCATGATACCCTACTGCGCATGCGTGCAGCATAATATTGTGCGTTGTGCCGGCAGAATAACACGACTTAAATCGCGTCGAAGAAATGTCACATATGCGCAGTAATCGGTTGACCTTCAATTCCGTTTCTCAGCAAGTCTACGATCGAGCTAAGTCAAGGTTTGGGATTTTACTGACTATTAAAATTATCATTTTGATGACGTATTTAATTAGTAGAAAAGAAGATATATTTCTGTTTCTAGCGTATCAAAGTGAAGAAAAAATGTGGTTTCCTGATTTTTAGACCAATTTTGTTGATGAGCTATGTTTTCTGGAATTTCGACAAACTGATCCATTCCCTTTAAGCCTGCGTTTACTTTTGTGTTTAATTAATGACACTGGCCGCATCTGGACAGTTTCTCCACCTCGTGTCACCTATTTCAGAGTCTTAAACTGTAGCTTGAGACGTGGTCATCCAGTGCATATTAATATCCTTTTTTCGCCACATCTGTACTCATCTCACCGTATTTGTACCTCTGTCATTCGTTGATGGCCTTGTCGAATACGCAATCATTGTCTAGCTTGTTGCTCTGATGACTACAGCTGTGGAAAGGGAATTATGTCGCCACGTGCGATCCATCGCCGCCATTACCACCCCACTTAATGGCGCAAGTGCAGGAGAGTTGTGCGCAGCGGTGGACATAAGGAAAACAACGCATGTGCCTTGTTCCACGGGTACGTCTCAGGAGTGTACGAGGAACTTTGCAAAGGGTGGGCGAGGTTGATTTCAAACCAACTTGAAAGGCTGTCATTGCATGTCGCACTAACTTTTTGGCGAAGTTCACAACGTAGAAATAATGTGTGCTATGTTTGCTATTGATCCCGAAGACGAGGTCGAGTATTTATAGCCCACCCTTACAGAGTTGTGCGTTTCAGAAATTTCTTGAGTCGACTCAACTCAACTCAAGTGCTGAGAGTGGTTGACTCAACTCCGACTCAACTCATGATCAAGAGTTCAGTGAGTCGACTCAACTCCGACTCAAGGCTAAATTCATCCGACTCAACTCCAACTCAACTCACAACTCAACTCAACTCAAACTTCGGCTCGTTTTCAAAATAAGATAAATACATGATAAATATGTAAATAATATAAAAATTAAGAAATAAATCAATAAACTAACAACAAAACAAGCTGTTCAGAAAGTTTGACATGAAACGGAAGAATAATAGAAGGAAAATTAATTCATTGGCATTCAAACATTGGTTAACAATTAGCCAGCAACCATGAATAACTTTTTAATTCTTCCAGACTAGCACTGCCCAAAAATGCCACCACATGTTGCAACTATTTCTAAAAGGAGCATTGCATATTAAACTAGGTAAATGGAATGGAAAGGAACCTAAAAGTGCTAAGGTTACACCAACACAGGTACCAAATTGAGCCTCCATACTGTCAAAAAAGGTCCAAGCTAAAAAACATGATATTAGCTGTATTTTTGGGGATGGTATAGTATTGTTTTTTTCTGTTAGAGAACGATGCTAGGTAATCTTTATAAATGAACATTAGTATGCCATGACTTGAATAAAAATTTAAGCAATAACTACTAGAGTACCTAGCTGCAATTGCTCATTTTAACCCTATTTCCGTCAGGCTCCCGGCTACCCCTATTTCCGGCAAGGGGGCAATATCGGCCCCCCTAAGATCTCGTAATCTAACCGGCCGATTTTGAAAATTCAAAGTGCTATAGATTCCCCTGACGCTTAACTTTATTTTGAAAAAAGAAAATTTCAAAATTTTGATTTTTAAGGAGAAGGTCGTGCAAAATATACAATTTTTGTGTATTTTTTAGATTTTCCATAACCCTTGTCTCTGTTGTACGATTTTCACAAAACTAGCTCATATTTACAAATAATTGACCCAAAATTTTTATACACTCGAGTTACGCAAAAATTCGAAATTCAATGGCAGTTCCAGGACCAGGACTATGAGGGGAAATATATACAACCTAAACAGTTTTTGTTACACGGATTAGAAACCGTCATATACTGCTTGGCATCTTTAACACATAAATAAATGAGAAAAAAGTGAAAACTCATCAGGGGCGGATGCAGTAAGGTAAAACAGTGGGGTAAATACATACCAACAATACGAGAGTGGTATGCATGAGTATATTAGTCCCTCGACTAGTTGAAATTTATTTCTGATAATTTTTACCCTCCCATGGCAGCTCTGGGAAAGGGGGTGACATAGGCGGATCAAGGACTCTCGTGGGGGGTGGGGGTGATTGGAAACACATTTTCAATATACAATGATATTGAGTCGTGGCGGTGATATTGGCTGGGAATATACATTTTGAAAATGTGTAGTGACTGGACACGCCTCTGGTAATCTAGAATTGGGTTATAACTATTTTTAATTTTCATATACCCAATTTTATTCGCCCTGGCACGGCTCGAATTAGTCTTCTCATTTACTAACGTTTAGTCCTTCTTGATAACATTCCCCCCATTTTGAACTGCTGTAACCGCCCCTGATGAATACAAATAGTGACAATTGTGAATGCACTATCATCTCACATAAAAAATGATATAATAAAACCATATAACTGGTATCAGGATCAGCAGAGACGGCTTCCTGTTACAAAGAACCCATCGCATACGATAATACTTGGTTTGTGGATAGAACCTCCCCAAAAACCCAGCCATAGCTCCGCCCCTGGTAAATATATAATCTTGAAAATTTCAGAAAACCTGCCTGTACTAGTTTTAGGAAAAGTCAGGAAGTTTCAAAGTTCTATCGCAAGTTGTTTCGGAGATATTCTCGAAAAACCTGAAGGGGGGCAATATTAGCCCCTGCCGGAAATAGGGTTAAGAGCTGCAGCAAACCCTAAGAGCTGCAGCAAACCCTAAGAAAAAAGTATACCATATATGACAAAGGACAGTAGAAATTGAAATTCTATCAACGTGTCGATTTTAATATATTCATATTTTAAGCCCAATCTAATTTTGAGCTTTGGAACCTTCAATACAATACATACCTATCTATCGCGCTTCAAAATTTGTGGAGCACGATTTCATAGAAAATTGCTAATGTATAGCTTTTCAAATAAAACACAGACGTCAAGCAAGGAACTCTGATCAGACAAAACAGTAACATAAAATAATTCCTCTGATTCTTGCGATAAGGGTATCTCAACATTTCTGTCCAATCAAGGATCCAATGTTTCATGCTAATGACAGTAACTGCTATTAGTAGGCAAAATGAAAACAGCGGCGGCAGACGGCGCATTTGACACATTAGAAACAATATCATATGTAGTTCAACAAATATTTATATTACTGTATAAATTACCACGTGACTATTACAATTTTTGCCCTGGAGCTACCTAAGCTTGAGCCTATGCTTGGTTGAATTTGTTCTTCAAAAACAGCAATGGCGCACACTATTCTCAGTCGACGACTACTGACGACGACAACTGTAGATAGCCTACTTTTGACCCGACCGCGAGTGAGCAGTACCTCACTGCTGTGCAGTACGTTGTTGTAGATGGCGCTGTACCTGTTAGCCAATGCTCCTGCAACACGGCAGAGGGCAGAGCGGCGTGACCCCTCTTCCGGTCATTATTTGGAAATTTGTTATTTGAGTTTAAGGAAGTGATTTCAGTGATGAGTATTATGACTAATTTAAAGTTATAGTTAAATTTTGTAGTTATTTATTCCGAACGTGTTTAGGAAGTTTGTGTTAGGCCTTGCTGTCAATCATTTTTTCGGTGCCGGGTCATGCGGTGACCCAGGGCTCATTTCCTGTCTAGACTGCGAGCGAGACGGACCTGCGTGTCTTCTATCGCTTATCATTTCTTCAACCGGGACGTGAGTCGAACTAAGTTGAAAGTGTTTAAATTGATAATTAAAATAATTCAAAGCAGCTTCTCATTAGTATCTTAATATTGTTCGGTGTTGTACCCTTATTTCTCTGGCTTGAGGTTTCACCTGTGGTAGATTCGAACTTGTGCTGAGTTTGAGCTTCTATATATTTTCTGCTATCGCCGTCGTGCTTTGATTTCCTGTCGGTGTCTTATTTTATAATTATGTTTATCTCGCTAGTACGTTTTCATGGTTAGTTTTGACTGTTGTGCTTTTTGGTGAAAATAATTTATTTTCACCAGGGCGGGACATTTGTCCCGGGACTTCGTCCCTCGACTGGACTTAGTCATGGAGTCGCCGTTGGTGCGATGACTACGCCGATGCCTTCAAATACAGCATGCCAGTTTAACACGCCTACTTTCGGACTGGTCTTACGGAATCGGAGTTGAAGCGGAGGGTATTTCGGCAATGACACTCGGCCTACACACTCGCAACACTCCGGACCGTCTACACAACAACCAGCGACGACGTGTGTTGTTGCAGAGGTTGAAGTAGAGAAGTAATGTTAAATATTGAAGATGAGAAGTTTTTGATAGACTTGAAAATTATTTTGTAGTACATTCCACCACTTCAAATGTTTAAGACAAGGTCAGTGATAGGAACCTGTTTAATTTTTCGAGTGCATGTATTATTTGTGTCTAGGGGTTTCTTCTGACCGGATCAGGATGGGCCTTTAAAATAAGCCATTGAACTGTAGAATTATTGATATACTGAGCAAAATTGAAACTTTGATTTAAATAATTGAAACGCTGGAGGGAAACGTTATTTAAAGGAGGTTAAAGGAGGCTTGCAACAGGTAGGCAAATTCAAACACTTTTACTTCACATGTTTACCTGTTGAGCCAACTTTTTTCGCCAACTCATTTGACTCGCTGTCTTCACAACTCAACTCAACTCAACTCATTAACATGTTGTGAACCGACTCAACTCAACTCACTTGTCTAATTTTTTCGACTCAGCGCAACTCAACTCAGAGTTCGCTGAGTCGGAATTTGAGTTAAACTCCGACCTCTGACTCGCAAGTCTCACAAATCTGTACTCTTACTATATCTGCAGACTTGTTATTGAGATAATTCCCAGTCCAATCGGATCTAATTCACCTAGCCACTTGCTTCGGTATCGAAGACACGCCTTGTTTTTACTGAGCGGGCGCAATGCGTCCACAGAGCCTACCTCCTACTTAGCCTAACCTAACCTACGGCCCGGCCCAACCTAACTTAACTAACCCATCCCAGACCGGCCCGTACTAATGTGTTTGGCAAGCTTGTAACGCCGAACAACTGTCATAAGGAAACTGATATTGACACATTCAGGCAGCGGCATAATTTCAATTAAATGTATGATTAAATTTTCAGGCAAGACCGCTGCATTTTTAGAGCAAATGCCTTCTGAGTCACAGCTCCTGGGTTCGTCTTCCGGCGGAGCCTCTGAATACGTTTATCTGATCCTCCAAATCCCTCCCAACGGGGGTGAGGGTTGGCGACGCCGTATAACCCCTGGCAGTTCGTGCGTCGTTAAACCCCAGCATTTATCATCATGGGCGGAGATTCCGGGCGTTGGGGGGGTCGGGACCCCCTGGATTTGTGGCCTCCCATAGACTTTATATAGGGCTTGTATTGCTGTGCCAGCGTTAACACATCCAGGTCCTCCCGCCCCTGGGCGGAGAAGAGATATCCAGCCTTGGTTATTATTACCGTTGCCCTTCATATAAGGGATGTGCATTTCCCCCTCACCCTTTCAATACAGATTTTGTGATATCCTCTAAATAAATATTTTTGAAGAGTTGCAGCGCTTGAAAAACGAAAGAAAAACGATAGCCAGAATGCGCGTGGGCTTTGATTAAAAGGTCTACACCGATTGCTGAAAAGTTTTTTAAACGTAGTTACGGTGGGATAATCTGAATTTATCTAATTATTAGCGTATTCAAAAAGTCAAAGTAGAAAATATTATTATCAACCATATCAAAATTGTTACGTCATCGTTGTGACTGACGGTGATTAAACAGAATTTTTGGTCTGTTAAGAAAGTCTGAAAGGCAAAATGTAATAATTTATTTATGAAATTGCTTCATGTCGGCTATTTATATCGTGTTTAATGTTAATTGGTAGCAAACATTTATTGCTGCTGGATTTACTGTGAGATTTCGTTGCGTTCATGTAAGAAGGTAATCAGGAGCTATCCAGCAGAATTTAAGCCAACCTCCCTTGTCATTTAAAGGGAATGTGGCACCTTGGTCGAATCTTGAAATTTAGTGTTATTAGGCGTACTTTTAGTAAAAAAATAATGAAACCACTCACGACTTCGCTTAAAAATGTACAATAAGCTCAATATTTGGTTTTAAAAATACTCCTCTAGAAAAAGAAATAAATATCAGCCTGTGGATGATGTCACGATCTGCCAAACACTACCATACTTGAAACGCTTCAAGGGCTTTGATTGGCTGATGCTCATCGTGACGTCAGCATATGTCGTCACACCAGTAGCTCACAACAATGGCCGCCGGCGACGGGGACTGAGGGGGCTGGTGTCAGGTAGGTTTTAGCTTTTTTCTACGGAAATATCAAGTTCCAAGACAAATGAAATATGGAGTACCGGGTTTTCCGACCTGCTTTACAACTTGGCTATCTCAGTTAAAATCACGTTGTGAAGGTGCCACATTCCCTTTAATAAAAAACGCCCGCCCTGTTATCACCAATAGAGGTTTCTCACAGGTACGGAAGACAAATCGGAGGGGATTCGCTGACATCAAATGCTAATAAGTGAAATCAAAATCGGTGAGTCAGTCACGAGGCACGAGTCACGAGTCACGAGGCAGCACTGGGACAACTGAGAACGGCTTAATACGCTGCCAACCTAAAGTGTCTCCAATCCGGTGCTTCTTTCGGGTACCCCATTGCACCATTTTGCCCCTTTCGCTTTCAGCAAAACTTTCGTATAATACTCTGTTTTGAGTTAATGTCTTGGACAATCTCGGGGCTTATCGAAAAGCCTAGTTACATTATTCATGGAAATAGTGCTGTCATTTGTAATTCAAATGACATAACATTATATGTATTTGGGATGTCCATAGGCTACTAAATATTGTTGTGGAGTAACATTTTGGGAAAGAAAATTTCGTGATGAGAGACTTAAAAACTAAATCTAGAAAATATATTGTAAAATGAGGCCACTAGACTTTGCAATTTTTGTGTTAAAATCAAAGCTGAGGACATTACTTGTGGGCACAGTAGATTTTAAACTAGGTTCTTTCTCTAATTTTCATATCAAGTTTTATATTTCATCATGTTCTTTATATACGACATACATATCCGCATTAAATTGCATTGCATTCCACTGTGCAGCTCTGAACTGAATAGCGATAAAGAAGGTGTGGATTGTTATCTCTCTTGGGGTGCCCTGACATCCTAAGAGGGTGACCTGAGCGGGGCGGCCGTCCCTGCGCTTTGTGGAACGTTAAACTTTGGTTTCTAAATCAACCCTTCATTGTGGGAGTTGCTCGTTCGGGTGGCGAGGTCGGTGTCTCCGTGACAAGTCCCTTGAAGACTTAAGTGAGACTCCGACTAAAAAAACCGAGCTGGGAACAGTTAAGACAAAATTAAAAAAGAACAGCCCAATTCCTGTTTTCTCCATGCATTTCCAATGGAGAGTTTATGCTCCGTACCTGCCCTAGGTCATCGATATGAAAAATACCCGAACATATTTTGTAGCACTCAGTGGGCCCATTATGTGGTATAAGTTTCAATCCGATGGATACACCCATTTCTTACTTATGCCACCTTAAACATTTTTGGAAGTGAGGTCACTTGACCTGCACTGGTGACCTGACCTGAGATAACCCAACCTTAAAATTTTGGGTAAAGTTGCGAAATTGATCAAGAATCAGGTGTGCCAAGTACGGCGGCGCTTCGCGCCGAAGTTTCCTCATGCCGCAGGAAAACCCGAAGGGTGTTCAAGTACCCCCCACCGGGGCGAGGGTTAAGATGTAATAGTGTTACCAAAAATGTAAAATGAGAAGCTGGATGCACGAATACTCATTGTACCACTCATCAAGAGCAAACAAAAATCCAGGCCGGCATCGCCCCCAATATAAAGTACGGGTTCTTTAGCACTCCTATACTGATCTCACCTGAACCTGAATAACAAACTCCCTTTGAAGCCTTTGAGCAAAATAATTCAGACATCACTAAGAATCTGTTTTAAACTTCACACAAGCCATATCTTCTGTTTGCCTGCTGTTTCAAAAGCGTTTTGCCCGATCGCTTTGTCGATTGCTTTCCCCGCCAAACATAAGTAAAACAAATTAAAGAGGGTGAGGAAAATTAAGCACGGCCACAAACAAAGACTAAGACACTACAATAGATATACATTTGATATGTTTTCGCCGTGTGCCCTAAGAATTGTTTAGAATACATATAAATATTCTTGGTAAGCTTGTTTTGTTATGTTGTTAATATAGTTATTTGGTAATTATTCATTCACAGGGCTAAATGATAATATTTATGAGGCACATAATAACGACAAATGCAGCGTCTCACATGCGAAAAAACAGAATGCAGTGATGTGTCTGGTATGACGGTCTGTGTTTCAAAGAATAATGTGTTTGATTCTACCACCCACCCTCGTTTAGATCATCACGGCCCAAAGAAAATATCAATCCAAATTTATTGGAAACAGTTTTCGAAGCATACGTGGAGAAATAACTTCTGTGAAACAAACAGAAAAGGGTGACATCGCAGCTTGTCGCGTACGATTAGGTAAACCCTCTAGCGCTAACCTTAAAATGGCCAGGAACCTCATTATCATAATAATTATAGTTGTTAGATGCTGCATCTACTTTGGCTATTGGCACCCCTACCACTGGGCGAGCCCTCCCACTGGGCGGAAGTTATTACTGACTGGTGGATAGGGTGGCACTTATTCGGTGATAAATTTATTTTTTGAGAATTTCTTCTGGGACGGGCAGTCATTCTGTTCTATCAACGGCAAAAACAAAGTGCGCATTTTTTGGGAAGTTTTGTGTAAATTTCGAGGTCGCTCAATGAGGTCAAAGTTTGCTTTTTCGAGGAAAAATGGTTATTTTTCCGTAGTTCGTCTTCAATGTTTCTTATTCTAGATTTGTTATTTATACTAATGAATAGCACCACACTCGACATAAACAGCATATATTCAACTATCTTGGTTCCAGCTACACCCCTATTCCCGAGTATTACCAGCTCAAAAGCGTCAGGGGTCTCATATGTGCCCAGCTTTCACTCATTTTTCCTAGTTTGCAGTCACAGCGGACTTGCTGGCGTTCGGAAAGCTGCGCCGATGCTCCTCGACGACCTGTAGCAGGAACTGCTTCTGGCCCTCGTCCTTGATGAGGGCCATGTTGATCTCCTGCATCAGGGCGACGCCCCGCCCCGCGAAGCCGTTGACGAAACAGTGATTTGACGCAGCGAGAGGCAGTGTTGTAGGAGGGTTCCTCCTCCCAGCAGGCTGGATTCTTGTCGAGGAAGCTTGTCTCCAGGCTGAGAAGGGTGAAGAAGTTGGCAGAGCCAGTTGTGACGAAATTGCCACTGTCTTCTTGGAGACCGACGCCGCGGTGAGCTCAGCTTGGGCTCGGCATGTTCGGTCCGTCGATGCAAGATTTTCGGGAGGGGGACCTTCATTCCTTGTGGGCGCCTGTGCTATCCAAGGGTGTTCTGCAGAAGCTCTTTGGACTCGGCGTGCGAAGCCATATGGGATGGTTTACTTTTGATTTTCTGAAAAATAGGTTTTAGATTCTGCATAAACTCAGTCGTATCAGATTAGTATCAGCAATGGAGCGGCATAACCCAGGGTTCTGTGATCTGCATAGTCTTGTTTGTGGTTATGATCTATGATATTGCAGAAACTCTTCCCGCAAACATAAGTCAGGTACTTTTCATTGACGGCTTCACAATATGGGTGAGAGCAGCTGCGCAGAAGCGGATGCAGCTTGGCCTCAACACATTGCAGCAATGAAGCACACATAATTTTGCTATATCCAACAAGTGAAAATGAAATCGATTCTATCGTACCAAATTTGAAAGATGTAGGGGCAGGTGTTGATGGAATTAATACCAAATTATTGAAAAAACGTATAAAAGCACCATTTCTTACCTCATCAATTTTATAATGCTTGTTTGGATAATGCAGTCTTCCCTGATTCTCTGAAAGTAGCTGTAATTAAACCTATATTCAAAACAGGTGACAGATCTCAGTTGACGAATTATAGACCTATTAGAATATTGCCAGTGCTGTCAAAATTTTTAGAAAAACTGTTATTTACCCGGCTAATGGAGCACCTAGTTACCAATTCAATTATTTACAACAACCAGTTTGGGTTTCAAAAGAATAGATCAACGTATATGCCTATCATTTTGCTACAAGACTTATGTAACTTCGGGGTTTGAAAATGGGGAACATATTCTAAGTATATTTATTGACCTTAAGAAGGCTTTTGATACCGTAGACGTTGAATTTCTTCTAAAGAAAATTGGAAGGTATGGCATGAGAAATAAAGCTAATGATATGTTTACTTCCTACTTGATCAACAGAAAACAGTGTGTAAAAATTCAGAATGAAATATCTCAATTGAAGGATACTACAATTGGTGTCCCACAGGGGTCTATTTTGGGGCCGATTCTGTTTCTGCTATATATAAATGATTTGCCATTGATCAATGAAAATATGTCCAGTCTTCTTTATGCTGATGATATAGCCCTATTTTTTACAAATAAAGACCCGAATACCCTTCAACAAGTCGTCAATGATGCTCTCCGGAATGTATCTGATTGGTTCTCTGCAAATTATCTTTCTCTTAATGCCGATAAAACTTTCCGTCAACATTACTTTCCATTTCCAAGTGACCTACGGCTAAAACTATCATTGGATAACCGGGAAATACAAGAAAAAGAAGATAAATGTCTAGGAGTTATCTTTGATGAACAAATAAAATTTAATGCTCATATTAGCCATGTTTGTACCAAAATTAGTCGATGCATTGGGATTATTCATAGGATTAGACATTTTATTAACGAAAGAATAGCACTGCTTCTTTACAACACCTTGATCCATTCTAATTCAAACTATTGTTGCCTAGCTTGGGGGTAAATTACGCATCAGAGCTGAACCATTTAATTGTGTTACAGAAAAAAAGCGGTAAGAATTATTGCAAATGTTTATTTACCACATAGTTCCGAACCATACTTCGTAAAATTTAAGGTTTTGAAAATTGTGGATAAGTGTGAATAATTGTGAATAAGTGATATAGCGAAATCCCAAGTGCTTCTTCTGGCTCACAAGTTTCTAACAGGCTCGCTTCCTCAATCACTTTGCACTATGTTCAAAATAAGAGAAATAAATAGTCATGGGACTCGGCAAAATGCGTTTCTCGAACAGCCGTTTTCGAATAGAAATTATCGTTTATTCACTACCCCCTGCCTAGGCCCTAAATTGTGGAATACCATGTTCATGAACGAATTCCAAGTAATTGAAGACGTGCCAGCCAGCAAAGCAATAATAAAAAATATCATAAAAAAGAAACTGATTGATTCGTATGTTAACCAATAGACTTCATTCGTATCTCTTCTTATCGCTATGGTAACCAAACAAAGTACATGTAAATCATTCTGAGGAGAATTTGCTGTCTTTAAATTTTTGCCTCTCTGGTCGGTATATTGTTAGTGATAATAATTATGTAAGACAAAAATAACCAAATAAATTGTAAGAGCTAAGCTGTGTCATCTAAACCAAGCTGATAATACGTTATTAATAACGAATATTAAACTGTGTGTGGTTCAGCACCCAGGGTTAATGCGCTCTGTGGTGTTTCCAGGGTGTACGCACAAAATATTATCATGCTATCATGCTCTCATATTAAGTCGCCCTCACCTCACCATCAAAAAATGGACGAAAATTATCACCACCCGGTGCTAGCCTGTACTGTGGTATTTCCCAAAAATCATGCCCACATCAAAGGTCACTCTCACCTCATCATCATCTGAAAGGATTTCATTTCTCCTGGAGATCATCGTAAGTAAGTGTGGACGCGAATCTTTTCTTGTCGTCTCTCTTTTCTTGTCGACATGACATCTGGCCGATTATGTTAATGAGGAAATATTTATCTTTGGTAAAGCATGAGCTTCCTTTATTTGCCTTTGACGGCTGGTGAGCAACAGGGTTTTCCTCGCTTACTGGCCTGAGGGGGTTATAGAGTGAGGCTCTTGCATGCGTAATCATGCTTTCATGTGTAACCCTCTCCTCAGCATCTAGAACAGGTTCTAAAGATGTTACTTGTAACGTATATTAAACATGTCTGTGGTTCAGCACCCTAGGTCAGGGGATGACTTTGTGGTGTTTCCACGCTTGACATACATAATATCATGCTCTCATCTTAAGTCACCCTAACCTCATCATCATAAAAAGTGTTTCAGCACGCGGTGGTAGTCCGCACTGTGGTGTTGCCACGTGGGACTCGCAAAAATCATGCTCACATCTTAAGTCACTCTCACCTCATCATCATCTAAAAAAATCCCCCTCAGTCAGTCCTTGTTTTCTAGTAGATGTTACTAGTTCGTCTACTCGTCTGCTAGATTCCAGGGAACTACTAACTTAGATCCGCATGGGGTAATCTGCATGGAAATGAGCACTAACACTATACGATTATGTGTGACCAGTCTCTCTCTTTTATTAACAGTGGGTTAATGGTCAAGGCTTTTGTAACATTTTACAGAAGCCTTCTTTAAGCAACCTTTTTTATTACAATTACTTGAAACAGTAACACAGTTGTTTTAGCTATCTTATGCTTTTGCTTCATTTCCTAGCAGGGCGTGCCGCGACTCGTTTAATTTTATGTTTCTGGTGTTAACGTAAGGGTGCTGTTGTCGCTGGGATCGCGGTGGGGCACGCCTGGCTGCTTTTTAAAATGGGGTGGCGGACCTTTTAGAAAAAAAATAATGGACAGATTTTCAAGTACAAAAACCAAGTATATGCACTTCTTTAATAGACGTGGAGCCTGATGACCCGATGTTGTAAATTGGCAGCAGTCCGATCGACGTTGTAGCGGAAACATTTATCGGGCTCACACTCGACAAACTTTCATATGTGCCATACCTGAAGGAACTCCGCAAAAAAATGTTTCGATACACTGAATATACTGAAGGTGTTGAGGATAAGATACGGTGCGGATAGACAAATGCTTCTGATGCTATACAGATCACTTATTCGTTCAAAGATCGACTACGGCTGTGTTGTGTATGAGGCCGCGCCTTAGTCCGCGAAAAAGATTCCCGATATTGTCCATCATCACAATATTAGAACAGTAACAGGAGCTTTCCGAACTTCACCCCTAATAAGCATGCTGGTGAAAATTAATGAAATACCACCTAAAGTACGCCTAAGATACTCACTTTGCGTTACACCATTAAAATCAGTCACCAACACACCCCACATGTCAAACATTTTTTTGGCGACGCCCACCTCCGTCAGATAGGCAGTGAGTGACTCGCGTGTTGCAACCAGTCACCCGGGAGTGAGAGTCCGTGCCTGGCTGGCAGAGGCTTGTATCGACAGCGGCCGTGTAGAGCCACATGAAGCAGCGGATATTAAACTATAGTTCATCTCGGCAGTTAACACGAACACAGACCTACTCGAACAAAGCAAAAGTTTGTACCCTGAATCTACGCGCCAGTTATTTATGGACTTGCGTTCGGAGCCGTTCGAAAACCACGTCTCTTTATATACAGACGTATCCTAAAGTGACAATGGCAGAGGGTGTGCACTTGTTTGTGACGATGTTGAGAAGTTTTTAGTTTGCCTTACAAACGATCCATTTTTCCCCGGAGCTGTACGCCATTTTTTGCTGTTTGGACCAGGTGTCTAAGCTGAGGGCGAGAGAGTTGTGCGATTTTTACCGAATCGTTGTCTTTTCTACAGACATTGAAATTATTTTATTTCTATAATGCGTCATCTCTCGACTCCCATAAGATAAAAGTTCAGAAAAAGGTCATGCTGGCGTCAAGCATGACACCGGAGGTCTCTTACCTCTGTTCAGCGTTCTAGCGGTGTACCATCCAGTAGGTACATACGTGCCATGGATCGGAGATATGCGCAGCGTAAATGAGATGACATATTACAGGATTGAATCGCAGTCGCCTGATTTTGGATCTTGCCGCTAAATTATTGTCTGCCTGAAAGCTATCACTATCTCTTTTCAAATGAAAATCTATGGCATAGTCGAAGGGCAAGCACCGATTCCCAGTCTTATCTCACTGACATAAATACATTCGCTAATCGTTACAATGGTGTCACACTGCTTTGTATTCTCTCTAGTTACGCTACTTTCTTCACATAACTTGATTGGCGAAATTAGACGATTTTTCTCGCTAGTGAATACCGGCCTGATCGAGCATGGGCAGCAGTATATCGCCACATGACTCTCTCAGACACAGGCTCACGATAGCAAGATAGAGAGATATTTACATTTCTTGACCCTGTATTGACGATTCCTTGTCTTTGGAATCATGCTGTAAGCCTTTCGTTAAGTCTGTATAAGTATACAAAACTCCGATGTCATCTTTCGCATAAATATCTAGAAAGCAAAACTGATACAAAAATTAGAATAACTACGGTTTCTCCACCAGGAACCCTTGATCCTCTACTTGTCATGATGACTTGGGCCTGCTTATGAGGTCCGATGACGTCACGCAGCGGGTCCTCATTACCTATTCGCGTCGAATTGGAAGCATTCATGTTACCTACTTACCTGATCATTGTCCTACTGACCTTACCTACCTGTTATAACTTACCTGATAGTTGCCAGCCATTTCCTTTTCAGCTTGGTATCTCTTGGAAAAGAGAAAAACTTGCAATAGCTTCTACAACTGCGATGAGAACGCTTCGGAACAAAACAAAACTCACTGCACTTGTTCTGAAAAAAGTTAAAGGCCAGGAGACTAGACCAGTAGCATTAAACATTTTCTGAGAATAATCGCATATATAAGCATAATCGAGCATAATCGTCATCAGCGATTATTAGGCGTGTAATACAGACAACCGATAGTTTAATGCAACTTGAACCAAAAATTAGTGGGCTGTACTTATGGCACTGAAATTTGTGGAGCTGTCGAATCAATCACTAAAATTCGTACTTTCTGTAATTTGCAGTATTTGAATACAACGATCCAAATCCCCTCCTTGTTTAGACCTTTTGTTTGGTGGCAGGCAAGGTAAGAACCACTACCCCCGCCACCGCTTGCGTGCTCAAGAACAGTACGGTTAAACCGATTATGTAAGCCGCTACAAGTGCAAAGGCACGGCCCAAACATGCCAAGCCTGTCGGGGTGCGACGTAGGAGGAGAGGAGCAAAGCTCCGGTCTGGTCTCTCCCGTCTGAGATCCTCGGTTTGTGAGAGGGTACGAGTAAGCAGACAGGACAGGGGAACTTGTAATTTTGGCGACTGGTATGCACTGAGCCACTCGGACCGACCCTTACCTGCCAGGCGATTCAGCTCTAATGATGATGATGATGGTGTTTGAAGGCGCACAGCCTAGATGACTCAGGCGCCTATAACCTGTAGGATGTGGGAAAAAACCTTCCGGTCCGTGAGAGCACCAGTTCTGGTTCCAGTCTAAGCTAGAACCAGAACTGATGGCGACGACAGACAATAAGGCATTCCTAGTACCGCCAACTAAACTTATTGCCTCCCTCAAAGAGAAAGCTTGATTTGCCAAGGACAGTTAACAATCGGGGACAAGCACAACAACCGGGGGACGCTGACAATACGTAGGCTCTGTTGAATTTGTCGGTAAGTTTGACTGATCCCCTATTAAATGCATGATAAGCATATACGTCATTAAACATGTCGGAATATACCGTTTTATGGCGAGCTTGGTTGTCCTGCCGGTGCTCTGAAAATGTCTGGTTAATACAGATATACAACTAAACACTCAAGGAGAGCTCCGAAACGTGGGAGCCCCCGTTCTGGATCCTGAGAATTTCCGAAACATAGTGAAATATAATACGACACAAAAACCTTAGTTTGTCGATTATAAAGATATTCAATAAATGCAGCAACGCAAAATTATACTTTCTTGACATGAAAGAGAACTAACGTACATAATCCTAAATCTTAGTAAACATATCCGTGTCCTTGAGGTACTTTACAACTTGTTGAAAAATAGTTTCATTAAGCCCTAGCAAACTGTTCAAACTAAGCTCTACATGGTTATCCTCACATACTTTACGGATACTTCTACGATGAACCTGAAATTTGACACAGGTTAAAAGTATATGACTAACTGTAATAGGACGGTTGCACACATAAGTGTCGCCACCGGCAAAAAAGTGGGGGGCCAGCCAAACTTCAACCTGATGCTGACAAAAAACTTTCAACATGAGTACCAAGAACTGTTCGAATTTGGGCTCCTCTTTGCCTTCCGCAGCGGCTGGATATAAGAATGTCCGGCTTTCTCTTAT
Source organism: Lepas anatifera (assembly GCA_034440635.1). NCBI lineage: Eukaryota > Metazoa > Arthropoda > Thecostraca > Lepadidae > Lepas > Lepas anatifera. Next base: position 408,162 of record JAOTON010000332.1, read on the forward strand.
TTTGACTGAGATAAGGAAATTGTTGGCCAAAAACTGAAGGGGGGCCTGGCCCCCCTGGCCCCCTTTTCCGACGCGTATGGTTGCACACATTACAAATAGGGGGAGAGTCCTGTAAGAAAAGATGGCCGTGAGTCAGTCTCGTATGTCCTAGCCGCAGCCGGGCTAGAACTATTTCTTCCCTCCTGTTTGGTCGGGTTGAGAAATCGTCATCTGTCAGGTCAGGTTTTACAGATAATAAGGTTCGATTCTTATGCTGATCAAGACCACTCATTGTTTTCCATTGCTTTTTGTAAAGTGACTTCATAGCTGAAAGTATTCCGGCCCTATATTCTGTAAAGTGGACATCAACTTCAGCTGTATAATCAAAAAGTATTGCTTGTTTTGCTCTTTTATCAGCCGTTTCGTTTCCTGGGATTCCCATATGAATTGGCACTCAAATTATTTCAATTTCCTTTCCGTCTAAAAATGAGTTCGTGTGTTATATCTCGGGCATCTATAGAATTCGGCGAGGGATCATCGACGTTTTTAACTTTCTGTATTGCGGAAAGGGAATCACTGCATATAACTGTTTTTTCAATACCTCTTGATTTTATGAACTGGAGACATCGTAAGATCGCAAATAATTCCACTGAGCATATTGATAGCCCGTTCGGCAGTCTCTCCTCGAAAGAACCCGTCGCGAAAGCAAATGCGTATGCCGCCTTGTCCCCGACCTTGGAGCCGTCGGTAAAGAAGAATCTGTAGTCTGCGTATATTTCAACAATGTCGATAATTTTTTTCTAAAACTTCAGTTTGCGATATGTTTTGCTTTTTGTTATCTAGCAGCCTTTTAGGAGTCAATGAAACAAGCTGCCATGGAGCTGTCTCACCTTTTGTTGTTTTCAAGTTCTGTGGAATCTCAAACCGGAAGAGGTCAGTTATTTGTTTCAGTCTGCAAGAGATTGGGACTACCTACACAGAGCCGGTTAAGCCTTTTTCCCCCGAGGAGCATCAGTGATTGCATTGTGGTAACCAGTGGCGCACCCAAGGGGGGGCCAGCGGGCCCGGCCCCCCCCTTACGCTTCGGCTCTAAAGTGGCGCCCCCCGCCCGTGTCGGGCGCCGAAGGCGCCCGACATGGATTTTAACAATACTTGGCCAGCCCCTGGATAGAAAAAGACGCGTCCCTAGAGCCAAGGTGACCCTGGATAGCATAAAGGCGCCCTTTTAATGGGCAAAGGCGCCCCCTGGAAAGCATAGGCGCCCCCTGGATAGCACAGGCGCCCCTGGACAGAAAAAGGCGCCCCCAAGAGCAAAGGCGCCCGTGGATAGCATAGGCGCACCTTGGATAGAAAGGCAACCCTGGATAGCAAATGCGCCCCTGGGGGATATCGGCGCCCCCTGGAAAGCATAGGTGCCCCTGGATAGCGCAGGCGCCCCCTGGAGAGCACATGCGCCCCTGGACAGCAAAAGGCACCCTTCACGAGCAAAGTCACCCTTGGATAGTAAAGGCGCACCTTGGGTAGAAAGACAACCATTGATAGCAAATGCGCCCCTGGGAGGCATAGGCGCCCCCCTGGGAAGCATAAGCGCCTCCTGGATAACACAGGCGCCCCCTGGACAGCAAAAGGCGCCCCTCAAGAGCCAAGGCGCACCTTGAATAGAAAGGCAACCCTGGTTAGCAAATGCGCCCCTGGGAGGCATAGCCGCCCACTGGGAAGCATAAGCGCCCCTTGATAGCACGGGCGCCTCCTGGAGAGCACAGGCGCCCTTGGACAGCAAAAGGCGCACCTCAAGAGCAAAGACGCCCATTGATAGCAAATGTGCACCTTGAATAGAAAGGTAACCCTAGAGAGCAAATGCGCGCGAGAGGCATAGGCGCCCCCTGGCAAGCGTAAGCGCCCTGGATAGCACAGGCGCCCCCTGGACAGCAAAAAGCGCCCATCAAGAGCAAAGGCGCAACTTAAATAGAAAGGCAACCCTGGATAGAAAATGCGCCCGTGGGAGGCATAGGCGCCCCCTGGAGAGCACAGGCGCCCCCTAGACAGCAAACGGTGCTCCTCAAGAGTGAAGGCGCCCGTGAATAGCAAAGGCGCACCTTGAATAGAAAGGCAGCCCTGGACAGCGAATGCGCCCCTGGGGGACATCGGCGCCCCCTGGAAAGCATAGGTGCCCCCTGGATAGCGCAGGCGCCCCCTGGAGAGCACATGCGCCCCCTGGACAGCAAAAGGCGCCCATCAAGAGCAAAGGTGCCCCTGGAAAACAAAGGCGCTCCCCGGATAGAAAGGCAGCCTTGGATAACAAATGTGTCCCTGGGAGGCTTAAGCGCCCCCTTGGAAATTATAAGCGCCCCTGGGAGGCATAAGGTGCCCCCTGAACAAAAAGGCGCTTCTCAAGAGCAAAGGCGCCCCCTCGAAAGCAAAAACACTCTGTGGACATCAAAAGCCGCCATTGGCGGACGCAGGGGGGTATTACGGCCATGGTCTCCCCAAAGCGCTGGAAGGGGGGGCCAAACTATATTTTGCCCCCAAAGGCCGGGAAGTTTTTTTGAAAAAAACGGTTTACACTAGGTCTGTCGAGCAATTAAATCTTCTGAATTCTGAAACCCACGATCATGTGATAATAACCGTCGCAGGCAGGAAACGATCACGTGGATGCGCACGCAGCGCCAGCGTTCAATCAGGGAAATCCCCAGGGGTGAATCCAAAAGAATCGTTTAGGGAGGGCACCGGACGGCCAAAAATCCCCAAAAAGTGTTTTCCAAAGGCACTGCCAAAAGAGGGGTGGTGTGGTGACATTAGGGGTCATGGGCGGATTGCTGCTCCTGAATCCGCCCCTGGAATTATCTACCAGAAGCCAATTTCATAAATAAACAATTTCATAAACTTTTGTGAAACTCACCGACCAATCAGAGGGGGATCGGGAGAGTTCCCTAGTTATACCTATATGACTAAATACCTTGTCAGACTATCAAAGTATCTACTAACAACCTTTTATGAAATTGTTAGGTAGTAAATACTCGCTAGCTACGTAGTACTTACTCATAGAGCGTTTATGAAATTGGCTTCAGATGTTTGTTGTGCACTGCTGCACGAATTGTTTTGATGGAATTGATGTTTGTTGTGCTTGACGAATTGTATTCGCGCAGCTGGCGCAATTGGCGCAATTGCCGCCGTTGCCCAGCTGTTGCATACTAGAAAATAAGGGGAGATAGCAGGCTAGGTGCCAATTTCTCAGAAACATGGAGCCTTTGCCAAAGAAACGTCGCAAAATGTCGGGTGCGCAAAATAGGGCAAAGAAAAAGCAAATGGCTTTGGAGTCTGCCGCGTGTCATTCACGGTCTATCCTGGATTTCTGCAGGTATGTAGCCAACATGGGAAAAGTCTTTCACATGTAAATGCTGTCCTCAACTCATCCATATCTGAGTGCGTCAAGGTATTATGTCAACCTTAAAATCGTAAGCGCAATAATTATTTTCAAATCGGGAAAGCATAGGGGATCCAGAATTGCCGATTGGGGGAGGGGCTTGTCGTAAAGGAGGGGCACCATCCGGATCGGGCAGGGTCACAAAAACCTAGAAGGTGGGCGCAGGGGTCAGTGAAACACGCTAGAGATGGGCCTGACCGTAAGATTTCCGAATCTATTCTGATAAAAACACAAACCCATTCCAAACACACAGTCATCCTCTTGGTCGCTTATTCGTTGACACCCTCACACGCACGGAGGCTCCCCTTTGAACTGTTTTAAAGGGAATGTGGCACCCTGATGCAATTCGAGATAGGGGTGGTTTCCGGGGTATTTTGTGCTGAAAATGATGAATTGGGCCATATTTTGGCTGCAAAATGGCACACAGCCTTAGCTGCTGACGTGCCCAAAAACCCCAATGGCTGAAAAATGGCTCAAAAGGTGAGTTTTTGCAATATTTGATGTTTCGTTGCCAGATATTAATAGCCTCCATATTTGGAGGAACTCTACTGTCGTACTTAACTGGTTGCCTGCGCCACATTTGAAGACGAATATAAATGACAAATTTTGAACTAAGTTAGGCTACTAATACGCGCAAAAATGACTGGGATCGAATTCTGCCACTTTTGTTTATTGATTAAAGTTTATTTCAACTTCCGCACCAGTCATTGAAGCAAGTTCTGTGGTTTTGTTTTCGCGAATAGGGAGCACTTCCAAGCATGTAACGTTCAAACAGGTCCAGATCTGCCCGCCGTGACGTCACAAAAATGCAAACAAAATGACCGCTTGGCGGCGAGGACGGGCCTTGACCTGAAGCATTTGAGGAAAAGGTAGCCCCTGATATTAAATCATTGCTTATGTCTCGGCTTGTATCGTCTAAAACTATTAGATCCCTGGCTTTTAGTGATTTTTCGCCATTGCTCATTGTGTGTGTGCTGTGATAGTGCAGTGTGTGATTGAAATTTCTTGCAAAAGTGAACTAAATTTTGGTGGTTTCCTGGGAATATACATCGGAAATATTTCGAAATACCATGTTCATCTGTTTTTTATTACGGGTGCTTCATCGTTTTTGCGTTTAAGGCCATTTGTTGAATACGGCATGGAATTATCGGAGAATAAAAATGAAGGTGACAAAAGAAATAATTTAGCACGGTTGCCTCCAGCACGCTTAAACAATGTCATACCTTCGATTACAGTGATTCAACCGATGAACTACTGCCTTCATCTCGTTTAGCACGCAGTGCTTTCTAAGAATATGAAAACCAGTCCTGAGCTGGGCCGCTGTCGCATCCGGCTCCCAGAAAGACTGTATATTTGGTAGCACATTATTAATCGCCAGTACCGCCAGTAGCGCACCTAAGTGGGGGGGGGGCAGCGGACCCGGCTTCCTTCCCCTTAAGGAAAGTGGCGCCCCTAAAAAACCAGCTTACACTAGGTCTGCGAGGCAAGAAATGTTCAGCTCCCACTCCCCCCCCAGGATGCGACGATTGGCCGCCCTTTGAGTATAAAAGTGGCGCCCCCTAAGGTAAAGTGGCGCCCCCTCCGCCGGCTTGGCGCCCCCTCGTCAGCCGGGCCCACCCCTTACGAAAATCCTGGGTGCGCGCCTGGTGGTAACTTCTCTGAAGACTGGGTGATCGTCATCGGCCAAAACTTTCAGACAGTACTTAAGGGTCAGACATTGTCGACGTAGCTGTAAAGAAGGGATGTAAGCTTCGGCTTGGAGCGATTTTATTGGAGTAGATCTGAAAGCACCCAACGCAATTCTAATACAGGTATTTTGCACACATTCAAGAGAGTTTATAGCTTTGTGGTTCGATCCGTCAAGTATCTGACACCCATACTCTAGAATGGGGCGAATGAGCGACATGTACATTCTGAGCAATATTTTTCTACCCGCACCGTATGTGGGTCCTGAAATACACTTCAAAATTGAAATCCTTTTTTCAGCCTTTGTCTTTATGTATTTTGAGTCGTTCTCCATTGACAATTTTTCGTCAAGGAGGATCCCTGGGAAGCGGACTTCTTGGGCATATCCAATTGGGCGTCCCCTATTTGTATTTGCCGCAGAGGGTCATGAACTGGCAGCTTCATATTTCTCTTAAACACCATCACTTGTGATTTATCTGGGGAAAAATTCAATCCATTTTGTCTGACCATTCCATTATACGGTTTATAGCGTTTTGCAAAATATCAATTGCCATGTGAATGTTTTCGTGGCTAGTCCACAACGTACAGTCATCAGCATACATTGCTGTTGTAACTTGTCCACCAAGATTATCAAATATGTCGTTAATCATGCATAAGAATAACAAAGGAGAAATCACTCCTCCCTGGACCAAACCATTTTCCTGTGGGAAGGTATCCGACAGTACTTATGTCTTGACCTGAAAAGCTGTATTTTCTAAGTAATTATCAATAAATTCCATAAAATGTCCTCTGAAACCCAACATGTATAATTTGTTCATGAGGATACATTTGTTTACCATGTTATAAGCGGATTTGATATCAATAAAGATTGCAACTGTGTACTTTCTCTAAAAAGAACTTTTCCTCACATCAGATTCAAGTCGGACAAGGTGATCTACTGTGCTCCGGTTTTTCCTGAAGCCACACTGCACCTTGCTTAACAGCCCCTCCTTTTTCCACATACCACATCATTCTCTTGGTGATCATGCGTTCATATGTTTTAGCTAAGCAAGAGGTAAATTGAATAGGCCGGAAGGATTTAACAGGGGACCGAGGTTTCCCAGGTTTGCAGATTGGAACTATGAAAGAGTGGCGCCACTCGGGAGGATAGAAACCATTTTCCCATATCGAATTGAAAAAGTTAATCAAAGTGTGTGTTAAACATGCTGGCAAATGTTTCAAAAAATCGTAGTGTATACCGTCAGGTCCCACTGAGGTTGACCCAGCGTTAGACAAAGCGGTAATTATGTTATTATATTATATAATGTTATTATAATGTTATATTATGTTATTATATATCTTTATTACATAATTCAAGCGAGGCATTTATAGTAAAATATAGGATCAGGCTGAATTAAATAGGAAAGTTTGCAGTCATTACACTGACCTAGTAACGTGTGTAATAGTGCTAAATGAGTGTTATTGTTAACATTTTAGCTGCAGTTAAGTAAAAAAACAAAATAAGAACATAAATATAAAAATAACCGATTAAGATACTTCAGGGAATTTTTCATTATTAATGAGAAGCTAGTGTTTGGCTATAATAGAACAGTCTGTCGCACAAATACTGGTCTAATTTTGTTGCATTTTCGGCATAAGTATTAGGTTAGAGGTACCAAAATCGATGTTGTCACGACATCAATTTTTTAACAATACATTCCAAAAGGCATTTGTGTCAAACTCAATTCGAGCTCTGGTTACACTGTGACTAACTCATTTTTATATTTACTTTATGGTTCTGATGAGGCCCCCGTGTCCAAACGTACAACCGTCAGTGCTTTTTCCATCCATATTTTTTATATTTACATCCGGATTATGCACCTGCCAGAACACCTTGCGTGATTGGTTTAACCGTACCGTTCTTGAGCACGCAAGCCGTAGCGGGGGAAGAGGTTCTTACCCTACCTGCCACCCAACAAAAGGTCAAACGGGAGAGGACTTTGGCCGTCGTATTCAAATACTACAAATTACAGAAAGTATGAATTTCCGTATTGATTAGACTGGTACAAAATTTCGGTGTCATAAGTGAAGTTCACTGATTTTCGGTTCACGTTGCATAAACCATCGGTTGTCTTATATAAAAAGCCTGATAATACCTGATGACGATTATGCTCAATTATGCTTATTTATACGATTATTCTCAGAATGCTTAATGCTACTGGTCAAGTCTACTGGTCTTTAACCTGTTTTTTTCGGAACAAGTGTAATGAATTTTTGTTTTGTTCCGAAGTATTCTCGTCGCAGTTGTAAAAGCTATTGCAAGTTTGTCTCTTTTCCAAGAGATACCAAACTGAAAAAGTAGGGGCTGACAACTGAAGTGTTTGTATGCGTTATGCCGTCTAGATATTTATGCAAAAGATAAAATCGGAGTTTTGTGTACTTGTAGAGACTTTACAAAAATCTTTCAGTATGATTCAAAGACAAGAAATCTTCATTACAGGGTCAAGAAACATGAATATCTCTCCTATCTTGCTATCGTGAGCCTCTGTCTGAGAGAGTCATGTGGCGATATACTGCTGCCCATGCTCTACCAGGCTGGTATTCACTAGCGAGAACCAACGCTGGGCGGCGCCAGCAGCAGCAGCAGCAGCAGCAGCAGCAGCAGCAGCAGCAGGAGCAGCAGAAGCAGGAGCAGCAGCAGCAGCAGCAAGCTATTTTCATTGTTTTTAAATGGTTTAGCTCAGAACGAATCGAATGGATCTTAGTAAGCAGCAACTTCTGTCGACATTAATCTGATAAGTGAGGTCAATATACGTTTTGTTGGTAGCTGCGGCGCATAGGGTCATTTCGACCTTGCCTTTTCAGAGGCAAAGTCAATTCCAAAGGCAATCATGTATAATCAGGAAATTGAGGACTACAGGTGGAGAAGAAAAATGTGCATACATAATCTTGAACAGGGATTACCTCCAAGGGGAGAGAAAAAGGCACTTGCCCTCTCTAACTCCCCATTTTGTCGATTTTCCTATACAAAACATATACTTTTCACAGTTGTGGGCCCCGTTGCGCCCCCCTCCGCCCCAAGCCATTGACCTGTATCGAGCCCTGCTTTTGAACACCCTCCTGTATCCTCTACTACCCTGGTTATGCCAATTTACTCGTCCCGTCCGTCCTCATGTTTTTTGGGCCGTCTTTACTGAGCATGCAAAAGTATTACCTCATATATGCCCACCAGATGGCAAACCACATTCGTTGAGAGGCAGTCGTCAAACTAACACTTCCTTACTTGTCCCTAGGTGTCAGTAGTGTCAAAGGTGGAATTTCAGGCTGAAACCTTGGAAATATTTTTTATATTAGATGTATTAAATGTATTGTCAGTGGGTAAACACGGTTCATTTTATCTTAGTATGATATAATATCGACACAAACTATTATTACCTTCGACGTCTGCAATATCGTCTACCCCATTTTTGTTTCTCCTGAAGCCATCTCTGATGTCTCTGGTGGCAGTCAGCTGATGCTTAGCCTCCTATCAGCTGTTGAAAATGCCAGAATAGCGACAGCGGTCGCGCGGCAGTGTTGTGTTGTGAATCGTGGCGGTAGTTGGCATTGTTCGCAAGGGAGGGTACCGCAATAGGACACGATGTGAATTGGTCACTGTTTGTGTAGCCGGTAATAGCCGATGAATCAGCAGTTGTTTTAAGAGTAAGTCAAATCGTCAATCCCCTATTCTCTTTCGCCGGATGAGGATGTACGTAGGTACTAAAGCTTTATCTGGATTGCTTAGGTGCTATGCGTTGTGGTTTGACTCTTGTTTGATTTCAGGCTAACATGGAAAGAAAGACGTTTTTGTCATTTCATATATTACCTACATCAGTATAATTGGCAATTATCATAGGTTCTGCATTAAGCTACGCCAGCCAATTTTAAAATGTGGCAGATTCTGACCAGATATTGTTGGGGCAGCCCTTTGGCAAATTATCTTTTTCGAGGAAGCCTGTTCAGTATTGAGGGCAAATGAAAGGAAATATAAAGGCAGATGCAGAAACCTTGCGCAAAGTAGAGTGTGTTTTGAAATGAAATTAATTGTACTAGAAATAAGCACCTAATTCTGTTGTGGCTCTTTTTGTAGAGCTGTATAACTTCTATTTGGAAGGAAAAATTATACCCTCTTTAAAAATCAGCTGAATTTGGGGCTAGTTTGATGAATTTGGGGCTGTGCTGATGAGTTGCCTGCCACGTTTTGCGCCTGGTTACTCAGAGCTGAATTCCCTTCTTCATTTTCTTGATTTTTACTGAACTGTAATATTGTAATTTCCTGTTTTTTCTGGTACATGGTATAGTTAGTACAAAGTGGCAGATTGAGTACTTTAATACAGGAGGGGGCTTGGAGGCCCGAGCCTCCTTGCCTTAGATCAGCATCTGGCTACGCTGTCATTATAGGCACTCTAAAATGGGGCTGCAGCCCCCCAAGTCCCCTTACATCTGCCTTTGTTAGTACTTGATCTCAATTTTTGGGCATTTTGTTGAAGGTCTACAACATTTACAAGCTTATAGGGTTGATAACATCAAAATAACAAACATGTACACAATCTCCACTGCTTAGGCCAAGACAGGCATTTTACTTTTTCTAGATTTACAAGAGGGAATTTTTGTTCTGGAAAATGATCCAGGCCCATGGCTAGTACAATCTTCTGGGCTCACAAGTTACAATCAACATTCTAACTTTGAAATCTGAATTTCTTGGAATCAAACCAACAGTGTACCTTGTGTATCTGATTGTGGTAGTGATCAACACTTGACCCAGTCCTTGCAATAGACAGAAAAACATAGGCCTGGAAAATTCAATGTCAAAGGCTATTTATTTTTTCAATATCAGTCACAAGGAGACAGGCACCTTATTTCTGCTTGGAAATTTGCTTTCAGTCCAGAATCACATTACTTTTATGTTAGGCTGTGAAGAAATCAAAACTATTGAATAGGGTGAAAATTATTTATGTCTGTGAGATGATCACTAAATATCTTGCTCATATGCATGACTAGAATAGATGACAAGTGGAATTTTATGAGTGTTTGCTGCTCATATTTTCTGCACCTAGTCCAAGTTTGCAACAAAAAGTCAGTGTAGCCAAAATAACTTTCTTTGTTTAGACTCAGTCATTTGATGTAATTTCTATGAAACCTATGACAGCATTTATGTAATTTCTTAGTTTTTCATTTGAATTTTAGGTATAGGCCACACATAATTTTGTTGTTGGTTGCTCACCTATTTGGGCATGATGATGTGTCATCTGGTTATTGTTACTCACTGCAATATTGGCAAGACTCAGGCTTCTACATTCAAATTTTGTGTTTTTCTTCGGGTGTATTAAACAAAGTGTTGTGTAGCAGGTTTCAGGTCTGACAATGGGTTCTTACTGTGATATCTGCCTTACATGAAATGCTCAGTAAGAAACATGGGCTGGTTAGAGCTTTGAAATGCATAGACCCGCGATTCCTTTTCCTGATCATACTGCTTACACTTACATCTATTTTCTCGACTCCATGCACACTCAGTTTTTGGCAGTTTTGGCTGAAGTTCACTGAGATCTGTGATGTACACATTTCAGTGTCGTGAAATTCGAAATTTTAAGTGGAATGCATAGCTTTTTCAGATTTTTTCGGCCTCACCAGCAGGCTATTTTGGCCTCAGTTGAAAATTAAATCGAGGAGTAGGCAGGTATTTTATTTGGTAAATAGAAGTGGATAGGTCCTTGAAAAACTGCAGTATATGTGAATTGTTGATACCTAGCCTAAAAATGCATAAAAAATAATTTGGATCATTTAATAAAAGAGTTAGATTTTCACCTCTTTTGGGATTTAGACCCCACTCTCCAACCTGAGCGAAAACTATTTCAGGAACATGACACATTGCATGTATGTTGAATACTGGTGTAAGTACTCTACACTACTTGTTTCAAAATAGGTTAAAGGCTGTGTTAAAACATGAATGTATTTTGCTATTTTAATAAGATAGATGAAAAGTAATGTTTAGTTTGGGTATGTGTGATTTGTGAGCTGAGTACAACTTTTATAAGAGCATTAAAACTGAAGTTTTGTTAGGCTTATATGAATTAGATTTTGCGATGCCGTAGTCTGCTTGGTGTGAGCATGTGGCTCCTCATTTTATATTTTTTATGATTTGCTTATTTCTTCAGATGGTAGAGATTGAGAGGATATATGGTGCACTTAACTGACCCCGCAGTCTGTAAGCACTAGGCTTTTTCTTAATATTTCGGATCCGTTTTCAATCTATCCACTTTTATTTGTGTCAGAATTTTTACTTGTATCTGGAAACGTGGTCATGTCACGTGTGCGTTTCCAAAGTTTTGATTTCCATAGATATATCCTTAACGATGCCCCATCCTTCATGTATTTGTTTCTGAGTTTCGCATTGGTTTTTAATGTGTGTCTCCGCTGTTACCTGTGACTTGGCGTTAGAATTTGCTCCCGTATGTGTAGCATAACGTCTGCTCTCGTTTCAGAATGGATGCAGTGGATGTCTCACGTCCTTGAGACAGGCGGGCACGTTGGAAAGCCAAGAGACTTGCGGAGGTGAACCAACTGGACAGCGCAGAAATCAACATGTCGATGCTACATAAGAAACAGCCCCTAAAGACGCTGAATGGAAATCGGCTGCTGGCTTCCTATGGCAGCCTCTCACTACGGCCAAGTACAGGTAAGTTGGCAAAATGCATTCTCTGTGAGCGTATTCTGTCCTCGTCTTTTCCATCTGTGCTGGTTCGTTAACACGTCTCCAAGAAGGCCTGACCTAAATTCTTGTCAGAAGTCGTGACGAATTCGCTGCGTGCGTCCGAACTGACACTCATTAACGATGCTAAACCTTATTGTGCTGCTTTTAACAACGGTTTTTAAACAGCGAAGTAGATGCTAACATAGTTATGGCTTCGGTTAAAAAAGAACAAATCGCTATCCAATCTGAAGCTAGACTTACAAGACGATATGCGGCTTGTTTGATTCTACCTGTGTAAGCCATTCGTGGTGGTCCAGCTCTTACATCGTCGCCGCGCTGCAGCAAAAGCCGGCACCGTCCACCGCCGGCGTGGGTACCGTGGGATTCCCGGCTTGGTTCGCATGCGCTCCTGACACGTCGTGCCGTACCGTGTGTGGCCGAGGCGCAGCAGACACCGCGCGGTCATTCCCCAATACAGCTGCACCACATCGGCTCTTCCACCAAGCTCCTCTTTTGCTCCTGAAACCAGTCATTCCATTTGCTCTTTTCAGAAGCTAACTCACAATCATCACTCAGAATGCCCAACGTTTGCAGTCTTCCCGGCATCATAGATGCATTTTTAAGGATATTTAACACGCGCCCCGCTGAGGTCCCTTGCATGACGCGCCCCGCTGGGGGGCGTTTTTCGCCCCCCTGCGTACGTAACCGAAGGCGATTGTCAATGGTCAAAATCGCTATGCTTTAGCATTGTGATTTTCCATTGAAAATATCTCGTTCCCCACGAAAGCTAAAGGAAAATTACGGGCGGCGTTCCAAAGCTCTTAACAAGGCGAAGAGAATTTATGACAATAATTTTTATGTCAGGTCAATATTGAGGTCAGTATAGGTCAAAGAATGCTCCATAGGCTTACAACAGAGCAGTGTACGTTTCCCTCCCTAGATCTGCCCTCAGGGGAGCTAGAGCAAATCTTTATGCATAATTGGATTCCTCTCATCGCGGCGAATCGAATGATGTATAATATGACCTTGCTAGGTCAAATAGTCAAAATGACCTGACCTCGACCTAGTTCAGGGTCACAGAGTGACCTGGTATGGTCATGTTGCATATCAATCTACTCATCAATCTACTCCGCGTGACAATATAAACACAATGCAAGCAAAATGGGAGCTTTATCTCAATTCAGTAAGAAGTTATTGGCAAAACAATCGCTCTCTGCTCCCGTGGCCTGATATGACCTTTGAGAGGTCAGGTGCTCAAAAACTCAACTTTATGGTTAAGATCGTGGTAAGAATAGACAGTTTGAGGATTTTTAGCCTTATCTATCCAGTATTTCCTGAAAACGAGTCCATTCTATTTTTCACCATAGACTTATAATGGGGTGACCAAAAAATTGACCCCACCTTAGGTCACCAATATCGAAATTCCCAGATATCAGATTTTTAGACCCTAATAACCTTATCATATTGTGGAAGTTTCAAACTGATCAGTTGGCTAATGTTCCTTCCCTGGGCGCTTCTTCAAACTCGTAATTTTAGGTTTTGAGGTCGGGTCACTTGACCTTGATTAGCTCCTTGACCTGACATGACCTCAACTAAAAAATTTTGTCAGATGTGTAAAATTGATCAGGGATAAGGTACCGTAAGTTTCGTTGTTCTGCGTCTCTTCGTTTTTCAGCTATCTGGGAAAAACCAGGAGGGGGCGAATTTCGCCGCCAGCGGGGCCCGTGTTAATGAAGGGGGAAGTATTTCTCAAACTACTCAGTATGGTTCTTGGGTGGATCTGGACCTATATTTGCGCGGTAGAGGGCGAGGGGCAGTTGCCCGCCAGGGGTCTCCTGTCGACTGCGAGTGTAAATACCGACACATTTATTTATTTATTTATTTTATTTTATTTGGGCCACTCCCAACAGGCACACTTGCCCAATTACAGGGAGTATTGGCGTGGGTGTTCAAGGATCCTCTCCACCGGTTCGGATCGGACATGGAAGGCGGTTTCCCGCCGTGGGGATTGAACCCACGTTAATCCATGCTATCCGATCCGAAGACTGGCAACGAAGCCACTAGGCCACCCCGGCCCCCCCATCCCACCCCCTTATTAACATGCTAAAATAAGGGCCAGGGGGGCGCTGGCGGGTGCGGTGTCGACTGTCTGTTTGGAATGGTCGCAGTGGACCCACCACGCGGCCACTGGGCGCCTCACAAGCAATACCGGAATACCGGCAATACCGACCGGACGCGTCAGGTGTCATCGCCTTGTTTCGCAACGGGGTTTTGTCTGTTTTAAAACGGTTTGTCTCTGTATTATCCACGAACTGGTCATAACTTGATTATAGGCGGCAGAATGGGCAAAATCAAGGCAGGAGCGCAAAGAGTGACTGCTCTGAGCGTGCTGAGGTGTCAGTTTCAGTCTGGGGTTTTGGATGTCCGTAACCTTCAAATTTATCGTCTAGCCCGTCAGCATTTATCTCCACTCAATTGCTGGTGTTTATTGGGTACTCTGAGAAGCCTCAGAGTGTTTTTGTGAGGGATTTCGGGAAACGGTTTACGTGGACCTGGAATGACACGCGCAGCAGTCACGACCGTTCCGAAAACCTGGCTATGCCGTTAATGGAAAACTGATAAATGTCGGCCATTTTCGTATCAGACTTAGTTCTCTGTTTACCAAGACTGGTCACGCCATTCCCTGAAGTCGAAAGGTCAACTGGAAGGGTAACTATACAGCAGAGGCCTGGCTTGTTGGGCCTTTGTCTCACGAACTCAGTGAAGCCAGGACGGCTGACTCCAGACGCGATGACAAAGTTCAATGCTGCGTTTTAGAGAGGTTTGAAGTTACCGGTGAAGAGTCCTCGCGAAATTGTTAAAAGTTTTGTGTGCTGACGCATGCTATATCCCTTGAGTATTGGAAATGTTTGTATAAGGAAGACAGCCTTGCCTTTTTCGGAAGATAGTGCTCGATCCGAGGTCTGATCGATCCGAAGTCTGAACTAATTCGATCGCTGTCTGATCCGGTCAAGACACAGACACGGTCTTTGTGAATGCTTCTTAAGCTATGTGTCCCCCTGTGAACGTATTTGCCCCTCCGTTCATGTTGAGGCCACTTATATCGTCCAGTGTAATCACTGTCCATTCTCACACTTGGGATTTTTATTTCACCATTTGAAATGCCTCGATAGTAAAAGATGTTTGGGAGTTTAGTGATAGTGTATTAGTGAATTTTTATTATAGTTTTGGACGCATAGACTGTAGAAAAATTAGTCCTTGGGTAATTGGAATGTTTATCTGCTTAACTTTTTTCAGCTTTAGCACTTTAAGCCCGTCCTTGCAGGATGTCCGCCCCTGCTCTGTGATATCCCCACCAAAGACACTTGGCGTGTCCCGCGGTTGCGAAAGTATGCCGCTGGTAGCACGCAAATTCGGCATTAGGCCATGATCCTCAGAAAGCGCTCTGGTCACGAGAAGAGTAGGGCAAAGTCGTACATTTGAATACAGCCAAGTTCATATTGCATGTGGAGGCGAGCCTGGGAATTCCGAAAATCGGCCAAGCGTAAAAGCCATTTAAGGCAAAAGGGCTTGTGAAAATTGTATAGTTCGCAGAGCTGGGACTACCGAATGAAATTCGGTATTTCGGTACTACCGGCAGTAGATTTATCTACCGCTAGGTACCGAATATTCGGTACCGATCCTATACCGATACCGATGTCGAATGGATCTACCGAATGACTTTCTTTGGTAGATTTGAAGTTTCCGCGCCGACAAAGAGTCTTCTTAGCAGATGCAAATCCGGCCAGGAGCAAAAAGATGACAGCAAGACCAAGACAGCTTAATTTGTGTTGAAAATTGTTTTAGTTGCTTTTTTAACGTTAAATTCTAATATAATCGTGCTGTAAGTATTTAATTGACAAAGTTATACTGCTAACCCTTCTTAGGGTCTTTAGAAGCTCTAAAATGAAGTTAAAGGCTTAAAATAGCTGTTTTATGTGCTCTAGAATGTACTAAAAGGAATTAAAGGTGTTTTTATATTTCATGTTTTTAGAATCTGCAGAACCGAGATACCGAATTATTCGTTATATTTGTGAAAACTACCGAAATACCGAAGCGAATGGCCCGTTTTCATCTACCGAATACGAATACCGGCGGTAGAAAAAAATCTGCCGAATCCCAGCTCTGATAGTTCGCGATATCACTGCATGACCGTTGGGACCAGTACACGACCGTTGGGATCACTTCATATGCTGGTTTTCACGTAAGATAGGGTCGTGCATAACATAGATAGGACGTGAATAGTGCAAAGTTCAAGGCTGCACCGTTCAAGTATGGTGTATATGAAAGGCTTGAATCTGTTATGACTTGCTTGCATGGGCGACAAAAACTTGCTTTGCAACGGCTCTGAAGCGGACTGGTTGTGTTTGAATGCTGGCTCATCCAGCACATGAAATTGAAAACAGCCCGCTCCCTGCAGCGTTAGATATGTAGGCATGCCATTCTGGCAGTGTTCAATCGCCAATCAGGAGACACTGTTGATGTGTTTTACATGAGCTTGGGATTTATCTACAAATACCCTGGGTTTGTAAGGTCAGTCTTATCTATTCCCAGTGGCGGATCCAGGGGGAGGGGGGCAGAAAAAGCATATGCCCCCCCAAACGGAAAACCTTGGAGCAAAACTATGTTTTTACCCCCCCAAGCGATCGACCTTCTTTTTCCCCGACTCCTTTTTAGTTTATAAGCAATGCTTTGGTGCTTCAACTCTCAACTTAAAACTGAACCAGTTAAGGCCAGTGGAAATATGGGGCATTGGATAGGAAAAAGAAGTATCTTGAACTCATATTTTTCAGCCCCAGACGTTTTTTTTTGCTTTTCGCTCTAAATGTCAGTACCGGAAAGTCATATTCTAGCGCAATTTGCTCTGTGTTACGTTTTTTTTGCTTTTCGACTTTGGTTTGCCCTTCCCAAATCGACGGGCTAGATCCGATACTGTCTATTCCTTCCGTCGACACAAATAAGTGACAGAGAAACACGTCGATATACTTTGGAATGAACAGAATGCATATGTGTTAATTGCTTACATAACGCATAACACATTCAAAAATAGCACTGATGGTCACTACACCCGCAATCAGGGCGCGCAGAAGCAGTTAGACAGGAATTTCTGAGGGGGTCTTACCCTGGTAAGAGACCGTCTCTATCGCGGCAGGGGTCTGCCGAGTCGGGGAGTCGTTTGTCACCCGACTCCGCACGCTGTCACCGCTGCTGGTGGTCGGTTCCTTGGTCCGGCGCGCGGCAGTTACGGCCCGTCTGTGCTCGGTTTGGTGTGCTGGGCAAACCAGCCGGCGGACCGGCCGAGGTGCTCGGGATGAAAGTCGCCCTGAGATTGCAGTCTTCTGCCGTTATACTTAACGTGTTTCTTATACAAGTTAGTTAAACGCCTTATGGAGAACACAGCTCATGCACTAAAATAAAGAAGAAGGGAAAAAACAAGAAAAGACGCCTGGACTGTTTTTTTCTCTACACCGATTACTGCTGGTACCCTGGGCCTACACGGCGCACCAACTGCTGAGGTCATGTGGCCCCGCCAAGCCTGTGTCCCAGCTTGTTGTTTGACCTGTGTCCGTTCTCACTGACACGGACACGGACAGTGGCACCAGAGGCGGTCTGGGCGGCGGTTCTGGCGCGGCGGCGGCCGTTTGATGCGGCCTCTGGCTTGGTTCGGTGTTTTGGCGGCGCCTCCGTAAGCCGTCTAACCGGTCATCACGCACGTTCGCCCACATGGCGTGGAACGACGGCGTGGCTCGGACAGAGAATGGGCCGGTTTTCTTTTGTGAAAATACGAATCCAGTGTGCGAGCTAAAGATGAAGGCTGTTTTTACTCATCGGATGGTCTGTATCGTCACAGTTTACCATCGCCAGTCGGCAACAATGATCACCGTTCATGAAATCGTTTTCTATATGTGCCAAACTATACAACTTATCTTCTCAGCGTGAGGAGAATTCTAGCTTTAATGGTTCACAGTCTTTGATATTGTTTAAGTGCGAGTTTTTCGTGCTTGCAATCATAACCCAGTCACGAATCCGACACATAATTGGGTACCGTTTGATCCAAAGCTCTTTCCTTGCCTTCGTGGCCGCTATGAATGTAGCTAACTACGTGTGCTACGGGAAATGTTCTACAAGCCTCTTCTTCAAGCAGCCTTGGAAACTTTAAAGCGGGGGAAAATTTCCGCCGCCCTTGTAAATTGAAAAATAGTTTCACAAAACTTAATGTTCTCAGTGCCAATGCTACCAACTACTAGAAGAAAACAACTGTGGCTATTTCTGGAAAATATTTTGTTTTTGTCTTGCACCATCCAAAAAAATCAGTTCTGATCCTTCTCACAATGTATAGACAGGGACAAGTGAAAGTGTCCCGGGACTATCGTGTATTTCCAGTTCGGATTGCATTTCACATTCCGCGCTGTGATCCCGCTCTGGTTCAACTGCTGACAGATTTGCCCATGCGACCGTCCGTGGCCTCTTTCATGCTCCGGCGACGAAGCCCACCGCCCCGTCACAGCCGTGGCACCCGCTCCGCCCGCTCCATTGTTGGACGAGCTCTCTCGATGATATGCATAGCACGCCGCGGAACACATTTGATGATAGGGTGGATAGCCATCGATCGTGCCGCCTCAGTGCGGGTGGGAGGTCACTGGGCGGCCTGATTTGACCCCGCGGTCACAGCTGAGGGGCTGCAGCGGAGGGACTCGGCTCGCCCGAGTCTGTAACCTTCGCAGGAACCTAGCGATGATCGGAAGTGAGCGCTCAAAATTGGTGCACTTTGGATCATCTTACCAAGGCCGGGGATGTCTCAGCCAAGCGGCAAATGAGTACATCGGACATTAGTTATCGATACCCGGGAAGTTATGACATTCGAAAATAATTTAATCGTGTAAAAAAGAAAGTCATCTTTACCGTACCAGTTGTTATCCTAGCACTCTCCGTGGTTTATCAGAGCAGCCGTCACCTGCCGTGTTGACGGCGTCAGCGCCTTCCCTCGGTTGTATCACGCTGGCTTCCCCTGCGGCTGCCGACCGCCCTGCCCTGATTGCGGGGTCCCTGCGGTGAGGAAACCTTGCGTTACAACCATTGCGGGCTCTTGGGCATGATCACCATGGAGGCCATCAAATCAGTGTCGCTTCTGGTAATCATTCGGCGTCGCACGATTTAACTACAAACGGCTTCCGTGGGAGGGGGCGAAGGATGCCTTTGTGCGTCGTCAAGCATTGTCACGGACGTTGGAAGGACACATTCGTGGGGATATTATCTTCCTATAGCCTTCTGTGTGGTGTGGTTTTACTTGGGTACAACTGTTGTTGTTATTCGGGCTTCAGAGTGCGCCGGTGGGTAAGGTCGTTTCACGTCCATTGTATTGTGACAGGGAAGTCGGAAGTGTGCTGCTGATAATCTGCAAGCAAATAGGGAGGGTTTTGCTGAGGGTGGATGACGATGATGGGTGACTGCAAGGACGTTCCCGCGGATTTTCTACCGGAGGACGGGCTTCGATCTCGCGGTGATTAAAGGAGAGGGCGTGTGGACGTGTGGGTATCTAGGTAAGCGCTTCCGAGGCAGTTTATCAGCATTAAAACACGATCATTAACGTGAATCCGCGCTGACGAGAGGGGGCAAAGCCAATGGCGCCCAATTTTGGGAAACATCCCCGGATTTTCGGTGGGAGAACACGACCCCCCTCCCTGCGTTCAACGCTCATGTACAGGGGGAGGGCAGCGGCACGTTGGTACCGTCCCGCCCTCAGTCCTGTCCATGAGGTGCGCCCGAACTCGACGTCAGCGCGGCGGCCACCACCACCACCACCGTCGGCCCTGCCGCATTGATCGAAACGCTGTTGCCCCCGGCCGCTGTGGAGCACCGCCGACGGGAGGGGGGGAGGCGAGGGGGACACAATGCGATCGAAGACGCCACGTGCTTGCGGCGATGGCGACATGCTGCAGCCATGATTTAACGGAGGTCGAGCTGGAGCTATGTTGGGGCAAAAACCCGTGAAAAGCTCTGACATATTTTTTAAAAAGGTTTCGCAGCAAATTCCATAATTATTTTGGCTTTCTGATCTGAATGAGTGTATCCCGTTAAGGTGCGGAATCTTTTCAATATGTTCCACGAGTCTAGTGAGCGTAATTGCATGTAGTGCTCCATGGCTCTGGACAGAGGTGGGCGCTGCCACCAATTTTGTAAACTGCTAACACCGCTTTTTTAACTCTCTTAAAATATTTATTGTAAGATATGCAAATTTGATGAGCCTTCCAAAATGTTCATTCAATTCTCTTTCGCTTCTGTAGTAAAAAAAACATATCTCTCGATCTCCATCTACATTTTTTGCGTAGTGGTCCCTTTCACAGACTGACAGTATCCCTTTCACAGACGGCAGCGATTTTTATTTTTAGTTCGCTAATCCGCTAGTTTTTGGTTATAGAAGACGCTACCGCTGCTCCGTGACCATTTGAAGAGCGTTGTAATAGCGAAGTAGCGGACTTAAGTGTGGGCCGCCCGGCTTTGGCTCTGAGACGCTCTCTGTACACAGATTCTACATTCGTTCGAGAGCGGTCGCTGGCTAGAATTCAGATCAAGGCAACCCATAAATCCCCGACTAAACGCCACCGTTCACCTTTAACACAACGCTGGTCCGCACAGTCATGCATGTACTCGGCTAAATCATGAGGCTAACCGGCCGTCCAAGCCAGTAATTCATGTCTGCCGTGAGTTCTTGCGGTAGCCGGCCCAGTGAACGGGAACGGGAGGCGTGCTGCGACCCCGTCCGTTGCCGACCCTTGTCGCTCGGTCGCCCGGCACGGGTCGTGCGGCGCGGCGCTGCGCCGCCCAGCAGCCTCTGTACACAGCCTGCCGCCACCCACCGCCGCTGATTGAATGACTGATTGGATGGTGACGTCACTGGAGCACGCTAAATAGTGACGTCAGTGGAGGTGGCTGAAGTGGGTGCTAAGCGGTGGGTGGGAACTCACTTTGGGAGAGGAGTCGTGTTGTGTCAGATTTTTAGGGGCTGTTCATAAATGGCGTCACTTTGGAGGGGCTTCCGACCCTTCCCCTTTCCACGTCATGACGTCACTTTTGGGTGGACCCCCCTGTCATGACGTCACTTTTGGGTGAATCCCCCCAGTCATGACGTCTCTTTTGGTTGGACCCCCCCAGTCATGACGTCTCTTTTGGGCCGATCCCCATATCTCATCAGTCGGCATCATTTGATATATCAGATCGTAGACGCTAAAAATGACGCAGAGCTGTATATAGCTGTTTTATAGCTCTATAATCGCGTGTTACAGTCATACGACGTTTTATGATGACGGGGCTTTAAGTCTGACATTCCAAGCCGCTGCTTCTAAAGGAAAAGACCCTCCTTCAGGTCTCAGTCCTGCTTCTAGACACCTCCGTGTTTCCCGACAAAGTCAATAAGAACTCAACAGTGAAAAAATCGCCGTCGGAAAAGCCTCACCCCGTGTCCTAACACGTCACTTTTCGGTCAAACCCCCTCCTCATCAGCGGGTGATGGTATTAATGAACAGCCCCTAACATCGAGATTATGAGGAGAAAAAGTAGTTGTCTTCTCCCTTAATGTTGCGCGACGCTCTGAATTCACTCTGAATTGAATTTTCCACTCATGGGGGGTTTTTAGATTATAGTCGTTGAACATTTTCAAGACGTGGCCTTCGTCGCTCTGGTCGTTTGGGTACGTTTGCGGATATATTCGCCTTAGAGAAAATAGAATAAAACTTCAATTTGCCGCCACGTCTGTCAGAACCGATGTCGCAGGTTGTGACATTACATGACTTTGGTCTACGCTCCAGTACTAAACCGCATTTCTCGATTTTCATGAGCGGTTCGGTTACTGCTCCACACAGAGTTTAGAAATGTGTTCCCTGACTCCGACTTTGTATCGTGCGACGCAGTAGTGATGATTCAGAACAAAACCTTCCAGACAAGATTCCTGCCTCGTTTTTCAGTGATATGCTATGTCATGCCTTAACTCTGCATACCTTGCAGAAAAAAGCATCCGAGGAACACTATGACGTAGATGACTCCTGGTGACGTTTTCATAACGATGACTGAGGTATTTTGTAACCCAGATCAGGTTTCGGTCTCGCATATCAGACTAGGTCAGACAGGATTGGTCTCGCCTGTAGATACCTGATTGGAGATCCCACTGTGGCGCATGGATACCTGGGACGATGTTAATAAGAAATACGGCGCGTAGTCCACTTTTCCGGTAATGCATTTCACGGCATTAATCGTTTGTTTGGGAATTTTTCGAAATCAGTTTTGGACTATGTGTATTGCATTGAAATTGGACCAATTTGTAAAAGTCGCATATCTCCCGAAAACAACGAGCTTGCCCCACAATCGCTCAGGTGAGGAGAAGGTCGGCAGGTGCGGAGATTATCGTATCACAGAAATGGGGCACGGCCACTGCTGGGCTCAAAGTACTCACTTCGCACGAGGGATTGTTGGTTGGAAATGTAAAGAGCTTCCGCCTGATACAGCGACGCAATTTCTAAAATGGGTGGTGCGTGTACGATTCACCTTCTGTGATTATCTAAACATGCCGATAAGATAAGGCGTCCTTTGCTTTATTGGCAGTATTCCTGGCTCGGAGGAGTCAAGGGTCATGCGGTGACTTACAGAGCTGATGTTTCTATTTTTCAGACGTAATTATTGCCTTTGTCGCTTGCTATCATTGTAACTAGACTGCGATGTTATGGCTTGTAGAACGAAGGTTGTTCTGTGGAATGAAAGAGGATAATATAATGCTTCTTAACGAGGGAAAATTGGATATGCTGACTGAAAGGGGCAACGAATGTGAAAACTAAAGTTTTCTTGATTTAATGTGTTCTTATATTGTCTATAAGACTTACGGGGTACATTCTTACGAATGAGATTTTGTTTTTCCACTTAAAAGTTTGTGTTCTCATTGTATTTGGCAGCCCGGTAAATCCAACCACAAATCTCGTAATGATGAGGATATCAATCTCCCAAGCCCATGACTGTTCGTTCACAATCGGTTTTGCCGTGATCCGAGTGCACACCGCCGAGTTGGCGGCCGGCACCGCAGGCTGCTGGCGTGTGGAAACCATACATGCGTATAGCGATTCCCCGTCTGTGTGTAACGATGCAGCAATGTCCTGAAATTCTCAATTTTAAGTGGAAAACGTATCTTTTTCAAATTTATTTAGGCCTCACCAGGGACTTGTTTTGGCCTCACTTGGCAGAGGAATCCCGGGCATGAAAACCGGTAAAATACGCATCTAAATTATGACAGTGAATACCCAAACCATATAAGTATAATCCCCAACCCCCATTGATATAATATCTTGCCTGATTACGTCCTCTCCAATCTCAAACGCCGATACTACTCCCACATACACAGCCAAAAACGATGGCAACGTATAACGCAGCACGAAACAAAACAATGCCGGCCTGCCATAAACTAAAATATAAAACCCGCAGAAAATAGACCAACGGTGACATGGGAAAAGTAAGGAAAAGTGAGGAAACAAAGGTTTTTGGAGGTATAACAAACTTTTTCATGTCCCAGAAGTTTCTGGCCCGTTCAAATACAAAAGATGGCGCATACTTTTGCCTAAGCTTGCTTGGGATTGGCTGCTACCAGATTTTCAGGCGAAGGAAAGACTTCACGCGGGTATTTGCTCAGTGAGGCCGATTGGATCGAGGCGCATTCGTTTTCGTCCACTTTTAATTTTCGGCAATTATTTTCATTAGAATGGGATACAAATCGCATTTGAAAGGATCAAAATGAAAGGTAGATTCCAATCAAGACCACCAATAATGTGAAAGTAATCTTATAATTTCCTGAGAGGCTGCCAAAGTCAACCCTGACTTTTGGGCTATTTTTTAATGTTGGTAACATTGATGAAGAAATTAGGATATATATTATTTCACTGAGGAAGAGTTGAAACAAAATATATCTTTTCCTTAAGAAAAATATATAGGCAGATTCTAGGTATTTTTATATTGCGATTTTAGAGCTTTTTTGAAATTTTCAGACGCTCGGAACTACGTCGTGATTTTGGTCAAAATCTCCACTTTAAGTGAGGCCGATTCCACCTTTCAATATATTTCGTAAAATACAGATTTATTTTTCTTTTTGTTAGTTTTTTGAAGTTGAAACATGCTTTGGCAACATTTCTAACGTTCGATTGCTCTCAACCGTGCGTTCATTAATGAGAAATAGGATTCCAAAGACATCCAAGTACCGAATTGGCCTCGGTGAAAAGGTCTCAGCTGGTTTTCGTCTATTCAGAACAATGACGTCACTTCGTCGTATTTGGGGAGCCGAAATGATCTCGGGTGATGAATGGGTGCGGAAGTGCAGGCGGTGAGATTTTTTTAGTTACTTCGGTAACCTTGGCGAGCCCATGTACTATTACTTTACTCTATTGCCTTGGCCAAGGTAATAGAGAGGCCTTGGCGAGCCCTGTGTTTTGAGGCGGGAATATCAACAATCCGGAAAAGACAGAATATTGAGGTAGTATGGTTATTGGAAAGAAGACTGGAAATTGAGTGAGTGCGTGGAAGGAATTTGAGTTTGCTGTTGGAAGGGATATTGTGGATGATGGTTCAATTTTTATCCGTGATACTGCAGCTTACCTTTCAGGAAATTCATGATTAATCGAACCATTTCTCCCATCTTAAATATCTACAGGAGATATGTGGGTACCTACCTACTCAGTACAGTACTGGGTGAGGTCATAATACCTTGCAAAAGTTTTCCACAGCTCGGAGGAAGGCTCAGACTACCTTTTGCAGCTCATGATTTTTAAGGCTGGGTATGCTTGCTATTTTCTTAATCTGAACTGATTGTGCATGCAAATATAGGCGGGTGGTTTTCACATATTGAAGCGAAATGATCCTGGCAGCGGTTGAGTGTTTAAACCCCACGTCCTGCATTAAATAATGATAGCCTGTGTGGTGCTTGGATGGGTGAAAGCTGGAGAATATCAAAATAAGGGGAAGAGGTATTTTATCTGGTTGGTTACCTATTTACCATGGCACCAGGGCCAAATAATGTATTGTATATATAAATATTAGAAATTATGGAGCTTCCTAGTTCTATAATGGGTTAGAGATTCAGGGTTATGAGATCCTATCTATGTATGAGGCACTTACAATTGCGGAGCATCAACATGTTTTCACTCTACTAGGAGGTAGCAGAATGATGATTCTTCACTTCCATTCTACAGCAGATATTTTCATCTACTTTCAGTAAAAAAAACTGGTGGTGCTGCTGCGTATATTTCATACCACACACATATATTGACATTAAAGATCATACATAAAGCATACACTCCTGAATAATAAAAACATGAGCTCATTCCTCCAAACAAAACCATGGCACAGCTCCTGCTGAAGTGTCCCAGGCGTGGGGCCCCTAAATTGAATCGGAAGGCATATAGATACAGTCCTAAATCAAATTATTATCCTGAAAAAGTATTGGTTAGGTAAGAAGCAATGAACATGTCTAGGAAAAAGGCTGTGGTGGGACTTGTAAGCCTGGAAATGCTAAATGACAAGAAAATTAGGCATGTAAAGAAAGCGGGGAATTTTGGCCTCTTTTTGGGATTTTGGCCTCACTATCCACCTTGCGTGAAAGCAATTTCAGGACCCTGCGATGCAGTGTAAAATAATTCCCCGCCTGTGTATACCGATATAGTGTAAAAAGATTCCCCGCCTGTGTATACCGATATAGTGTATAACGTTTCCCCGCCAATGTATACCTGTATAGTTTATAACAAATCTCTTATGCATGTGTAGAACGATATAGTGTATAACGATTTTCTTACGCCTGTGCATAACGATATAGTGTATAACGATTCCCCATATGTTTATAACGATTCGCGGAAACGATATAGTGTATAGCGATTCCCCGCCTGTGTATACCGATATAGTATATAGCGATTCCCTGCCTGCTGCTGGTGGCGTTCAAATTTCCCAGAGAAGGCATATGGTTAAACACTCAGTCGCTGTGAGGACTGTAGAGTTTTCCAATTGTCAAGGGAAGAGATCGACTTCGAGCTGAAAAAATAGATACGATTTTCTGGGCTGTTCCTGCGTTGGCTTTGCGTTCTTCTGAGCGTTGCAAAAAGCTTTGGCTGCCTGGCTCGCTGATTTATCCGTGTGTATTTCAACATTGCTTTGGCATCACAGTCATTGCAGCGGATCGTGCTGTGTCGCCCAAAGAGGAAGAAATTACGGAACCAAAAAATAGTTTTGCTTGGCATATCCACTGGCCTATGGAATTGGAAGAACATTTTTCGGTTGCATGTTTTCTGCAAACTGGAAGCTGTTTTGGAAAGATGAGGTAGCCAGGAAGTCTGGCATCATAGCGGCCCTGTCGTCGCTTCAGACGATCAATACGCGCGTGTGGCGTGACGTCACGTCTCCACATTGTGACGTCACCGGCGGTGTGAAGCCACCGGCGGCGCCATCTCGGCTTCCGAGGCTGCTCCCGGCAGCTGCTGTGTATGTTTGCCTGGAGCTGAGGTTCCGCCATGGCCGACGAAAGCGGAATGGGGGAGGGGGCAATGGGAGCGGCTCTCAGGACCGGATCCAGACTGATGGTTGGGGGGCGTCAGTGGGGCTCAAAATCATGTAGAGTTTAAGAAAATCGGAAAAAATTGGGGTTTCGGAAAAAATCGGGTGGGAATTGCCCCAGTTCACTCTCATTGTGTCCCCTTTTGTGGTCAGCGGCGACACCCTTGGCTTCTGGCTTGGTTTTCTGGTCCGTCATCCTTTCCAACCAGGAGGACGTGTCGGCTTGCGTGTCACCGAGCGACGCAGATTCCTAGAGATCAAGCGTAGGGTATGGAGCTAGCTTTTAAAAAGAGTAATCATGTGCTCAATTATTTTCGGGAATAATGGTGGTCTAAGCGTTATCTCAGAATCTTACTACTTTGCGGTCCAGTTGTCAGGTCCGAACTCTGCATTTAAAGCCTTACATTCCGCTGTCATCGCGAGCCTTAATCGCCCTC
Organism: Lepas anatifera; assembly: GCA_034440635.1. NCBI lineage: Eukaryota > Metazoa > Arthropoda > Thecostraca > Lepadidae > Lepas > Lepas anatifera. The sequence goes on from JAOTON010000332.1 coordinate 435,004, forward strand.
CAATTGGTGTACGTGGTAAAAACAGTGGCAACAGTAGATACGCCTATCAGTGGACATTCAGTCAAGCTGTACAAAGGCGAATCAAAAGCGAACAGTTTTGCGGTCTCGTCGTCGTTCGTTGAATGCAGGGAAAGTTTTAGAGTCTTTGTATGGTACGATTTCTCTTATTTGAAATTCCATCTTTGTTGTAACCAGCACTACAGGATGCCTTCCTGAGGAGAAAGTACCGGGTGAAGCTGAGAAGAGGTCTGAGTGTCACGCTGGGTTAGTTACGGTGCTGCAGGAATTCTGGCTGTCGCACCGCGCCCTACCGCCTCTGTTTATTGACGCTTAATTGGATTACAACACCTGTGGTACGCGTTGTTACAGAACACACGCTGAGGTGATCAGAATTAACGGCTCGTGAAGCCGAGTGGGGCTTCTGTTGGTGCTGGGGATAGGACCATTTATAAGGTGTTGTTTTAGCGTCAGGTTTCACCAGCTTTTGTTCGGCCATGGATGTTTCACGCGTTTACTTTGATAGGAGGGAGATAAATATCGACTTTCCCGTTTATTGTTTTTGTCGCTCTTACATTTCATCCAGCAAACAACATCGGCACCTGCGCCGTAAATGGACAAAAGGGAAATTCGCCAGGTAAGGCCCCGTATAGATAGGCTTGCCCGGGGAGTGAATTGAAAGCGTGACGGCGGGCGCAGAACAATCCGCACGTGTCTTTGTTGTAAACGTCTGTCAGTGGCAGGAGTGGGAGTAAAATACCCGCCGTGTATAGCCTAATCTCAGACATTGGCGGACGCAGGGGGGCATTCCGGCCACGGCTCCCCAAACTGCTGGAGGGGGGCAAACTATTTTTTGCCCCCACCGCCGGATAATTTTTTTAAATGGTGTTTGCACTAGGTCTCTTGAGCAAAAAAATTTCGTTCCCACCCCCCCCAAAAAAAAACTCGGGTCTGCGTCCGCCCGTGATCTCAGACAGATCTAAAAGGCTTGATGTCGGGCCACCCACTGCAGTGTGGTGGACTTGTACACCTGGACACCTGCAGCACCGTTACGGCCCCCGCCCCACGTCCTGATGAGAAACACGACCGCTCTTGCTGCGGGGATCAGCTGATCGCCTGCTGACCGCTCAGCACACCAGCGACATGTCATTGTCCAGTCGAACCACAGCAGGGGCGGATCCAGGCGGCTGGTTTGGAATGCCTGCAAAGCGCACTGGAAAATTCAAAATTGGTGCCTTCCTACCTCTGCATGTGCCCATGTTTCCAATTTTGGTATGAAATTACCACGTGGGACGCATGCAATGCTATATATTTCGTTTGTTCCTCTACTAATATTCGTTTTTTGCGTGTCAATTCAGGCTCTTCCGTGACTTATAGGAATTGTGATAAGTGACATAGAAGTATGCTTTATCATAAATTATTTAGCCCCGCCATACCTGACCTACGTGATTGCTGGATTATTTGAGCTTTAGGGCGCGCCAACCTGGATGGTTATAGAGCGCCCACCTGACCTATGTTATCTTTTGGGGTATTCCGGCCATGCCCCTCCAAAGCGCTAGAGGGGTCAAACTATATTTTAGGCCCCCCAAAGGCCGGAGGAATTTTTGAAAAAAAGTTTATACTAGGTCTGTCGAGTAAAAATATTTGGTCCCACCCCCCCGAGGAGAGCGATCATGTATTTAGAGAGGTAGCTTATACTAGGTCTGTCGAGCACCCAAATCACACCACGTCCCACCCCCCCCCAGGAGGAGAGGCAGACGTGGGTTTGCCCCCCCCTCCAAACTCGGATCTGCGTCCGCCCCTGCTTGCACAGCGTGCCAAGCACCAATTATGTCGACTGTAAGCTTCCGAGCTTGTTGTATGCCCCATGACTGCTATAAAAACGTATCCCGCTAGTGCTTTGCATGGTTTTATCATAGCTATCCCACTTTTCTTTTCAATGATATTTAATGGGAATACCACTAATGAACATATTGTATAAGATCTCTCTCTTCTCTCTCTCTCTCTCTCTCTCTCTCTCTCTCTCTCTCTCTCTCTCCGGGCTCTGGCTGGCCTGCTGAATGAAGGTTGAATGTTCATCCTGCGCAGTATCAACAGAGATGGATGGTGTGCTGCAGTATACCGCAGTAGCCGTGCCTTTGTCCGCGACCAAACATGGCATGTGGATGAGAGGAGCTGAGGAGGAGGAGGGTGAGGGGGGAGCGGTCCGCTGGCAGATCCCGTGCCAGCTCTTCGGAGAGATGTCAGTCAGCTGATATCTAGAGCAGTGCAGATATGAGAAAATAGTGTTTTGGTGCCACACATTTTGAGACGGTAATCAGCGGGAGAATCTTTCTCCTTAAGTTTGACGTAGAACATTTTGTAGCAAATATTCAATATGAAAATTTCAAACGCCAGTTAAAACCTCCAGTGAGAGGATTTCAGAACGATCGATCACGATCCGCCCAGCTTTGCCATTTAGGGTTTATTTATCATGGGATGTATGAAACTATATTATAAAGAATCGCTGTCGGCGCTATAATTCCTCAACAAAACGCTTGGAATTACGGCAGATATTGTGCCTGAGCATGTGCTATTATTCTCGCACAAGTACTGAGATCGCTTCTAGCGCATCATCCCTTTCTTCGCTGGAGAATTCCTGCCCAAAAAGGTATATAAAAATGTTTACAACCATGTAAGAAAACAATTTAAATTGGTGTTCAAAGCATTGTGCGAATGGTGCATTGCCCATTAACTGAATCTTTCTCTCCATCACTCATTTCGGATGTTATGTTTCCACAATGAAAAAGGGAGCCGTTTCTCCTGATACAGCCACACCTCACTTCGTGCGAACGTTGATAAATTGATGATTTGAAAAACATCATCTAATTGGCCGATGGCTTGTGCATCCAGTGGACCTGCTTGATTTGCTTTGTCTTCATTAGTGTTGATTTCCCGTGAAGTGTGAGTGCCTGTGGCAACGCAGTCCTCCTGAAAGGGTGGCATGGCACCCCACATCCCCCTCCCACCCCTGTAACGTCCCGCTCCTTCAGATCAGCATTGTGTCAGGAGGGTAGTGGACGGTGTGATACCCGCTCTGGGAACGGTTGCTGTGTTCCGGAGTGTTCGATGTGGTGGACCTTGAGAACTGTGATATGACTTAGGAAGCTTTTTTTAGAAAGATATACAGCAACATCCAAAAGTATTAGAAAGAAGCGGCCATGCTCTGCTGTATTCGCATTGCATTACGCATGAGTGCATCGTGGGAAACGCTTAACACTGGAATTTTCCCGCTTGCGCATAGCTGGTTGCGAAGATTTCAGCGGTGGTGTTCAGTGATCGTGGTGCGCTCGTTGTTTACTGCTTCTGAGCCACCTGCGGTACACTGTGATACTGGGACTACTGTTCACCTCGCGTGGAGCGGTTCTGCGTAAGGAGGTGTGTGTTGGGGCCTTTGTCACAAGGCTGGTGGATGGTGAGGAGCTGTGTAGATGTCTGCCGGGTTCTCGTCAGCCGTGGAACGGTACCCAGATCCGAGGTCGGACCAGGACTGCTGATGACCTGATTAGCTTTCTGAATTAACCGCACCGCCATGAATACATTACTACACAGTGTTCTAGCTGCCTGCCGCATCAGACACGCCCTTTGAATGTCTGTTTTGTGGTCAGGGTTTACACTTCACTGGAGCCAAGCACGGACGGTGAAAGCCGGCTAAAGAGGAACGCGACCCCTATTTGTCCGTTGAAATTTTGGGGCTCGTAGAGTTTTTCTTCTCTTTATTCTTTTCTCTCATCATGCCAACACAGAACTATGTTCGTGTTACAAAAAGAGCGCTAGAGTCAGCGTTTCAATCATATTTTTTTGGGGCGATCGATAAGACGGGGTTTAGCGTTTCTCCGCCCCCCTCCCCCAATCTAAAGCGAGGCCTCCCTTTCCTTTCCTCTCTGAAAAGCCCTTAGTTTTTCCTTGGAAACGGTGGTCCTATCTTGGAGAATTTGTAACGGAAGATCCTATCCTCGCCCTGGCTGCTGGTTTATTTGTTTGTGTCCTCCGTTTCTCTGCCGTGAAAAGGCAAGGGGGTCGATAGGTGGCATTTTTAAATCCGATTTTCATGGTTTGCTAGAATTTGTCTGCTCGGCTCGGGAGGCCATATTTGCGAGCCTGCTGTCGTTGGAAAACAGTTGATTGGCTTATTTTTGTTTGTCCACCAGTGAGTTTTTTTTACATATTATCCTCCGTGAGCTGATTTCGAAAGCTTCGAGTAAATCCTGGAAGCCCTTAAAAAGAAATAATATACTTTAACGAAGTATTCTATCCTTCTCATATATTAGCCACCGTATTTCAGTATAACTGGTGCCTATGAATACATATTTTAACTCGTGTCCCGGGAGTAAGTATTTTTATTTTCTTCACAAGGGACGGTGTTTTGATTCTATCAGCACGAAGTCTGACGAGGTCAGAATCGTTCAGCACGTCCTCACTATCGCATCAGTAATGCGAATCTGCTGGCCAGTTCCCAGCAGCCTGCTCTCGGATCCATAATAACCCGGTTAGTGAGGTGGGGTCGATGCACCTGAGCCTGTTGCTCACCAGATCCCCTCTCTCCTCTCCCGCAAAACCTCGACAGCGCTCTGCCCATAGGTGTCCGGTAGCTAGCTCAGTGGCGGATGCAAGTTTCAGAGAGGAGAGTTCTATTTGTAAGGTTTCAACCGGAAACTTTTACATATGGCATCCTCTATGCAGTGACGTCGGAACGTCCGAATTTAAGATGGGGGGTACACCATGGGCTTTTCAACCCATTTCTTTTCCGTCAACGCCATAGGGTTAGTGTTACAATTTCTTACTTAAAGGGAATGTGGCACCTTGGTCGAATCCTGGAATTTAGTGTATTTAGGCGTACTTTTAGTCAAAAATAATGAAACCACTCATGATTTCTCTGAAAAATGTACAATAAGCTCAATATTTGGTTTTTAAAAATACTCCTCTAGAAAAATAAATAAATATCAGACTGTGGATGATGTCACGATCTGGCAACCACTACCATACTTGAAACGCTTCAAGGGCTTCGATTGGCTGATGCTCATCGTGACGTCAGCATATGTCGTCACACCGGTAGCTCACAACAATGGCCGCCGGCGACGGGGGCTGAGGGGGGCTGGTGTCAGGTAGGTTTTAGCTTTTTTCTACGGAAATATCGAGTTCCAAGACAAATTAAATATGGAGTACCGGGTTTTCCGACCTGCTTTACAACTTGGCTATCTCAGTTAAAATCACGTTGTGAAGGTGCCACATTCCCTTTACTGGGGGGGGTAATGTGCCTCGGTGCCCCCCCCAGTTCTGCCGCCAGTGCCTCTATGCCTTGATTGCAGCTCCTGTCTTGAAGCCTCCTGCTCGGAAGCTTCCCACTTCATGTCTAGTCCAGAATCACGCGGGCAATGTGCAGCTTACTGCATGTGCCTTGCGACCCCGTAGACGGTGAGAAACCAGGGTTTCTCGGCTCTTCGGCCACCCATTTTAATTTTATGGCAGTGTGCCCCGGTCGGACCCCTTTAGTTGCCCTTTTGAGCATTGTAGATCGCAGACTCGTAATTACATTAAACAGCCCTGCCTTTGCATTAGGTAATGACTACGGTTTTAGGTGTGCCTTTTGCACATATTTTTATGGTTATGATATTTTTATGTGTTCTTATTTTGTGCAGCATCAGTTCATCCTGTACATAATCGTGTTCCGCCAGTGTTTGGTCTCAAATAGCTTCATCTGTCCTTGGGTTAGACATACCTGTTGCTCATTAAACTATAACAAATAAATGCATAATAAGATAAAGAGCGGTGTGGCAGTCCTGGCTCCTGCACTATACTCTGGGTGGTGGTGGTTTGCCGCTGGTAAAACTTGTCACACGAACGTCGCGTCTGCTGCCTGTCGTGAGCCTGTCGCTGGCCCCTGAACCCGACACCATCCGCACCGTTAGCCGACAGAACTGTCTCCGGCTGTCGCCTCTGAACTTCCGGCCCCCTGTTTCCGCTGGTAGCTGGGTCACGGCACGCTCCATCGACCCGAACCTACTGACCGGCCCCGAGTCATCACTCATAGTGGGGCCGAGACTGAGCTGCTTCGGTGGCGGGTCAGCCTTCTGATACCTTTTACGAAACGCCGGTGTTGACTTGGTCAGCTGAGTGACCGTTTTCGAGCCATGCGAGATAGCTTTGTCCGACGTGTGGATACCACCCAATAGCTGCCAACCATCTTGAGCTTCACGCTGGTGCGTGTTGAAACATAAATCGGCTGAAAACCACTGGCGGCGGAACTAGGGGGCACTGGGACACGGTGCCCCTCCTTAAATCAGAAATTTTAACACTAACCCTATGGCTTTGACTGGAGAGAAATGGGTTGGAAACCCTTCGTGCCCCCCCCTTTAATTTGGACGTTCCTCCGTCACTGCTGAAAACACTCATCTCTGTGCGCCTGAGATATTGTTATCTGACAATCGGACTGGACACTTGTCGAACACGGCTGCTGAGCTATAGCTATAGATGCCTCCCTGGCTGCCGTGGGCCGCCAGGGTTAGACTTGTGTAAGAACTCTCTCCTCTCTCCAGCCTGTGCACCGCGTATGATGCTTCTATTCAGCCGCGGCGACCCGTTGCGGCAGCGACCGACCCCGCCGGCCTCTCTGTACCAAACCTGGCTGTGGCGTGGGTGGTCGGGAAACCCTCCCTGCCTGGCCCTGTGCCGGCTCGTGTCAGCGGGGGTGGGAGCGACCCCGGGGACCTCCTGGCCTCAGAGGCGGCGCCCCTTAGACTCTGATGCCCATCAGGGAACGGTTACGGCAGCCCAGATGGATAAATACCGCATGCGATTATCCTGGTAATAGGATTCTACTCTGTTTGGTGTTTCGTTACGAAAGGGATGCGTCCACATTGGATGAGGCTCGGTAGTTTTGTAATGTTCTCGTTTCGAGCCCGGTTTGATGGTGTTCGTGTTCGGGTCTGGAACTAGCATTTTTAGGTAGGAATTTGGGTGGTTTTAGATATTTCACATTCCTATTATATTAGCGCCCCACCGTTAAATGTATCTTGGGTCCCACTAACCTTGGCCAATTGAGTAATCTTGCCCAGTTGCAGGTATGATTGGTGTGGGTGTCGAAGTATCCTCTACACCGGGCTGGATGGGGCATGTAAGGCGTATCCCGTCGCGGGGATTGAACTCAAGTTTATCCATGCCATCCCAATCTAGAGACTAGCAATGAAGCCACCAGGCCACTCGGCCCTTGAGTTGAAGTGTGTGTTACAGGATAGTGAAGTTTTTCACTTGCTTTGTCAAAATATGTAAATATTTACCTGGGATCGTACTCTTCGGAAAAGGCCAAATTGGAAACAAATCGGAACGATTTATAAGCAGCACGTGCGGAAAACAATAAGTAGCCAAATTTCAATGTTTTTGCCTGTCATCTCTAAAAGGGAAAGTTTCTTCTCAGTAGGAAATTGGAGATTGACTGGGTCCTCACTCTTTTGTGTGGTGACGTCTGTGCTAATATTTACACCTTTAAGTAAACGTGCATCATCCCCCGCGCATCTACTTTGAGACTGACTTACATTGGTGTCAGGGTCCAGTTCGGACAGCCGGACAAACGCTGGAATAGGCTGGAATAGGCAAGTGACTGTTACATAGCGCCACCGGCTTAAAACAGCAGTGCAAGTGACGCTAGGCGATCTCAGAGTGCTAGTGTGGCTGACCGAAATGGGCCCAGGTGCTACCCGTTGCACCCACTGATGGGATCTTCGCCGAACTGAATCCCCGTCTGTTTATCTGTTAAATTTACTGACCTATAATCGGGCCCCTGCTTACATGTCGGTACCTGAAGCGTGCACTGCGTACCTGATTACCTGATTAGGCTCACCTGACTGCCGGTGCGTGCTCGGACTTGTCCGACTGCCGGTACATGCTCGGACTTGTCTGACTGCCGGTGCGTGCTCGGACTTGTCCGACTGCCGGTGCATGCTCGGACTTGTCTGACTGCCGGTGCGTGCTCGGACTTGTCTGATTGTCGGTGCGTGCTCGGACTTGTCGCTGAGGACCGCCCGTTCTTCGCCTTCTCCCCTGTCGTGCCATAGGCGGATCCAGGATTTCCTATCGGAGGAAAGCACGTGGTCTGAATGGGGCGCCATGCCATCCGTATCAGGGGGCACCAGAACCTCTATCAGGTAGGTGCCAAATCCTATCGCGGTGGCCCCCGACTCGCATCCTGGGGGAGTGGGAAGCGGCCTTCCAGTGGGTACCGTGACGATTTCAGGGGTCACCGGAGGGTTGATCGGGGAGAGGGGCAAGTGCTCACACCCCCCCTCCCCCCGATCCGTCTGTGGTAGGCACACTCATTCGAGTGGAAGACCGACCGGCTGGTGGTCCGAAAATGACAATTGCTCACGGCGGGAAATGAGTGGCATGGAATTGCTGTTTGGCCAACTCGTTTTTCACTCAGATCAATCGCGGCCATTGCCGCGTCGATTGGGCCATTTGGTCGGCTACACTTTCACCCGGCACTTCGGTACACAGCAGGTGGCTAATCGACCCAACCCTTTCTCACCACTCAGTGTTGTTGCCGCTCCATTACAGCGATTTATGGTCGCAGCAGTATTTTACCACCTCGGCTTCCTCTGCGCCGTGGCTGGAGGCTGAAGCGTGTCGGGTGCCCCGTCTCTCAGTGTCGTGCCACTGTTCGCGTCAGCAGCCGTACCCTGACTCTCCAGCCAGACTGGAGCGGTCGGGATGAACTGGGTTGTGCTGTCTGTCGTCGGAAGGCAGCGCCACGGTGACTATCCCGCCTGCCCGCACAAGCGACAGCTGATGGCGGACGCAAGCAGCCATTTTGCGTGTTTGTGTATCACAGCTGTTACTTTCAAGGAAAGTCCGACGACCATCGTTTCATGGAACGGTAATAAGAAACTGGTGTCATGTTTGAACATTATGTTGTGATTCTAAAAGGTTGCCTAGTTGGGGATTGTGGGGAGAACTCAGAAGAGGGAGAGGCCTCCGGTCGCTGTAGCATCTGGCTGGTAATGTCGGCGTGTGCACAAACCGTATTCAAATAATCCTTCCTTATGCTTACTCCTCGCAGCATGTCTCAGCTCCACCTTTGTAGTTCAGATCTTTTGTAATTCGTGCGATCAGTTTCTTAGTCTGAAAAGCTGCGCAATCAAACAAATGATAGTGGCATTTCTATTAATTGTATTTTAGGTCCCTCATACGATTTTATAATGGCCACCACAGTGTTAGATGTGATCAACTTTGTGTCCGGCCTCCTGTACTCGCCTATCTAAGCTGTAGTTTAATTGAGTGAAAATGTTGCGCCCCTGTAAGCAGTCCGGTACCGGGGCAGCGGCAGGGATGGAACACGCCCCTGTAAGCTGGCCGTCACCGGGGCGGCGGCAGGGATGGAACACGCCCCTGTAAGCCGGCCGTCACCGGGGCGGCGGCAGGGATGGAACACGCCCCTGTAAGCCGGCCGTCACCGGGGCGGCGGCAGGGATGGAACACACCCCTGTAAGCCGGCCGTCACCGGGGCGGCGGCAGGGATGGAACACACCCCTGTAAGTCGGCCGTCACCGGGGCGGCGGCAGGGATGGAACACACCCCCGTAAGTCGGCCGTCACCGGGGCGGCGGCAGGGATGGAACACGCCCCTGTAAGCCGGCCGTCACCGGGGCGGCAGCAGGGATGGAACACACCCCTGTAAGCTGGCCGTCACCGGGGCGGCGGCAGGGATGGAACACGCCCCTGTAAGCCGGCCGTCACCGGGTCAGCAGGCCAAGTCAGCGGGCGCCCAGCCGGCTATTGTTTACCGCCGAGATGGTAATGTGTAACGGTCACTGTCTCTGAAGCATGAACGGGATGGGCGCCGTGGGGGCGGACTCCGACACACGGCTGATGAGAAGACCTCGTTCTGAGCTCGCCGATTCAATTGGGAATAATTGGATGCCGACGGCGGAGGTGCCCGCTTTGCAGATGTTTGGCCTGTCGAAATCTGGAGCGAAAAGTGAGAATTCGTAGCGTCAATAGTTTAAAGCTGGTTTCAAATTTTGAATCCATAGGTGAAATCCGCTTTTATCGTAAATGCTATAAGCGAAATTGAATTGAGTTTCGGAATATGTATCTGGCAAAACGATTGGATTTTGATTAAACGCCCCTCTTTTATTGGTATATTTTGCCTTCCTATGACATAGGCGGATCCAGGATTTCCGATTGGGATGGGAATAGGGGCATGGTCGGAATGGGGCACCTTTCGGACCTGGAAAGAGGCGCCAATCCCGTCCCGAGGGCGCCGATACCCGCATCCTGGGGGAGAGGGGAGGTTGGGAAGGGACATTTCAAGGGTGCAGTGACATTTCAGAGAGCACTGAGGTTCAATCGATCGGGGTAGTGCTCCCCTGGATATGCCTATGTCCCATGATACCCATGTGCCCGGAATGGATTCTAGCCGGTGCGCTCTTCCTCAGTCCAAATAACTTAGTGCTGTCTAAAATGAAAATGAGATTCCCATGTCCGACTTGAAAATTAAGTATTATTTCGTTATTATTTGCGTTGTGTCAAAGTGATACCTATCTCACGCCAACATTTCGCTCTATGATGTCTTAGCATAAATTGGTACACTGGTCAGGGTGTTGGAAGAAATCGTAATCACTTTTTAGATAGAGCAGTTAGGTATAACTAGTGCTGGGATTAAGAAAACCTAGACACTTCAAATAGGAGCCTGGATATTAAAAGTGGAATTATATGGTTAGAATTTAACCAAAGAGCGTAAGTTTTGTTACGATATTAAAGCGCGGAATGTTCGATTCCGTGCGCTGTGGTTTGTCAGCCGCAGCGAGGCGCGTGGCGGCGGCCGCCGTAACGTGAAGCGTGCGCCGCCACCACCGCCACTTCCACTTCCGCCACCGCAGGCCACTTCCGTCGCTGCAGTGCGACGCGGCCCCTCGACTTCGCTGAACCAGTGTCGTCTGTCACTGAGTACTGATGTCGGGCTGTCCTGACGCGGGGCGGGGCGGGGCGGAGTCTGCTGAGGCGGTCTGCACCCCGCACGCCCGCGGCTGTTGTTGGCGATCAATGTCCGAACCTCCTCTCTCTACAGAGCGCTGTTAATTTGTCTCTGGAATGAGGCAGGTCATGTTTCTGATTAACCTTCGCCCGGGTGGGGGTCTTTTAAACCCCCTCGGGTTTTTCCAGGGACCGGAAAACGGCGGCGCGCAGCGCTGCGCGCCGCCAAACGTTGTTTAGCTGTTCCATTATTATTTTTATATCTTTCCTGAAAATTTTAGCTCAAGGTCATATCAGGTCAGGTCACCAGGTGAGGTGAAGTGATCTCACCCAAAAAATGCGTAGGACTGCATAACTAAAAAGAGGGTGAATCGATCAAGTTGAAACGCATACCTCATAGTCGGCCCACCAGGAGCTACAACAGATGTTCCGGGATTTTCGATATTAGTGACCTAAGGTCATGTACAGAGCATGATCTCCCTATTGAAAATTCATGGGGGAAATCACGAAATGAGCTTTTCTCGGTAAGTATTGATGGAATCAACTTCAAAAATCGGTTAGGACTTGCTCTTAGCCCATTTCTGAAGTTGATAACAAAGTTTGGACCTGTTACCTTTGAAAGATCGTCTAAGGCCAGATATTCTTTTTTTACACTATAAATTTTGAACAAACATATATTGGACTTTTATTTTGTTACCGAAGTGTTTATATGGTCACTGCAAGTCAAATGATATACATCATGACTATACCAGGTCAAGTTGGGTCAAACCGTTGACCTGGGTCAGATCAAATTTTGAATCGAACATGGCATAGCAATATCATTCGATTCGTATTGACGGGAGAATTGCAATGGTGCATCAACCATGGCTGTATCTTGCTTGGTTCGCAAGTTATTAGCGAAAAGGGAAACGCCCTTATGCATGGGCGGCTATGGACATTCCCAAGAACATTCCCAATGTTCAGTGACCTGCAGCTCCCTAGGTTTTGACCTAACCCGAAAATGAATGGCACTGTAATGAAAGAGGAACTGAAGAGCTTTCAAGACAGGAGCATGGACAAAAGGAGGGTTTGTAACACCCACAATTCGAGTCCACGTTCAGAAAATATTCGTGCATTAGTGTCGTAAATTCGATTATATTTTCCTACACTTATTTTGAAAGAAGCGCAAGTACCAAATCAAAACATTGGAAGCTCTGTCAGGTTCTTAAACCCGAATCCCAAGTCGCCGGTTGCGTGCCAGCGTTGGCTTCCCCTCTCCCTTTAGCTCTCAGTCTGAGGGCATTCAGACCGCCCGAGGCTATGCCGCCGTTTGACTTTGACGACGCTATGGTGACCTCTGCGCGGCCCGGCGCCGCAGGCTGTGTGGAGAGACGCGCGTGTCGTGCTGGAGGGCTGAAGTCTGAGTGAGACGGAGGTCTGCTTTTCTTGTCTCTATTGTAGTTTAAGTGCCTGTACGTGTTATCTCTGAAAGGTCATGGAAGAAAGGCATTGTCGCTGCAATGCTGGTAAAAAGTAAAGGCAACCACAGTATAATTAATTTCTCATACTCGGTTAAACAAGTTTCGTGAGTAGCATTTTTTATGTGTGCCATTCTGGAGCATTTGCCAAGCTGCTGCCGAATCTCTAAACCTGTCATATTTCGTCTTCAGAACACGCCTGTTTTTCCCGGGGAACATATTTGAACGTTTGAAACAAATACGACGTGGTTGTCTTCAGGCACACAAAACGGCCTGAGACTGATTCGGTATGGCACGGCTTATGCGATACCGCTAAATTCTCGTTTTCCCCTTAACCCCTTGGTCGGACACTGGCCACGGAAGGTCTCACCGAACAGGAAGGCCCGTTTGTCCTGTGACTACCAAGATCCCGTCAAAATATCGGATCTTTGAATTTATCGTATTGTGCTTAAGTTCATTATTGTCACCACTCACTCTTCTAAGTGCTCTCACATACTGATACTCCCGGTTGATGATGGTTGATGATGGTTGATGATGAATCGGTATTTTAAATCAATCATACTGATAAATAAATCAGTGTAGTAATACTCCCGGTTTATTGGTCATTAACCGGGAGCATTACTATGTTAGCGCCCTTGCATAGTAACACTCCCGGTTGGTGGCCAGTAAACGAGCCACCCATGTTTCTAAAGGCTGCACCCCTGGTTGGTCCGTTATCATCGGTGAGGGGGATGTCGAGGTCTATCCGTCAGCAGGGGTGCGCCTGTTTCCGCTCAGGGGAGGTGCGTTCAGGCGCGAGCAGAGGGCGTCACGGTGATGTGGCCCGAGTAATGAGGAGCACACACCGGGTGTCACACTGATGCACCTGCAGCGTGGTGGCAAAGCTCCCTCTGCAAAGCCCAGATGTCTTCAAATTTCACTCCAATTTATCAGCTCCAGCTATGTTAACGTCTCTGAAACGATGAGATAAGTTTTTTTGCGCGCAGCTCCGTTCAGGAGAGTAATGTCGTGCTGTGGATTTCGCTGACAGTAGGGACGGGCCACCACCGCGCACGACAGCCTGGCGGCGGATGGGCTGTGCGTTTGGGGAGTTCCGCCACCTAGGGGAGTTCCGCCACCGCGGCCCGGCCCAGTCGGGTCATCCGCGCGCGAAATTAGCCCGGGGGTCGCGCTCGTGATGATTGGCCAGCTGCGCGAAACTCGTGCACACGCGGCGAGTGTTTGTGTGTAAGACAGGTGGTCTGAAGACAGAACAACAATGGATAATTACGGACGATACCATTTCAAACTGGGCTGCCTCTGACAGGCTAATAGCCACAATAAAAATCGTTCCACGTTGTCTCCGAAATATGTGATATGAGTCATGACCATATCAGTTGTTTTGGCTAATTATATGTTTGTTATGGTTCGTAATCGATATGTATTTGGAAAGTCCGAACGCCTCCGGCTTAACATTGAATGAGCTCGCGCTTGAGATTAGGCCTGACAGGTGTTCGCAGGCTTGTTTGAAGCTTGGCACTTGTTGAAGCAGAGTGTAATCACATGCCTTCATATCTACGCATTAGTGGGCTCTCACTCGTGTTCAGATATGACTCAGCTGCGTGTCCGCCGCGGTGGCCAAACACCGGCGGCCGGCCGGTGTTGTTGATGTCCAGTGGCTGCGATAAAGCAGCTCCCTTGTTGTGCCGTCTGCCGATTATAGATCGCGAGCGTCGGCGTTTGACGAAGCAACAACTGCCAGGGTTATACGGCGTCGCCAACTCTCATGCTGTTGAGAGATTTTGGGATCAGATAAACATGGGCTCTGCTTGGACTTGAACCCGGGACCTACGGCTTGGAAAAATGGATACTATCCACTGAGTCACTCACCCCCCCCAGAAGCAAGGATGCGGATTTATATTTCGTTTGGGGTGTCTGGGTATCCCCAATGGAACATCAAAGTAGTGTTAAGATATCTTCTCCTTTTCGTTCTATTGAGTAAGCAGGTTTATGCAGTGCAGTTCAACATGCCTGTGGGAAGGCTAGGACCCCCTTTGAATTATGCTTCATATTTTGATATAGTGTTTATTGACATTTTTTATATTTGATTACCCCTTAAGTCCACACTTCTGCCAAGAAGGAGGTTGGGTTTTCCGCGTCCCATTGATGTGTTGACTCTCCCCAAGAATTCCCCAAGTTTATCTTCCTACTTGCGGCCGTGAGCGTTTAGAAGCTGAATCTCCTCAAATTAATTGTAATTTAAGCGAATAAATTGTAATTCTTAAATTCTAAATATATTTTTGAATAAATTTTAACTCAGGCATCAAAATGTTCCAGATAAATAAACAGGCTACTCAATGTCGTTCAGGAGTTTTGCCACTTCAGTGTTATTCTCACTCCTCTTCAGACTTTTATTTTAGCGAAAGTAATGAAGAACACATTTTGGTGGTTTTTGCAATATCTCCTTCATTCATACGATAATGATTTTTCACTAAAGAATGAACACAGCAAAGAAATACTTGTTCCCGGGCGGTCCTTTACAAAAATGCAACGAGAGAACATCACAGACAATAAAAGTGTTTCGAACCAACTGCATACACAATGAAATAGACGCCTGCTGTGGTAAATCGGCGGGATATAATTCGACACCATCATGTCTGGCCTGTCCAAACATTGGCGAAGTGCCTAGCCTGATGCCAGATGTGTTGCAATGAAACTCGTTAACGTGAACCCAGATGCATTCCTCGCGCGTGCTCTGAACACATGATTTGTAGTGAAGCCATATGAAGGACGATGGACCGCGCCCGACGTAAACACGCGGCGACGGTTGTGCGGCGGTTGTGCTCTATGCTGGCCACGTGTCTGCCGCTAGTGGTGTGAGTCTTACTCTGTCACATTGTGATGCACAACCCGACAGAAGACTAGCGGCTCGTCTCCGAGTGACAATCTTCTTCCTGCAGCGTAATTGCACTTTCTTCTCCGTCCATCCATGTCGAGTTTACCGTTGCAGTCTTGCCGCGATGCAGCACGTGTCGTCCTACAACACCCACCTCTTGTCAGTGGGTTAGTGCCGGCCGGAGCGGCCGTTTGGCCGATTTTATCTGCTGCGCCTTTGCACGTCGTTGCAGGCGTGCACACATGCACCATGCAGCCGCCTCCTGTGGTGCACAGCCGGTGCACTATTTTTCTGACCTAAAAAAGACAGTCGCTACGTGCAACAGTGTCTAGAATGAACCTGCTGCGTGCAGGCGATTTGACGTGCGGACGATCTGAACGTTGATTGAGAAGCGCGCTATTTGCCGTAACCGGAATGACACGGACGTCTCGGAGAGCCGGAAGGGATCGAGCTTCCCCGCAGATCTTCAGCTGTCCGGTCTGTTGGCGAGTCGGGTCATGCGAGAGATGACTATTGTTATTGATAGTTCCATGATATTGTCACGTTTTTTTATATTCAACGAAGGAGTGTGTCAAGGCGGACTTTGAATCACCCTTCCACATCTTCCAGGCCCTGAACCATTCGGGAACCTAACTGGGGAGATGCAGTTACGAGAGAAATCATCAGCGGCACGGAAATATGTACGGACTGCACATCAGTCTGATCAAGCACTATCTCTTGTTTGTATTTATATTCCTGAAGATGCTGCCAAACCCAGGGCGGGTGGCGGCGCGTGGCCGCCGGGCTCGGTGTCGCCCTGTCCGGCTGCGTCCCAGTTCCCAGCAGTGCGGCTGGCAGCGGTGCAGGACGTCTTCGCGCCGTCCCACACCGCGCGGCTGCCGCGTCGCGCCGTCCCACCGCGCGGCTGCCGCTCGCGCCGTCTCGGACCGGGCACACGCCGCGGTGGACGCTGCCCAGGTGACGCGGCGACATCAAACGGCGCCGCTGGAGGTCATACGGGCGTCAGGTCCTGGGGTGAGAATCAGGGGTGGTCATCAGGTTTTCTTAATGGTTCAATACTGCCG
The DNA here is from genome assembly GCA_034440635.1 of Lepas anatifera. NCBI lineage: Eukaryota > Metazoa > Arthropoda > Thecostraca > Lepadidae > Lepas > Lepas anatifera. The sequence continues at coordinate 451,403 of JAOTON010000332.1, forward strand.
ATATGCTGTCCTCACCGGAAACAAATGAGAGTTACTTGCATTAGGTAGGTACCCCCTCAAAGTAACGTAAGTATCAGAATTTGTGATGCAACGTTTCTTCTGGCTGAATGTGTGTGCAGAATCAAGAACAATGTTGTCGAGCTTGAAAGCTGAGACTTTTCCAGTTTTGTCACGCACGGCTAAATTGAGCATCATTCGACCACATGGAAACGCCAATGACTGGCAGTTGCTGTAAAACCGAACACGGGGGCTGTTCTGCACTAAATAGATACATCATTTTTCAACCGACCAATCCTGCATGCGATATCTTTTCCAGAACGTGTTGTGTTGATTGTGTTTTTGGGGCATTTCATGGACACGCTGTGGGTAGGGCAGCCGGTTTTGGGGACCGTTCGGCTGGGGCCGGGGTCGCATTTTCCCGGGGCCTGTTGACTACCGGCCGGAGCCGGGCCGGCGGGGACGGCCGTCCCTATTGCGTCACATCATGCAACGGTGCCGGCCGGGCGCGCGCGCTCAGGGCGGACCGTTGCTATCGTCTGGGCGGCCTTCGCCACGAGGCCTCTTCAGACGGCGCGTGCTACCTGGTGGCGCGCCGGCGCGCCGACGCCGGGCCCGCGGAATCGTGTGAAACTGTGGGGACGGCGGCTGGTCCTTCAGTTTGGAACCTGGTCGTAAAAGCGGTATACGTTAATCAGAGTGTTTGTAGTATGTTGCGCCCTGAATCGGCGAATGATGATGGTGGTTGGTGATGACTGTATCTTGACGCTGTACACGTGCCTTCTCGCGTGTCTGTGTGTATATTTCATCAGGTGATAGGTGTTCCGCTGAATCTTTGATTTGAAACTTAGTTTATTACCTCCAAAAGTTCAATTTCTTATTCCGTGGCAGTACTGTCATTGATACCGGCATCGGTTTTCAGGGCTGGTCTCAATTTTTTATTTTCCCTTCCACGTATCTATGCATACAGTGGCTGATACAAAAGGGGTCAATGGTGCTCAAGCCTCCCCCTCGAAATGTCAGGGTGCCTATAGTTAATACATAGCCGGAGGCTGTTCCGAGGCAGTATGTATATCTCTCTTCCCTTGAACGAGACATCGTTATTGGCAAAACGGGAGTTCTTCTTGGCAAGACGAGAGAAGGGCGACGACTCAGACATCAGGCGTCATCCAATTGGGCCACTCCCGTCCGGTATCACTCGCCCAGTCATTTGCGTCTCCGCGGCGTCGTTAGTGTCGCAGGAGCCAAAGTGGCGCGGCGGATGGCCGGCACGCCTCCTGGATGCCTGCAGACGACGCCCGTCTCTCTAATGATGCTGGTTACGACAGTGTCCGTGGTGATGGAGTGCTCTTCTGAGCAGCGCCAGTCATGCGGCGCTCCGCTAATGACGGGTGGTTGTATTTGGTCGTTAGCGTTAGTAAGTCATAAACCGCACCAGGCCGACGCCGGCCGTTGCACTGCGGTTTCTTTCTATTTCGTTCTCAGTTCACACGGTGTTTTGCTGTATGATTTCACTTGGTAACTGCTGTGCTCCCGCGTACAACGCAGTGGACTTGGAGCCTACATTCTACATTTTCGTATTTCATTCATAGCGCATGTCACCTTCGTTTTAGGGTATATCATGACCAAGCAAACTTGGACCGGATCCGAGCCGTGCTCTAAGTTTCCGTGGGAAGTCCGGACCATTCCGTTTGCATATTATCACCAACCCGAGGTATATCCATATAAAAATAACACTAAATCGACAATAAACACAATCCATACCCAAAAATACCCCTAAATTTAGACCTGAAGGATAGGATTTAGACCTGAGGAAGGATCCATCCCTTCCGAAGTCGTACCATAAAAGCATAAGGATGCATTGGCGGACGCAGGGAGGTGGCGGCATTCCGGCCATGCCACCCCCAAGCACTGGAGGGGGGCAAACTATATTTTGCCCCCAAACGTCGGATAATTTTTTGTAAAAACGGGTTTTCACTAGGTCTGTAGAGCAAACAAATATTCGCTCCCCCTCACCCCCTCCCAGGAAAGTGATCATGTACTTGGAAAGGTAGCTTATACTAGGTTTGTCGAGCACCCAAATTGCACGTCCCCCAGGAGGAGAGGCAGATATGGGTTTGCCCCCCCCCAAAAAAAAAAAAACTCGGTTCTGCTTCCGCCCCTGTAAGGATGCAATTCTAGAACATCGAAAATGCATGTCTTGTAATGATATGCGCGCGGGAAAGGGGATTTGAGTGCGTGACAAGGGGGAGGAGCGGATCAATGCACCAACTGCTTCAGTGAGAGTAAGCCGAAACCGCCCGATAATTCCATCGAATCTAATCCAATCTGCGACCGGCTTAGATATGTATTTGGATATTCAATCCATGAGTTACTCCACTTTGTGGGTCAGCTGATTCCCGGTCTCCACGCCCCGCGTCGCCGCCGGCGCTTGTCTTATTCGGTAAGAAGCGTTTTTAATTGGTACGATTGTAAAAACGTCGACTCGAAAAAAGACAGTCCTACTCAACCCCGAAACCTGCTGCTGACGGTGCTTTGAATGGGGCTTAACATCAGGTACCGGGCTCTTTCTGACCTTTTCCAGAAAATCATTCAAATTACAGCCTTAAAAAAACATGACGCATTTGAGTATTAGGTACCACGACGAAATAATACCAAATTGTGCATGTTTTGTCCGTTTGATCGCAACTCGGTGAGGGTGACTTGTACATTTGCTCTGTAAAGCGCCTACTGCCCAAGCACAGAAGTGGAAGACCATGCCTCCCCGTGTTCCTGTGAAACAAATGGGAGTACCAGCTGAAAGATGCGCTAATTTGTCATCGGACATTTGCTTTTACTTGCTATCGGAAGCAATCAGCAGGCGGTCGCGGCCGGCGCTCTCCATATGCCGCCGCGCCGGCGTCGGCTCACGTGCGCCATTACCGCCGCCTCGTTGACGACGCGTCGTTTTTGGTGGCGGTCGTTTGAGTTGGCGAGCGTGCCCCCACCTGCAGCCGTAACGGCGGCCGCTGAGAATGGGAACGCCACCGGACGTGAGCCGTCCACGGCGCCAGAACTCAGCTGTTTCAACTCTCCGCTGAGTGAACAGCGGTCTGCCCGCTGGCCGGTTTGACGGGGCGTGTGCCGCCGTGCGGTTTTCAAAAGGAGGGGAATCGTCCATTCAGCCAGGTTAGCCTTTCGTTCCTTGTTGTTCATTCTCCTGTTCGGATTTCGGTATTCAGCCTGTGTTGCCAGTGTGCGTGCCCCTCAGTGCCTGGGACAACAGTAACCGCTCTGAAGCGCTCTGCTTTGTATCAGGCGGGCACCAACAACACCCCTCCGCCGCCACCCCACTTCATAACCGCCGTCGTTCCACAAACAAGGCCTACCAGGTGTTGGTGGTGCTGGGGTAATTGGCGGGCCTTCAGGTCGCCGTGCCACGGGTGACCAGACGCATGCTGGGCCTGCGGCCGCCAGGTGTCGGAGGCTGCAGGTGCTGACGCCGCAGCGGAACCACGGCGCCTCCGCGGCTCAGAGCCCGGCTGTGGCGGCTTTTTTCGAGTGGGGGTTAACGGCCAGCTGCGTCGCTGCAGCCGCTGTTGGCCGGTGCACCCAGAAATACGCGCGGAGTGATCTGAGAGATTTGCTAACAGCATTGTCTGGCTCTTAAGCCAGAGCGCCTTCAGAAGGGAACATCATTCAGAAGGGAACAACATTCAGAAGGGAAACAACATCAGAAGGGAACATCATAAGATCGTTGGTTCCAGCCGTGTTGTATTCCAGATGATGGGATCGCCTCCTTCGGCGGAGACAGCATTGCGAACTGACGGCTAACACCGATCGGGATCGCCGCGCTGCCCCGGTCCTCCCATCTAAGGGCATCGAGAGCAAGACGAGTACTGCTGTGACGTCCGATCCCCTCTTTGGATCTTTCCTGTCTGTTGGTACATGTGGTGGATTTCCAGCGCGCTGACGACGCCGACTCTGGCAACCTCGCTGGTTGGACTGGAACGCACTCTGGGGGTGGCTCAGCTGCTGGGTTTTTGCTGCCGGGGCGGCGACGTGGACGGCCAGGGGCGACAGCAGGAGCAGAAGGGTGGTGTTATACAAGAGGCGGCCAAATGCTCTGCCAGACTCGTCCCAGCTGCTGAAACTCAAAACTCACCCATTTCAAAACACAGGCGCTTCAACACGCTGCAATCTCCTCGTTTTCCGAGCCAGGTGGTGGTTATGTATTCCCTGCCCGTGGTAGTGTGTTACCCGCCACTGGACGGTAACCCGCACGCCTCTGGGTCTGGGTGCCTGCTGTGTGTCCGCTCCCGCCCTCGGGTTATCGCCGGGCGACGATGTGATGCGCCCTTCTCCTCAGGCGCCGCTGCAGACAGAGGCCACCAGTGTGGCTCCCCTGTCTCCGTCATTGATCGTGTAAACCCATTCGCCTTCTGAAAGCAGGAGGTGGCTCTGTCGCCAGGGTAGCGCGGCGCTCACTAGCTATTTCGTCCATGTGCGACACGGCTAATTTTTGTCGCCTCCGGTTTAGACTCATCCATCGCATCTGTCGCTGCCACTTCGCACAAAGACGGCCGCGGCGAGGCACAGGGAACGCTACCAGTGAAGGACAGAAGCCTTGCTGGTTGGCTGATCGATTGAGACGCCATTCGAATGTTTCACTGCCATTGCGGTTCTAAATTTCGGTGATAATTGCGGCAGAATAGAAAAAATTGTCACGTTCAGAAAATGTTTCAAACAAAGGATTTTTTTCTTGATGCTGGACCCGTGCCCACAGAACGAGGAGCTGAGTGCGCCTCTGGCCGGCCGAATGAGCAGTTGGATCTCACGCTGGTTAAGTGGTGGTGCCGTGATAAGCTCGGCAAGGTGCCAGCCGAAATATATATGCCCTGTGAATATAGGTGGTGTGTTTTTGGCTATGCAGCGCAGTGTGGCTCTGTGCGGTAGCTTGATTGGATTGACCGGTTTGTAATTTTGTTGCGACGCTGAATACAAATGTAAAAGGACTTTCTTACGATGGCATGGACGTAAAACGATCACTGGCGTCTTTTCTAATGTTAAGATACCTTGGTTTCTCCACAAACCTGTTGGCGGCATTGTTGCGAAGCTTATGCTGCCGATGTCATGCCGTGGTCTCGCTCCTTTAGATGCCCTGTGACCTACGCGAACCGTATCACCTTCAACTGCCCACCTGGCTTTAAACAATTACTAACGTTGGCTAAATCAGAAATAGTGTCCTATTTAGGGATAAAATCGCAATATATGGTAACAATTTGTACTGGGTTTTCCGTTATGATCTCTTTAAAGACTCGAAAATTTGTCGTGGATGACAAGGATTCGGCTTGATGTTCTTGTTACGCAGAAGACATATCTGAATCAGATTAAGGTTTGACCGGTCACGGTACAACGAAAGAAAACAAGCGGGTCAAATGAAACCGGAACTTGTACGGAATTTGGTGAAAGATAGTGATCGTTTACGGAGAATACGGTGTCTGACCCGAAGAGGTCATCGAGGGTAATAGAAACTGCTCTGGTCGGTGAACCGATTGGTGAAACTTGCTGTAGTTGTGTAGTCTTCAGTTGTCTAGACTTTTTCAAGACAACAAAAATGTGGTGCTCCACATGCACCCACAACTTGCAAGATGACAACTGATCTGTTGCTGCGATGCCTGTGTGGTTGCTAGCAATTCTCCATCCGGGGGCGGTCTGAGTTCATCGCGCTCCCCGTCGGCGTTGGAAATACCACGATGTTGATAAATGAGCCGTCATTGTGTGGCACTGCTACAGAAAACAGCACGCCCTGCTGCCGCCCAAAGCACGCTTCCGGGTCCTCAATCGATATTTGTTCTCGGGGAATGTCGGGTGTCATTGATCATTGGCGGCACTGATGCGGGCGTGATCGCGCGGAGGGTTCGATCAAAGGCAATCGGCGCCGAATTCGGTCACAATGACGGCGCCCGCATCAGCGCCGGTGCCGACAATGGCCGTGTCGCCGCGCTCCAGGCCGGTGTGTGCGTGCGGCGGCGGGAACGGGCTGCCGGCGCGCCGGCTTATTGCCGATGCGCATAAATCGACGCCCGGCGTCCGGCCGCGACGTGTTTGTCTGGTTGGGAGGTTGTCTGCGATACCTGGCCTAATGATATCGCCCTGAAGTGGCAGTCACGTGACTGGAGACGGTCAGTCCCGCGCGTGGGAATTGTACAGGACGAGACCTGTTTGTCTTGCGGTTATACAAGTGCGAGTTCAGTGGTAGTGCCTTACAGCTGCTCCCTGAGGTCATAGTCTCAGCACTGGACTCCCCCAATACATCTCCTCACCTCGGAATCACCAGGTATGCCGTCTCGCCCCAGTATCGAGCCTCCCACAGTGCATTTATGAATAGCGCTTCTCAGACCCGCCATGCTTGGTCTCCAAGCTCTGTATATAGGCTGAATCATCAGTTGAGAAATCAGCAACACGAATTGGACGTGGGGTTGCCCCAAGTTCTCATTCAGTGAAACCTAACACAAATCACACCATGGGAAACGGGTAATGTTTTCTTCTGCTGGTGTTACTTATCAGTGGAGTGTTGGGCCGTCTATTTTCCACCTCTGTCCGACACATCGCTCCCTTTTGCGGCGTCCGCCCCGCGCGAACAAAAACGGTCGCCCTCGGCCGTCTGCAGCCGCCCCGCCAGCCTTTATATGGTGACTCAGCGCCGCACCATTAAGCTGTTCGACACTCGCTGTGTGTGATCATTTCTGGCACTCGCCCCAAGTGCATAACGGCACGCCACCAAACAGGCTTGTGCTTTGTGCAAAACAACCGTTGTTTCGGCGTCTGGCAATCATCGCATGTGGCTCACGGACCCTTTGAGCCGGCCACAGTTCGATCCGTCCAACATAATGACGGATGGGTTCAATGTCTTGTTTTGTTTACTTGGAAAATAGTGTGGAAAGTGGGTGGTGGAAAACGGCGCTAGCTCAGTGAAACGTGGTACTGGTCGTCGTCAGTCAATCTTATCAATATCTTGGTCTGAAAAGAGTCGGTCTGAGTGTGTCTCCATATAGAGCCAACACCGATATCTAGCCGTTGCCGTGCAGCTAGGAGTATCAGTGGAAAGATTCTTTGGTGCTTGGCCTCCGAATCATCCGTACAGACTGAATAATCAGTGGCGAAGTCTATGGCACAAAATCAATCGGACGTTTCGCTGTCCCAAGGTCTCCGAAATAATGTTGCGTCTGGTTGGTGTGTAATCGAATATTACATCCTGGAGCAGATTTATACATATGTATGAACCTAATTTCATTCTGAAACCACATTTGGGCAGCGACTGCGCAGATGTTGATGACCTCCAAGTCACAGGAAATGGTCCACATGCCTTTCCCGGGCGTGACAATGACTGGTGTCTCCAGTACCACAAAGCCTTTTTAGCGCCTCCTGGGCTGTCTTCAGGCTGTTCTGGCCTCGGTACAGACATCAGTGGCCTGGCCTGCCCGTTCGTAGCGCTGTTTTTGCACTGGAGAAAGTCACAGCTTGTCTGATATGCGGTCTTCACTTTAATTAGAATGTGGTTGGACCATGGGCGGCGCCACCGAGGGGGAGGGGCACAAAGAGCGATCTACCCGTTGCTGAAAAGGGAGAGTGATGGCAACTCTCTGACGTTGACTGAAAAAGGCAACTCTCTGACGTTGACTGAAAAATGTCTTGAGAAGTCCATGCAGCCCCCCTGGGAGTCGTGACCCCCGCCGCCACGGGCTGTACTCCCCCGGGATGCGTTCTGTGCAAGAGGCTATCTCTGTTCTGCATGCAGCCCCCCTCCCTGGGAGTCGTGACTCCCCCAGGATGCGTTCTGAGTAGAGGCTATCTCCGTGCCTTGATGCGCTTTGCGTAAGAGGCTATCGTAGAGGCTATCTCCGTTCTGCTGATGCTCTTTTTTTAAAACATTGATGTTTTTTGTTGCTTTTTTGTCGTAAAATATGCTGTCATCAAGGGCTTGAGCGTGAACAAAGAGTAGGTTCTTTAAAAGCATGAAGTGTTGCTCAATGGGTAGAAAAAGACTAGCTGGTCTAATCATGTGTTGAAAATACCGGCACCGCTGGAACATGGCTTCAATCCACCCATCTCTGGTATGTATCAGCATTCAGCATAGATATTGAAAGCGGGGATATGCCCCCGCCCTTCCAGCTATCAAACTAGGAGGGAAGTCCCCAAAAGGATCTAGCACTCTACTGATCATCTTAGAATTCTTCCTCTTATCGAGTTGGGGTAAAACATTTTTTTTCAAATTTAATGTGAAATAGCTTCCTTGATCGCCGCCGCCGGACAACCAATACGTTTTAGGATTTGGCTCACCCCTCCCCCCACACACAGTGGTCGCCAGGTCAGGCCCGTCCCGCCAGTAAGAAATCGGTGGCGACGCCCCTGCGCGCCTGCTGGCCGGTTACTGGCGGCGACCGGCCTGCCCTTGACTGTAGCTTCGAACTCGACCGGGCGAGCTGTGAGAAATCCTGTGAAACACCATGTAAAGCGCAGCAGACTGGCGGGGGAGGCGGCGTGGGAAGGAAGTGGTGCGGCGTTATCCCACGCACGTTAAACACGACCGTGAACCGTGAACGAAATCCTCGTGAACGGCACCGATGTGCCGCATTTAGAAAAAATGGCGAGACGTGCGTACACGAAAATGAAGTTGTCTCCGCAGTCATCACTTGAAGAGATGTCTGACGCGGCCGGCTCAGACGCGCATTAACAAATTTTCCCATTGTGATGTAATTGTAACCGACGGCTGCATCACATCAGTACATGAACTTGGTGGGTGACGTTCCATGGCGCTCATCTGCTTGGACGGCTGTGACGGTGGCCCGGCTGCTGCGGCCATGGCAGTGTGTCGCGGTCGAGAAAAGGCAGGCCCGCCCGCTTCTGGAGCTTCCGCGCCAGCCCCGGGCCAGTTCGCCTGCAAACCACGGTCCTCGTTCCAAACTTAATCCATATGTACTCCTAAAAATCGGAACCCAGATCCATTCAGACCTCTCGAATCTTCCGGCCAATCGAATACAATTTAATCCGTCAGTGGATTGGGTTGGACACCCCTGCAGATATCCGATCTGTGATAGACTCTAGGCGGCGGCGTCATCGGCAGCACCGTGGTCAGCTGGGCAGCCAGCAGGCGGCCTCAGGCGCCTCCGCCGCCGCCCCGGCACGCAACAATAACACAGCGCCGCCGCCGCCGCCGCGCAACCGGTTACCACCCTGTGGAGGTGCAAACCCGAGCCCGGATGGATCCCGCCGCAGGGAGACTGCTTGTTGGACGGCGTGAAGTGTTGAGTAGTATTAACTTCTTATTTTTTCCATCGAATGGGTATGGCTAATATCTTACTGTTTTAAGGGTCGTGGATTTCCGAAAATCGTTGGGGGTGCCGAAGTTTGAAGAAAAAAGTGAATGATTACCATGTAAAATGAGATTGTATAATATTATATTTGTTTTACATATCACACAATCCTTTTAAATCCCAAAATGATAAACAATAAAATCTAAGAGGTATTTGAACACTAATTCAATATTTCATTGCGAGTGCTCGGGCACCTCAAAAATATATAATTCACACCCCTGCATAGAACCGCTCATTAAGGTTCCAGCAACAACCCATCTCTATTCGAGACCGTTCAGCTACCGTTTCCACTGACATGTGCCGTGCTATATAGATTTCCAATGCAAACATTTTCAACATGCTCAAAAACCTAGTTCAATAACTGTCGTCGGTAGAAATAATTTATTTTTCTTTGCTTGATGTTTCATTAGTCTCCTCTCCCATAATCTTACCAAATTTCAGTGCGCTGTATTGTTTCGGTCAAAATGGAAATGTCCTGAAATATCAACATCCACCAAAATGTGTTCATTTTGCCAGGACTCAACATTTCTAATGCTTGACACGACTTGTGAGGTCAGTCACCGCCTCAATTCCACCAAATTAACTATAATTCGAATGCTGAGTAATGCCATTAAGTGCTTGATCTAATAACGGTACATGACTATTGATAACTAATTATAGTGATTAACAATAGGTAGGAACGCGACGTCCCCTGAGTGTTAATAGCGGAGTATCCTAGCTAAAAACCATTTTTAGGCCTAAAAATAGAAAGTCGGACAACCACGGTTAGATGGCCGTGCAAAGTGGCTTCTCGCCACCTAGAGGACGGCTGGCGGCGGCGTCAGGGTGCCTCGCGCGCCCTGTGATTTACCCTGGACCTCTTTTTTACACGTTCAGAACTACTTATCCCTCTGCCTCAAATAATCGCGTTAGCATCTTAAACTTCTAGTGTTGTATACGCAGGAAATGTCAGCTAGGCGTGTATATCACATGAACCGCGTGTGTTGTATTGCCAAAAGTGTGTGTCAATTTAAAAACTATTGAAAAGCCGCATCATGTAGGTACCCTGATGCGGAACAATTATTAGGACTTCAAATCGGTGCCTGCAATTTTGCATTCCATGCATATTCACATGCCGAATTCATTTAATGAATTCGTGTTTTTCCAGTGCTATCGACACCGCATACTACACAAACACCCTGCCTATATATCTACCCACGTTCACAGAATGTCTCCTACACCTGTCTCCCTCCCTCAGTCCAACAGCAAGCACAACCACAACCATTCTTAATACCACGCATGGAGGTTTTACAATCCGCCTCGCGACCCCTCGTCACCGAGGCTTGAGCTCGGCGGCAGCGGCGTGACCTCTCTAACCTCTGTGCCCCGCGGGCAAGCGGCACCGAGCGGATGGCAGTCGCTGATTGGTGGAGCCGCGTTCACTTGTATAGCGAGAAACTCAGCGGAAATTTATCGATGAAAATGATATAGCTTTAAAGCATGAAACATAAGATGTGTTAACGACATCTTTTTCAAACATTCCTAGCCCTATTCTTTACTCTCTATTGACTTGATTATGTACTCCACCATCTGAGGCTGCATCTCGGTACAGGCGAGACGCCGGCAGTCAGCACAGGCTAGCCGGCGGCCGAGTTCACTGAAGTCGGGGGTGTCGCGAGATAGGTTTCTGCTGAGTGGACAGGAGTGGGGCTCGGCCGAGGGAAGGAGAACCGAGGGAAGGAGGAGAGAAACGTGCATAAAATTAAAACTGACCGTCGGACGAGTGACGTAGAGTGGGGATTAATAGAGAGCGCTGCCAAATGCAGCCAGATAACATACCATAATAGGGAAACACGTGCTGCTTTGCTCTGTGTTGGATGGTAAGAAGGCACGAAACTTAATTCGGGCCGCAAAGCATTGTCGATGTTTTAGGGCTTTTCACCTTTCTCACATCATGCCGCGAAAATCAAAACTATAGCGAAGCCCAAAAGTCATAGCGACGGAATGTTTTTGTCTAAGGAGTGCACTCTTGATGGATCCATCATACTAACGTGCATTTTCGAAAGCCATTGGGGGTACCTAAATCCAACAACTGTCAAATACCACAGCGTTAAGAGAACCATTGTAGTATAAACACTGTAAACTACAGCCCTAACATCCGCACTGAAGAGTAGTCGGGTACTAACGCTTACTGGAGGAGGCTTCGTAGGCCCCCCTGAGATCTCGGAAACTAAGATGCTTAGAAATACTTCAGTTTGGGGTTGGGTGGGCGCTACGGTGATCTACATAACAGCAAATTTTTATTGGCGTATGTCAATATTTTTAAGGTCAAACGAGGTCATTAAGGTCAAATATTGGCCGTGCTGGGGAATCACCGAGAAATGCCGTGATTAAGCGCGAGAAATTCCAGAATGTACTAAAAACGAACCAAGACCATATCGAGAAGGTTCCAAAAAATGTTAACTAAAATATTGGGGTCAAGGTCGTTTGAGGTCATTGACCTTTGACGTCACATTACGATATATTTCCGAATATTACACTTTGACTGGCACCAATGCAACTGTTGCGCGGGAAATGAGGATTCACTTTGAACCATGACTTTCGGACTTGGCCTCTGGCGTTGACCTTTAGATTGAGTTATCTTAACAATGCCGTCATAGCATAATATATGTCATACGTGGTAACGCCATTTGACTGTTTTCAGAAGCTTGCTTTGTTCGATGTAGATGGTGTCCCTTCCAGTAGTCTAATATTATTATTGTTATGTACCTATTAATGGATGTCTTGAGCATAATATTTAATATTTTATTGTTCCAACTTTTGGGAGTTGTTACGAAGTATCCGTCACAAGAGATCCGAACAATGAAAGTATTCCTGACACTCTTAGTTTTTTTCTGGAACAATAAATAGTGTTAAAACTTATCAGGTTTTGTGCTGCTAATATTGAGGGGTAACGCCGAGTCTTTTTGACAAAATGGTGAGGAAATACCATTTTCGAACCGCTACGGTTCTTGCAGTCACTTAACCCTATCGCCCATTCGAATCCCGTTGCCATTCCGTTCGCCTGAATTCGGTGCGAAGACTAGTGATTATGACAGCCACCGCAACCCAGTCCAAACACAGCGTCTTCGCCGGTCCGGTGTTGGGTTTCGTGGGGAGTTGGCACCTCGGCGGCGGCAGCGTCTGCGGCGGGTTCTTGTGTGTCTGGGCCTGACCAGGTTCACGGCCCGGTGGGCTCTCTCCGCGCCGCGTTCCGATGTTATCACCCCCGCGCCGCTGTTACCGCCCGGTTGTACCAGCGCGCGACGCCGCCGGTGACTTACGGCACCGATAGACCCGTCTGTTTGTGTTTGGGAACGAAGGTCGCGAGCGTCGATGGCTGATTCTTCAGGATTGTTTGATTGTCAACATATGGTGGAGATCTCATTATTGGATATACATATCTAGAAGCGACAGGACAATTATCTAGATTCGGGAGTTTCTCGTTCACATAGTCCGCCTGGGCTGCACTGCCCACTCCTGCACGTAGGTCTCGGCCCCCGCCAGATGAAGTGCTCTCGATTAACTCACAGGCTCACTCGGGAAACGTGTTGACCCTATAGATCATGCGGGAACTACTCCAGGGTTCTACTAGTTAAACTTTTCACCATACATTGTTCTTGGTCTCTTAAGAGGTGTTGTAATATACCTAACTTTTGGAGTCTGTGGGTGAAAAACATTGCTGGAGATCTCTTCTCTTCTCGATCCAAGGGGGTCCTGGGCGGGTTAACTCTGGGACAGCAATACAAGTCCTATGGGAGGTCCAAAATCCAGGGGGTCCGGATCCCCCAACCCCCAGGATTTCCACCCATGGTGAAAAACATTCTCACTTTTGTATAATATAAAGTATTGCTCAGTATGAATCAGCTCTGGAAGACCACGGGCCCACCGTGTCCTGCACGGCAGTGTGGTCGGTCTGACAGAGCAGGGCGTCTGGTCATCTCCATCTCAGTTACTGTCAATCTCGGCCCGGGGAGATGTGTTGGGAGACTCCAGGTGGCTGGTGCTACAACACGTCGAGCAGGGCGTACTGAGGACACGCACCCGGATGAACTCAGGCACGTCGACAGTGGCCTTTGTTGCCGTGCTTCATTGTTGGTCAGCGGAGTGGGTGCTGACACAGCCACTGGAGAACGATCAGCTCTAACTGTGGCTGTTCTGTTCACCGCAGCAAACAACATTAACAGTTAGCGTGACTACGTTCCCTGGTGCGGAATTAATGTCAGCTGGCTTTGAACATCCGTAAGACTTGGCGTCACGTTGCCAACCGACCATTAATATCTCCAAATTACGGTAAGCGTCCTCGCATGGCCGCATCCTATTCCCTAAATGGCGTCTGCTGAGATCCTGCCAGAGCTCTGCCGTCTCCGGCATCCAGCTCCGGCCCAGGGTACCGCTGTTCCCACGGTAATGTCGACCACTTCCGGCGCTGCCGCGCTGCTGATAAGCTGGCAAAGGCAGCCTGAGCCCGCTCGGCACGCGTTTTTGAGTGTGGTGACTGGTGTGTGATGGAATGTGATTGCCCGTGTTGGGCTATATCAGGTGTATGTGATCAGCCAGGGCCGTCGCCGATGGGAGCGGCTGGGGGCCAGCGGCCGTGTCCGAATTATTTATCGAATTATTGGTTGGTTTACGCTGCAATCTGTTAAACTACCGCGCCAGTAGAAGAAAGCTATTTTCCTTGGAAACCAGTGGCGACGCCTTTGGCTCCAGGTACTGGAAAATCGGCGTGGGCGTATCGTTCATCGGTCCGTGTAATGCGATTCTTCCAGACAATGAACATCAATTGGCGGCATAGGCACTTGCTGCCAGTGTGTGCTTCTTTTCTCATGGATGTGAATAAATTTATTGCTATGATCGTGATGGTGGTTGTTATAAGTTCTCTCGTTATTTTTCTTTCTAATTTTTTTACTGAACTCTTTTAGAGCAAACTGACACGAAATTAATGATTAATCGCTCTTGATTGTGGTATATTAAAAAAATCAGGATATCATAATTTTCATTTTTATGCCAAAGCAGTGCCTTGACATTCAACCCCCCCTGCCCCAACTTAAAACAACCCTCGGCACACTCTTATATCGCGGATATTTTATCAGAGCTCTCTGCAGACTGTGACCATAGCCCTAAGAACAGGAGGAGACATAAGATCATGCTCTCCTCCCTCCCCCAATGCTCAAGATCCTAACAATCGACCCTATGGCATTGACTGCAAATGAATGACTTCAAAATACACCTTGCACCCCCCTACCCTCCCCAGTTCTGGACGTTCCGGACCTATGACGGTGACTGACCTCAGCTCCCCTCTGTTCCGCAGGGAAGAGAAAGTCGGCCGTGGAGATGCTGCAGGAGACGAAGGCGTTCTACGTCAAGTCGGAGCGGGTGCTGGACACCAGGCAGCAGCTGCAGCACGCCGACCACCTGCAGGTAACCATGGCAACGGCGCCTGGGTGAAGGCGGGCAGAGTGCACCCGTACGGAAAGAAAGTGAAGGTGAGGCGGTCGCTTGTGCTAGGTTCTAAAGTACGGCGAATGTGGGGCTGTTTTAACCCTCGCCCCACCGGGGGGCCATCGATGGCCCCCCCTAAGGTTTTTCTGGGATAGCAGAAAAACGACGAGGCGCAGCACCGCGGTTGAGGGCTCTACCTCTCACTGCATCATTTTCCCATCGTCCCTGAAATTTTTTTACCCCGGGCCACCCAAGGTCAGGTCACCAGACGAGGTCAACCAAGGTCACCTCACTTCAACTTTAGAGCTCTGTAAGAGCTACATTTCAAAGTCGATCGATTTGAAACTTCCTACACTTCATGACCCCTCCAGGGTCTACAAGGTGTATATCCAGGATTTTTCGATTTCGTGCCCTGAGGTCAGGTCACGAGGCGACCTCTCCCATTGGAAAAGCACGGGAAAACCTGTTTCATGATATAAAAGCCACAAAAATGATTGCAAATACTCAGACTGCTCAGAACAGCGTTTTTGGACACCCTTTCACGGATCCCAGGGGTCATATTTACCCTTTGACTTTTCCAAGGTCATCCAAGGTCACCAGAGGTCAAAAACAGTATTTTGACAATAACTTTAAACCTAATTAAGCTAGAGCGGTCAAACAAACACCATCGTGTTTGTCTTGTCACTGGCTTTCATTTGATATACGGCAAAGTCACTTTGTGACCTTTCGTGACCTCAGGTCATATTAGGTCACGAGGTGACCTCTGGAGGCCAAACCACTGGCGGGAGGTCTTAACGTTCCACATAGCGGAAAAAGTACTGGCAATTTCCTATCAAATGAACTTTACCAGGCCTCAATAGCTCTAATGACATAAGAGTTATGACCAGTTTGCTTAATCATTGCATATTTGAGTGAAAATAGCCGATCGTGACCTAATTTGACCTCTGGGGGTCAAACCATTGACCTGAGCACTAAAACTTGCGAAGTAATTTCTTACTGAATTCACGCGAGCTTTCTATTGCACTTTGCAGATTTGCGCTAACGCCCATATTTTCGGAGTTAGAGGGGGGCCATCGATGGCCCCCGATGGGGCGAAGGTGGCGCCGGACCCCCGGTGGGGCGCGGGTTAAGGAATGTTAAATATAGGTATGGATTATACGTGGGCCAAAATTTTGCAAAGAATGTTATTTATAATATAAATATATACTGCGTCCGCTTAAAAGTGCACCTGTGTTTCCAGCAATGAGTTTGAAATGGACATTATTATAATTTCAAACAGCCATTATTGAAACATCGTTGTACTGCAAATAGAATGGGAAGTCATGGATGATAGTTAAATAAAAAGGGCATGCACATAATCACTCCTCTTTCCCTCAAGAATCTAAAGCAGATTTTTCACATGCTCTCCACTGTGCTGGATGATAGCGGGAAGACTGAATGTCTCCAGTTATGTGATAGCCTAATCGACCCTCCAAGGAGAAAAACAGCTGACTTCCATTACAAGGAAATGACTCGGCTCTCCGGTGGTCTGAGACGGGCTGGTGTAGACGCAGTCTTCGAGGAATCCCCAACATCAAGCCGAGGGTGTTCAAGATTAAAGTTTGTGGACGAATAGTGGAGTCTCGTCGCAGGATTTGATGTAAATACAGGCCTCGACATCAAACCTTCTGAACGGTCTTTGACATCTTCTTGAAAAGTTTTATTGTTTATGATATTCCGTGTTGCCATTTTGTTGGGCATCAGCACGCAAATTCATTTAGAAGTAACTCAATTATTGAAAAATGTCGAGGTAAAAACATGAGCACACTTTTAGCGCTGGCACCCGTCCGCTTAAAAGTGCACCTGTGTTTCCAGCAATGAGTTTGAAATGGACATTATTATAATTTGAAACAGCCATTATTGAAACATCGTTGTACCGCAAATAGAATGGGAAGTCATGGATGATAGTTAAATAATAAAGGCATGCACATAATCACTCCTCTTTCCCTCAAGAATCTAAAGCAGATTTTTCACATGCTCTCCACTGTGCTGGATGACAGCGGGAAGACTGAATGTCTCCAGTTATGATGGTCGTGCGTCGTGCGTCCTGTATTAGGTATATCACTCATATATGGCTGGGGGCAACTGCTAGTGTTCCGGGGTGGAACCGGAGGTTTACTAATTTCTGAAACGCATATAGTTTTTGTGTTGGCAATCGGTGACTATGCGGCGGAACAAATGGTTTTTTGCCCCCTGCTGGTCGGCGCCAGGGGCAAATTGCATACATGCCGTACTCCAGGCTGGGATCTCATTAAGGCGTGTTATCTTTGCCTATTGTTCTTTACCACGCCTGGCTGCTAATGAGGCCACGAGACCGAGCTTAATGGCATGTCGCCGGAGCGGGGCGGTGTGTTTTTCTGCAGCGAACACGCATGAATACGGCCGATATGGCTTCAACCGCTGGGCGTAATGATAGCCTGGATTCTGTACGGCCTTCTACGGAAATCGCTGCAGCTGTTCCACATGAGCCTGTACACTAGTCAGGAAGTAAGACCGATTAGAGCTTGAGGTATTCATGTGGGGACGGTGTATGGAATTTCTGACCAGATTATCATTAGGAATTTATTATAGTTTAGGGCAAGTCTGGAGATCACTTCTCGACCCATGGGGAGTCCTGAGTGGGTTCACGCTGACACAGCAATACAAGCCCCCATACAAAGCCTATGGGAAACCTAAAATCCAGGGGGTCCTGAGCCCCAACCCCCCGGGATATACGCCCATGATTTAGGAACCGTGAACATAATGACGATATGTGTATTCCATGGTTAATTATGATCCCTCCGTATCTGCAGCAACTTCGTATTACACTGGGCCTCATCCTTGTAATTGTTCACCTGAGCAGTGTCTAATGCTGTCTACCGTGACATACTTATGTCCATACTGTTACAGTCGGCATCACCTATTTACAGGCAACATAATCAGGTACATTAATGGACGCAGTGCATACCACGTGATCGTTTCTACGTGGAAATGTTTGTGTCTTGTATTCTCTGTGTCGTGTCATGGTCCTTAATTCAGTGTTCCGTGTTCCTTTGTTCTGATTATTATAGGAGAGCGACCGGCACTCTGCATTCCTGGCAGCCGGTTATGTTGCAAGCCCCCCATACTGAGCTATGTCTGTGCCGGCAGGTATCTCCGACGCAGCTGAGCCGTCCTGGCTGGCTGCGCCACCTGAGTCACCCAGAGACGCCGCCTGCACCTCAGCTGACGCCGCCTCCCACCCCGCCCAAACCCTCCGCCCAGACCGTTTGGAGCACCCCCGAGAAGCCGCCCCCGCTGCCCGCCAGGTACTCACCGCTACTGGGAAAATATGTCAAGCACAAATGTAATTATTTATGTTTAGAAAACCACCAACTACTAAGGCTATATGGCATTGCCAACTCGCACCCTGTTGGTAGAGATTGTGGCGACCAGATCACGCTTTTTCAGGGGGTGTGTCGCAGCTAAAATTGGCTGTATTTGCTCCTGTAAGGCTAGCGCACAGAATCAGCCGCCTGTCCCCGACGACATTTCATTGATTGTCACCGTATTTCACCGCGCTTCTAGTGTTTATAATGACCCCTATGGAAGTATATTGAAGTATTTTTTCTGGCACAGTGATTTCGGCGAAAAATGTTACGCTTGCTGCTAGTGACTAAGATAAAAAGGCTATGCTCTCAAAGCTCCAAAGTCGTATTTGTACGTCATTGATCTTGTGCGTATCGTTTGCCAGGTCTCCCGGCTGTCGAAGCAGTCAGCCGCGCACGCGCACCCTCCCGGATCGGCAACCCCGTGTCGGGTCGGCAGCGGCGGCCTCCGGGACCGTTCCGTGCGCGTCTCCATGGAGGCTGACCGTTCGGCGCGCGCGTCTGCCGAGAAGGACCGTTCTACGCGCACCTCGATGGACCCTAGTCGACCGCGGCGATCCGGTGACAGCGTGCAGGCGCGGCTACGGAAGCTGCTCACTCCCAGCGGATCCGGGTCCCGGCGGGACAGTGAGGGGAGCGGCGGCGGCAGTGGCAGACACAAGTCGCTGCCCGACATCAGCGGCAAGGATGTGCGGGACGGCGGCGCTGGACACGGCAGAGACTCGGCGGCACAGTCTGAAGAGGAGAGCGACAGTGCGTCCGCGGCTGATGAGGACGGTAACAGCCGATCGTATCGCAGTCGTGGCCGCGCCACCTCCGACTACGTCAGCCGATCTCCAGCGTCAGCCCTCACGCCCAGTGAGGTGACGTCACGCTACCGTGACGTCACACGCCGTGACGCCTACACAGACGACGGTGTGCCGTCACGCATCCCGGAGTCACCTCCCCACCGACCCGTAACGCGCTCCAAGTCGGACGTCAGTCACAAGTACGGCGCTGGAAACATGTCGGGAAGGCAGGTCCTCGGCCTGTGGACCATCGAGCAGCCGGCCGTGCCGCCGCCGCTGCCAGCCAAGCCGCTCCGCCGTGGCTCGCGAGGCTCGGCTGAGCTGGGTCGGTTCTTTGACCAGCTCGGCATGGATGGTGAGCGGTTCAGAGGGGTGGCTCGAGTGCCCTCCGACCACTGGTCGCCAGTGGAAACGCCCAGTTTCTGGGACGGTCTTTCAGCTGGGTCTTCGCGCGGCGGGCGGAGAGCCAGCGCCGCCAGCGAGGAGTCGTCGTCGGGAGCGGCGCGTCGGCTGGACGCGGGCGGACTGCGCGCTCAGCTGCTGCTGCCTGCTGCCGCCGAGCCCAGCATCGTGGAGAAGAACGCTCGCATCGTCAAGTGGCTGTTTCACGTCAGAAAGGCGCAGGAGGAGTGGCTAGGCGTGACGTGATGCAGCGTGGTCAGTGCAAGGTGAGCGTCTGGGTGTGTTCAGTTGTATTTTGTCATTCTGATTCAATTAGTTCCTGACCAGAGTCATCGTTTGTGAGAATGGTAGATGTTCTCCACATTTTTTGGTTTTAGTGGAACCAGGTTATCTTTTCAAGAAAAGAAGGGGTTGGGTGGTACACAGCTTTCAGTGAGAGAGCATCATCATAGTGGATCATCGTGAGTTTAATCCTTGAATTCTACTCTTTACAGCTCAGGAGTAGCTGTGCGCTTTCCACCGTCTCGATTTATTTCCCCGCGTGTACAATAAGTGCAGAATTCGGGTAAGCTTGCAAAGCTGCTACACTGTCCGCGATTAGATCCTAAATTTGATCTCCAGCTGTTCCCATAATTGCTTGGCAGAATTGTCGTGGAGCGCGCGAACTCGACCCGCTGCTAACTGCCATATTGGACGCCCTGGGCGTGCCATCTGTCCGGAACTCCGGGGGATGCCAGTGCCATCTACCGACGGGACGGAAAGCTTGGAGTGACACTGGTGGCAAATGCTATGGACTGCGCCCAAACGTCTGGACGCTCCTACGTTCGGAGGGCTCCTAGTGGGTGAAATCCACGTCGCTGGTAATTTAAAGTTTTACTTTTGTGACCACCGGTGAGTGGGACCAAGTGTCTTTGGTTATTTAATTTTTGTCTAGGATGACTATGTTCCTAATGTCGGCCATCTAGTCGTTGTCAATCCAGGATCGCCTTCAGCTTTATTGTTGGGCCTCGAAAAATTGCAGGATACCCTGAATCAGGCATGCCACCGATTGTACTGTACTTCTCTCCCGTGGTGATGTGTGTTACAGAGTAATGTATCAACTGCTTCATCGGGTTCCACCAGTACCGCAGAAGGAGTGCTGTGTTCTAACTTGTTTTTGATTTGCTTGATTAAATCACGGAGGCTGTTTTCGGAGGGTAGCGGTGTTGGACAGTCAATGGCGGCCCAGGGATACGTTTGGCACCATGTGTGTTTTTTAAGACAGCCTGTGGTAACCTTCTCACTGCCAACTCAGCGAAATAGGCACTACCTACCTGGATCCTCCTTTACCTTTACTTAGCATTGGTAGGATTACGTTTTTACCCTGTCTGCCGACAGACCAATTGAAGTGATCTTTCACAGTTTTGTTTGCGTGCGCAGTATTGTTTTGTGATGTGGCGGCGCGGTTCTCGGCGGAAGGAGGCGCCGCAGTGATCTGTGTGGTATTATTGCTGACGCCCGGCGCTTTCAGTTACCCTGGCTCAGTCGGAGGTCGCAGCGGCCCAAGCCAGTGCTGGCTTCTACCCAGCTAAGACAGAGGGCCGCGCATGGCGATTGTGATTTTCCTACTGTAATGTGTGGACCAATTGTTTTTTTATTGTTTTGAGTGATTTTTTGTTGTGCGGATTTATTGTGACAATGATGGATGTGTGGCTTTAATTGGACATTCTGAAGACATTTTCTTCGCCGCTGTTTCCCCATTCATTTTACATTACTGGGTCAACTATACATTAAGGCCGTTTCTGAATGCGGGCGTTTTTTTTTTGTCTGGCCTATCTTGAAGTGCAGATTGTTTGACCGTCCGTGAAGGAAATATGGCAGCTTTATGGGGTTTGCACTAAGCTATCTCTCGGGCAGAGCGTACCAAGATCAGTGGTTTTATCTTTCTTCACTCTCAGAGCCCACACGCTACATAGCCCCCCCTCTTCTCATGGGCCTAACGGAAACTAACTGCGGAGACGTCAGCGTTATCAGAGCGGAGTTGTGAATTACTCGGGGCCCCTTTCCGGTGCTGCCCATCGGCGGATCCAGGATCAATTTTTGGAGGGGGTCAAAGCAACGTTTTTAGGGGAAATCGAGAAAAAATCGCGGAAACATGGTATTTTCAAAGACACACGACTAAAATTTGGTCTTTGGAAGGCCAAAGATACTATTTTAGGATTTGGAGGGGACCACGGCCCCTCTGACCCCCCCTCCACTTGGATCCGCCAGCAGTGCTGTCAGTCGCGTTACAGCCATCGAGGAAGGTGGGAGGCGTGGGGAACGACTAGCTCGAGAACCGCCCATTGCATCGGGGGCGGCGGGTCTTCTGCCACCAGCTGCTTTTTTGGTATCGCTTCAAAGATCATGCCTTATTTCAAATCCCATAAAGAAGTGTAATATTTCCTGAAATGGACAATGTAAAGTCACGTTCGTGTCGTGCGTGTATTTTTTCAGCTGTACATGACAGGCGTTTAAAATCTCTATCGTACCCTCCCAGAGAGTTGCTGGCGTAAGGATTCATTTCATAATGCCGTGTTGTATTTCTGTTAACACTGTCTCGAAGTGCGATTGAGCCGCTGCTACGAAGCCACTGATAGTGAATGTGTTCCCGTTTCGCCCTCTGGTTTTTGTAATGAAGACGACCGATACTGCGATTTGTTTGAAGCCTTCGGCTTGCCTGCGTCACTGATCGGCATCCCTGTAGCAATTAGTGTTGGCACCGTTGCCATGCCAACGCTGTGAGTTTCTACCGCCGTGATTGAGCTTTTCTTGTGCAGTGCTGTCGTTTTCGGCTAAAGTGACGCAATGGGGCCGGCGCCGTCAACGTTTTCACGTGTAATGAAAGATGTGTTGAGCACAATACATACATGACTGGTAGGATGCATTTTTGTGGTATCTATTCAGAAGAGCTGGTTCGCTTACTTGACGGAACTATATAAAATGAATATGATATATTTCAAATATTATATCGGAAAACCCCATTTTCAGGGCTTTAAAGTCAATCAGTTGGGTTATGTTTAAATTCCAAACCGTCATACGCCTTCCACCAATGAACAAGTCGGTTTTATGCCTCAATCTGAATCCAGCAAGCCATACGCTTCTGCTGGGGGCCTGGCCCCATCCCCCTTTTATAAAAACATCACAATTTCAACCAAATTGAGGGGAAAATGAACGCTTTGTAACCAAGCATGTGGGTAAGACAACAATGAGCCTGAATCTGGTGAGTTGTTGGGATGGGGGATTTCTTAACAGGTTTATGTTTATGACGAAACCAAAGAGCAGTGATGTTCCGCATCACAACCCCATCAAACACTTACATTTTCAGGGTGACTTTGAGTTGCTCTCGACGTCCCTAATCTAATTTCATTGAAATCTGCACTGTGTTGTGAACCATTCCTTACCCCCGACAGCATATGCGGACCCGGGGGACATCTCCACCGACTGACCTATTCACCACTTTCTAAAAACCGAAATCGCCACGGTACCTCTGAGGCAGCATTACCCACCCACGGGCGGGCGCGAGATAGCGCCGTTTGGGGAGGGATACTCGGTCGGAATCGTAAAAAGTGGTAAAGAAAATCAGCCAAAATTTTGTCATCTGGGGGTATGGCCCCTTAGCTCCCCCCCACCCTTGCGTCCGTCAGTGCACCAACCAAGCACCAACCCCACGCCCCCTGCGGTCCGCAGTTCGGCGTCCCCACAATGGGATACCCGGCCCTTTGATAGGATTACGCATGGCACCTCTGACCAAAATGTCCGCCTCCTGCCTTAAACTCTTGATCTAAATTTGCCGGCTGGTTCCGGTTTTTCCGATTTGCTGATTTAGGGGCCCAATTCCTCGGCGCCTACCACATGCTCAGTCGGAAAGTCAAAGTAACATTTTTGGGGCCCACCGGGAGCCAAACACTCTCCCCTCCCCAAATTATCCTCACCCAAATACACAAAGCACTATACAACAAACACGGATCCAGGATTGCCGATGGGGGGCGGGCACCTCCTCGGGCGGGGGCGCCATCCGGACCAGGGGGCGCCACTTTTGACCGGCAAAACCTATCAGGTGGGCGCCAAATCCTATCGGTGGGCGCCGATTTTCGCATCCTTGGGGGGGTGGGAAACGACGTTTCAGGAGGCGCTATTGACCTTTCAGGGGGGCGCCGTGACCATTTCAGGGGGCGCCGAGGGTCGATCGGAGGGGGGGCACGTGCCCCCTTTGCTCCCCTGGATCCGCCCATGCTATACAACCCACATAACCTAACTTCATTCATAAGTCTACCATTAAAAAGATAAGTGATTCGAAATGACCTGACCCACTTCTTGTCAGGGTTGTAAAGGACCTTCTTGTCACATCGCAAGGATTATGTGATAGTATGGACATGGACTACGAGGGAAAACTAAAGGTTTTAGAGAAGAGACTCGGCACATTAGAGTTGCCAGATTCAATCATCATTTCTACCAGCAAGAGGCTGACACGTGTGTTTGCGCGGCGTATTGTGGTGTGTTGCGTGCGTGTGTTGCATCTGTATTGATTTGTTCGTTGCAGTTCTATTCATTTGGTGTTTGTTATTGTTTGTTCACGCTTGGCCGTGAGAGAGGATGGCCGGTGGCGAGCAGCGTGTGTAGAGAGCAAGATAATTCAAATTTACATTGCGGTCGTTAATCCACGTGGTTGTGCCACCAGTGCCAGATATAATTTTGATAGACATGTTATGGCTGGTCGTTTGACATATTTTGCTTATATTATCTCCTCTGATACTCTGCAAGTTAGTTTCTGGTCGTCGTCGCCATGGATCTCCAGAGAACAATAGATTCAGATGAGGACGTCGATAATATATCAGTCTCAAGTGACGAAACTTCGACGGTATGTACTATTTTGCTATGTTCTGCATTTTGGGATTAGGGCTGCGTTCTTTGGAATTGTCCGAGGAAGGATTCCAGGGCTGTGTCATAATTTTCCCCAAATTCTGGGTGCAGAATGTTCTTGAATGAGGCTGGAATGTGGTGTAAATGGTGAGGTGTGATAGTCTTATTGCTTACCCATTTTGACTTGTGTGGGTGCAAATCTTTCATTAACTTTCCTTTAGATGTTATTATTAGGTGCTGATTATCCTGAAAAACATATTGTGGATCTAACAAGGAGATGCATTAAAAGTCCATGAAATAACTGCTACGAAATTCATCCAGTGTGCCACCATCTTGAGTGGGACTGTTTTTTTTCTGAGTGTTCCACACAGAATAACGGGAATATTCCTTGTGGAATCCCAGGCAAAATTTCAAAACAGCTTTGATGTCATATTTCTCAGAATTCCAGGTCAAAATATTTCTAAGAACCCACCCTAGCTTTTGTGATATTGAAGCAACTTTGATTCCATGTCACATTGTGCCACTGCTTATGCTGTGTTACCCTGACTTACCTGTATTAATGACAGTGGTTTAAAAATATTTGTATTCATCATTTTCCGCTTTTGCAATATATTCTCAATAAGTAAATTTTGGGTAGTGATTTAGTGGTGCTTTATGATAAAAGTAGTGGTAGGGTATGGTTATTCCAGTTTGTAGCCATTGGTTTGCCCAGTATATTTCTCTGAAGTCACAGTTACTTTTCTGAACGTCAAAGTGACGTTTTCATTGTAACTATACTGGGCTAATTTGTAGAACTGTGCTGTGCAAAAATTACACTGTTTGTATCAAATGAATATTTTATTTGTTTTTTTCTTTTGTGGAAATATCCTTTCAGGTAATATCTCATGTCTATGTATTCTGACTCTTGAAGCAAAGTAGTACATGTTTTGTATTCTTCTCAATGCCTATTCTTCAAATGTCCTTATACTTTTGAAAGCTAAAGTGAACTATTCAATTTTGGTATCAGGCTGAAGCCCAATGCCTTCTGAACAAAGGCATTGTCTTTTTTGTATAAAGCTGCAATGTGCCAGTCTGCGGAACGTGGCAGGTGACTCGACGAGGCGCTTGGGGCAGCCCAAAGCCTGCCCCAATTGGGGCAGAAATTTGGATGCTGGGGCAGACTCCTCCCACAGGGGGGTATTTTTACCGATACATGTTTATCTACTCCATTTTAAATGAAGCACCCAGAAATGAAAGAAAACTGTGCATCCAACTAGACGATGACAACACACCCACGACCCTCCACGCACAGCAGCAGCTATCTTGCATTTATGATGCACAACTTCAAGAATACTTTTGATTCAAAGGTATATTTACAAAGTATTTTCCCTTAAAGACGTCATTTGCCACTGCTTGCACTCCGTATAATCAATACTTTAAAAAATATTTCAATTGATAACTAAATTTGATGAGGAATAATTTTTTTCCACAGCTAAAGCATTTTCCCCTTCCATTTTCTCACATTTGCATGAAAGCATGACAAAATTTCGAATATTTTCACCCCTGGTTTTTACAACATCCAAGCGAAGAACGATTCCTGTACGCTCTTATGATGTCACATCACTCACTAGCATTTGTTCTTAGGGTGAGAGGGCTGGCATGATTTTCTTTTGAACGGTGGACCCCTTGAACAGTGGACCTTTTGACATAGACCCGATTTGCCGGCCTTTGGCGATCAAAACATAGCAGAGGAAATGCAAAAACTACATACAGGGAAATTTAATATCGAGTTCTAAGATTGTTTTTTGGAACTAAAACAAGATTTATATTACAAATTTAGAAAATAAGTTTAAATTTAGCTTTAGAAAGGCGCCTGTTGCCTGATTTTTATTCGCTTCCAGGAACTTTGACTTTACGTCTATTAAAAATTTCTTTTGTTTGGTATCTTTTTAACCATATTTCTCTAGATGACAAATATGACGCTTTTGAGACAATTCAGCTTTTTCAGCGCAACTGTAACTAGAGATTGTTGTTTCTTTTCATTATTTTTCTTCTTCCCTCGGTGATTACCCGTACAGACCGCTGCCCCAAGTACTAGTTCCTGCCCCAAGATCGACCAAAAGCTGCCCCAAATCGGTAGGTCTGCCCCGAGGCTGCCCCAACGAGATCTCGTCGAAATCTGCCACGTTCTGCAGACTGGGCAATGTGGCCAACGATGTCACATGGGAGATGGTGGTGCAGTGGCAGCTAAGACAACAGGGCGCCAACACGCTGTGCGCTGCTGCGTGTTGACAGGGGGGAGTTTGATACCTGGAGGATTGTGGTGACCTCTTGTAACGGTGTCACATCGGAGAGTGATCCCCGGTTGCAATGGGAAACTTGACTGACACGCCGTGGCTCATGGAGAACGATGTTTACCAGGGGGAAATAAAAGTTGATTTGCGCCGAGAAACCACGGCGTAAAATTTGGGAGCTCCGGCCATCTGCGTAAGTTTTCCATCCCAGAACACATAACGTAAAGATACGTACAGAGCAGAGCGGCGGCCTGGCCTTAACATTCGAGTAAACCACTCGAAATCCTCTACGTTTCTCCAAGACTTGAGTATAAAGTAAGCAAAATTCCGTAACGTAAGATGGGACTGTTTTGAAGTCGTGGGTAACTTCCAACATTGTTAAGGATTGATAAAAATGTTATTTTATTCGGGAATGGTTCCGTGGGAAGTGTTACAGAATTGTCAAAGAAAAATAAAATAAAAATCTATAAGCAAAGTGTATTTATTTGATATTTACGAAAATGCGTAAAAATTCCTTATGTTTCTTATGCTGTGTGAAATTTCTATTATGACGCATGGCGGAAAATCGATAATTGTCTGAAAGCCCACTGTGCAAGAATTCGTGCCTTAGCCAAATATTATTTTCCCCTGATGTGTACGTAGGTAGACGTGTGCGAGGCGCTCCAGTTGAAAGCACAGGACTACTAGACAGGGCTCTGCAGGCATTCTGCTGACCAGAAGAATGCCTGCAGAACACTTCAGGGACACCGGAACATTTCAGGGGTACTGGAGCTCAGATAATGTGGATGAGTTATCTTGCAAACTATTAATCTACCACCCGCGAATTATCCAGGGGAAGGAAAAGGGTTGGCTCGTGGCGCCCCTACGAGCGAGCCAACCATCCGACACGGCACCACGAGGCCGGAAAGTCGGGATGTAACTAGGAACCGTCTGAGACTGGGTGGACGGAGTCGTCGAGGGATCCGCGACTTTTGTGCTTTTCTACCGGTGTTTACATATTCTCGAAGGCACGTGCCTGGCAAACTTTGTTGTCTTGCTGATTCCGACGCCCATTGCACTGTGATGGCCAGTTTTAGTGTAAAATCTCTGTCAGTTCATTTATACTTGACTGATAAGATTCTAGTACTACCCCTGAATGGCCAAACGTCAGAGTTCTGATGCCGCTTTATATTAACTAATCAGTCATCGTGTCTTTGCAGAAGTCTCGTGATCCAGCCTTTGCAGATGGATTTGAGTTCGGAGAAACGTTCGAAGAGTACAATTTGGATCCATGGCAAGATGTACAGAAGTATATCAAGAGAAAGCGTCTTTCCTGCACCGATCAGAAAATTGCGCAAGTTTTGGATGAAGGAAAGCATGCAGTGAGTACCTCCAAAGACTGTGATCAATACTCATTTTTAGTGTTTCAAGGGCAGAATCCATGTCAAATACGTAACAAATTTTTCAACATATGGTGAAGGGTGCGAGAAAAATTTAGAATATTTGACAACGTTTGTAATAATTAAAGGGAACGTGGCACATTGATCGAATCCTGGAATGTGGTGTAATTAGAGGTACTTTTAGCCGAAAATCATGGAACCGTCCATGATTTCTAAAAGAAATGTACATTACAATAAGCGCAACATTTTGATTTTTAAAATGCTCCTCTAGGGAAAGAAAGAAATATCTGCCTGTGGATGTCATGATCTGGCAACCACTATCATATTCATACGCTTCAAGGGCTTCGATTGGCTGATGCTCATCGTGACGTCAGCATATGTGGTCACACCAACAGCCATGACAACTGTGGCCTGCTGCTAGGGGTACATGAGGGGTAGATTGCAGGTAGGTTTTAGCTTTTTTCTACGGATATCTCGAGTTCCAAGACAAATGATATATTGAGTACCGGGTTTTTCCGGCATGCTTTACAACTTGGTTATATCAGTTAAAATCATGTTATAAAGGTGCCACATTCCCTTTAAAGGGAACGTGGCACCTTCATAACGTGATTTTAACTGAGATAGCCAAGTTGTAAAGCAAGTCGGAAAACCCGGTACTCAATATATCATTTGTCCCCTTTAAAGGGAATGTGGCACCTTGGTCGAATCCTGGAATTTAGTGTAATTAGGCGTACTTTTAGTAAAAAATAATGAAACCACTCATGATTTCTCTGAAAAATGCACAATAAGCTTAATATTTGGTTTTTAAAAATACTCCTCTAGAAAAAGAAATAAATATCAGCCTGTGGATGATGTCACGGTCTGGCAACCACTACCATACTTGAAACGCATCCAGGGCTTCGATTGGCTGATGCTCATCGTGACGTCGGCATATGTCGTCACACCAGTAGCTCACAACAATGGCCGCCGGCGACTGGGGGCTAAGGGGGGCTGGTGTTAGGTAGTTTTTAGCTTTTTTCTACGGAAATATCGAGCTCCAAGACAAATGAAATATGGAGTATCAGGTTTTCCGACCTGCTTTACAACTTGGCTATCTCAGTTAAAATCACGTTGTGAAGGTGCCACATTCCCTTTAAAGGGAACGTGGCACCTTCATAACGTGATTTTAACTGAGATAGCCATGTTGTAAAGCAAGTCGGAAAATCCGGTACTCAATATATCATTTGTCTTAGAACTCGAGATATCTGTAGAAAAAACTAAAACCTACCTGCAATCTACCCGTCATGTTCCCCTAGCAGCAGGCCACAGTTGTCATGGCTGTTGGTATGACGGCATATGCTGACGTCACGATGAGCATCAGCCAATCGAAGCCCTTGAAGCATTTCAAGTATGGTAGTGGTTGCCAGATCATGACATCATCCACAGGCAGATATTTATTTATTTTCTAGATGAGTATTTTAAAAATCAAAATATTGTGCTTAATGTACATTTTTCAGAGAAATTATGAGTGGTTTCATTATTTTTGGCTAAAAGTACGCCTCATTACACTAAATTCCATGATTCGACCAAGGTGCCACATTCCCTTTAAATGATTTGCTTGTGTTGGGTGTGCCATCTCATGATGTACTCTTGGAAGGGGAAAACTGGAGATGTTTGAAAAATATAGTAACGGCATATTCAACGCATTTTGATATTTTCTGTCAACTAGTGTCCCAGTTATTCAATAAAACACATCACTCGACGCAGGTTTTTGGCATAGAGGGGGAGTGGTCACTGCTCAGGGAAGCTGTGTTTCCATAAATTGAAAGGGAAAGCTTGGCGTCAGCTGGATAAAACTGATATCTGTTGCACAGTGGTCTTGTGTGTGGTTACGACAGCCTGCTGTCTGCAGATAGGGTGATGCATGTGCCTTTTGTATAGATCGCTGATATATCCGCTTTGACGAGCTCTGACACTGGGTTGTGCTCAGGCACCACTGGATGGGGACACTGCCATGGATGATGGAGAAGCTGCCTCCGGTGATGCAGATGATGCTGATGAAGATGATGATGAAAGTGACGCAGACATGGGTGCTACAGAGGAAAATGATGCTGTAGAAGAGCTTGGAGGTTAGTGCAGTTATGTATTGAATGCTTGCAAAAAGGTGAAGAGAATACCTTTTTTCTTGATAATGTATTGTTATGATACACTAGCATGTCACTGGGCCGTGGTTTTAGACTAACGGATCAAAGTTCGTATGGCTAAAGTACGGATAGATAAACTTCGTACGCAAAAGTTCGTAAGCAAATGTATGTAGGGTATAAAACTCGTATGACAAAAGTACGCACTCAAAAGTACGTACGCAAAAGTTCGTAGAGGCCAAGTCTAGACATGAATATCCTCCTCTTTACCTCTCTTAGTGTTTATGGATAGCTCTGCAGGAAGTTTTGCGCCATAAACTCTCAGTCCTCCAACCATCCTACGCAACTTCTCCTGTTTCCCGTTATCTCGGCGACATGGAGGGCGCTGCAGCGTAGCTGTCTGCTCCACAGCAGACCAGCTGCGGGTGAAGGAGGCAGAGCGGCGGCGGAAGGAGAAGAAGCTGGGGCGCCGGCAGGCCCAGCTGGACGCGGAGGCGGCGGAGGCGGCCGCCTTCTTCTCGGAGGTGACGGGAGAGGCTGCTGGCGGCGTCACCACCTTCCACGAGATGAACCTCTCCCGGCCGCTGCTCAAGGTAACCTGCGCGCCGTGCTCTGTCGGGACAGAACTGCGCAGGGATTGTAGGCTACGCCATGGTGACGGGGACGGTGTGAAGAACGAGATTGTGGCGATGGGGCAGGGAAGGCCTGAGACCAGGTGTTATCAGCAATTCGTTTGAATTCGTATCGGGTCTTTAAACGTCGTTTCAGGGCCAGTATCGCTTTAGCTTTGATGTTGAGCAGGAGGTAGTACCTGGTGCAATGGCACAGCTATGAGCCCGCTGTTGTATCTGAGCCGGTGTGCCGTGTACGTTTTAATCATATATCCTGCATTGCTTAAGGCAGGGCTAGCTGTAAAACAAAATGCTATTTTTGTTTTGTGAATTTTGCCGTGGTGAATTTGTTCTGGGTGATATGTACACCCAAGTCTGCAAAGTATGGCAGCAGGCCAGACAAGTCGCACCAGCCATCTAAAATCCTCGCACAGATTCGCACTGCCAGCCACCAAAAATCGCACCAATCCGCCATATACCAGGGATAAAAACGCACACATTCCTACCCACATAATGCAATGCTACCTCTTACATTAGTTTTAGTTGGATAAGGACTTTTATAAGGCCCCCTCCTGTGTCTTCAGAACCAGTCAGCCATTACTTGTTTGACTTTCAGTGTCACCTCCCTCGCACTAGTCTTGCAACTTCGCGCCAGGTTAATCAAATTTGCACCACTCGCTCCTGTCTTCAAGGGCACTACACCCGCAGTATTATTACCAAAATCATTTCATTCCATTGCATTCCCGCGCTGCTGCTGCTCTCCATTCATAATAGTCAGATATCAAAGCAATAGCCGATCCTATGTGATGAGTAATCCAGTTCTGATTGCCACTGGAGACTTTTTGTCGTCAGTCTCTACGCCGAACCAGCTGGTGGCCATGCTACTCTGTTTCTACCCTCCCTCTCGCCAGGCGGTGTCGGCCCTGGAGTACGTCCACCCCACGCTCTGTTTTTACCCTCCCCCTATCGTCAGGCGGTGTCGAGCCTGGAGTACGTCCTCCCCACGCTCTGTTTCTACCCCCTTTCGTCAGGCGGTGTCGGCCCTGGAGTACGTCCCCCTCTCGTCAGGCGGTGTCGGTCATGGAGTACGTCCACCCCACGCCCATCCAGGTGGCCACGTTACCCTGTTTCTACCCTCCCCTCTCGCCAGGCGGTGTCGGCCCTGGAGTACGTCCACCTCACGCTCTGTTTCTACCCTCCCCTCTCGCCAGGTGGTGTCGGCCCTGGAGTACGTCCACCCCACGCTCTGTTTCTACCCTCCCCTCTCGTCAGGTGGTGTCGGCCCTGGAGTACGTCCACCACACGCTCTGTTTCTACCCTCCCCTCTCGTCAGGCGGTGTCGGCCCTGGAGTACGTCCACCCCACGCCCATCCAGGCGGCCATGTTAATCTGTTTCTACACTCCCCTCTCGTCAGGCGGTGTCGGCCCTGGAGTACGTCCACCCCACGCTCTGTTTCTACCCCTCCCCCTCTCGCCAGGCGGTGTCGGCCCTGGAGTACGTCCCCCCTCTCGTCAGGCGGTGTCGGTCATGGAGTACGTCCACCCCACGCCCATCCAGGTGGCCACGTTACCCTGTTTCTACCCTCCCCTCTCGCCAGGCGGTGTCGGCCCTGGAGTACGTCCACCTCACGCTCTGTTTCTACCCTCCCCTCTCGCCAGGTGGTGTCGGCCCTGGAGTACGTCCACCCCACGCTCTGTTTCTACCCTCCCTCTCGTCAGGTGGTGTCGGCCCTGGAGTACGTCCACCACACGCTCTGTTTCTACCCTCCCCTCTCGTCAGGCGGTGTCGGCCCTGGAGTACGTCCACCCCACGCCCATCCAGGCGGCCATGTTAATCTGTTTCTACCCTCCCCTCTCGTCAGGCGGTGTCGGCCCTGGAGTACGTCCACCCCACGCTCTGTTTCTACCCCCTCCCCCTCTCGCCAGGCGGTGTCGGCCCTGGAGTACGTCCTCCCCACGCTCTGTTTCTACCCCCTCTCGCCAGGCGGTGTCGGCCCTGGAGTACGTCCACCCCACGCTCTGTTTCTACCATCCCATCTCGCCAGGCGGTGTCGGCCCTGGAGTACGTCCACCCCACGCTCTGTTTCTACCCTCCCCTCTCGCCAGGTGGTGTCGGCCCTGGAGTACGTCCACCCCACGCTCTGTTTCTACCCTCCCTCTCGTCAGGTGGTGTCGGCCCTGGAGTACGTCCACCACACGCTCTGTTTCTACCCTCCCTCTCGTCAGGCGGTGTCGGCCCTGGAGTACGTCCACCCCACGCCCATCCAGGCGGCCATGTTAATCTGTTTCTACCCTCCCCTCTCGTCAGGCGGTGTCGGCCCTGGAGTACGTCCACCCCACGCTCTGTTTCTACCCCCTCCCCCTCTCGCCAGGCGGTGTCGGCCCTGGAGTACGTCCTCCCCACGCTCTGTTTCTACCCCCCCTCTCGCCAGGCGGTGTCGGCCCTGGAGTACGTCCACCCCACGCTCTGTTTCTACCATCCCATCTCGCCAGGCGGTGTCGGCCCTGGAGTACGTCCACCCCACGCTCTGTTTCTACCCTCCCTCTCGCCAGGCGGTGTCGGCCCTGGAGTACGTCCACCCCACGCCCATCCAGGCGGCCATGTTACTCTGTTTCTACCCTCCCCTCTCGTCAGGCGGTGTCGGCCCTGGAGTACGTCCACCCCACGCTCTGTTTCTACCTCCCACCCTCACTCTCGCCAGGCGGTGTCGGCCCTGGAGTACGTCCTCCCCACGCTCTGTTTCTACCCTCCCCTCTCGCCAGGCGGTGTCGGCCCTGGAGTACGTCCACCCCACGCTCTGTTTCTACCCCCCCTCTCGTCAGGCGGTGTCGGCCCTGGAGTACGTCCACCCCACGCTCTGTTTCTACCCTCCCCTCTCGTCAGGCGGTGTCGGCCCTGGAGTACGTCCACCCCACGCCCATCCAGGCGGCCACGTTACTCTGTTTCTACCCTCCTTCCGTCAGGCGGTGTCGGCGCTGGAGTACGTCCACCCTACGCCCATCCAGGCGGCCACGGTGCCGGTGGCGCTGCTGGGACGGGACATCTGCGGCTGTGCTGCCACCGGCACCGGGAAAACGGCCGCCTTCATGCTGCCCATCCTCGAGCGGCTCGTCTTCAGGCCGAAACAGGTCAGCACGCTGATGCTGGTTTTGGTATTAACAGGCCATGACTGAGGGTTTTCGGTGTTTAAAACTGCCTTAGGAGATTATTATCTCTCCGGAATTTCTATTTGTAAATATGATCTTTTTACAATCTCTAACGCTTTGCCTTCGTTGCTATTTTTGGTTCTGCCATTATTTTATATTAAACCTAATTAAAATGCGTCGCATATCTTAATGGCACGTAACATTCGTGCAAAAGACACTGATACCATGTTTTACGTGTGCTGTATGCTGTTCTGACACGATACCACGTAAACTGTGCCTCGTGCTCCCGTTGACACGTTTTATTTATACGTGGCAGATATCTGTTGACGCACTCTGACTTGTGCATGTTAATACCAGTTGGCGCACGTTTGCGGCAGATTCCAGTAACACGCGTGCTGGTGCTGGTGCCCACCCGGGAGCTGGGGGTACAAGTGTACCAGGTTACACGGCAACTCTCCCAGTTCCTGCCAGACATGCACGTGGCGCTGGCTGCGGGAGGCATGGACATCAAAGTACAGGCAAGTGCGGGGGCGCTCCCAGAGATGGTGCCTCGACTAATGTTTGTGGTAGTTCATAGCGGAGACGGAGCTTCTGAATAGTTGTTGCCACGAGAGATGGTGAACAGGCTTCGTTCACTCGGTTAGAGAGGCGTATTGTTCGTTTCAAACTCGCTGCATCCCGGACCTTTTTCACTCGCTTGCTGGTAAGTCAGGTCTCGGACTTTGTACCACCGTGTACCGCTCTACACCGTGTACCAATCTATACTGTCTCGTCTTGATTGAGATCGCTTGAAGCTTAACGTTTGAAGAGTGGTGCGTTGTTGCCCCCCGAGGCCGTGCTAAGAACAGTTATTCCTGCCAGCTCCCCCGCGCCGGCCTGTCCCCGTCCATCTCCCTCTGCTGATGTACTGTTCGCCTCCTTCTCGCCAGAAGGCACACCTCTCACCGTCTCCCCGCCAGCAGATGTCGCCCCCGGCTGCTCCGCTGGCTGCGTAGCAGCCTCCTCCTCTAACCCGTGGGCCTCTTTGTCGCCAAAAGTGCGCATGCTGGGGTAGCTGTGCTCTCCCTGGGATGACCTGTAGTTCCTCGTTTTGTCACCAGGAGGCGCAGCTGCGGCAGCACCCGGACATTGTGGTGGCGACGCCGGGTCGGCTGATCGACCACCTCCAGAACACGCCCAGCTTCTGCCTCGACACTGTCGAGGTGCTGGTGCTGGACGAGGCGGACAGGTGGGTGGGCATGTCCGCACCACGGCCGTGCTGGTGTTGGACGAGGCCGACAGGTGGGTGGGCATGTCCGCACCACGGCGGTGCTAGCGCTGAGGCTGGTCTGGCGTTGGGCCCGCCGATGTGCCTGCACTGAGCCTCCATGAGATATTTGTTTTGTTTTTCATGGATTTAGCTCGGGATCTCCGGAAGCTGTTGATGTGTTTCTTGCGTTTCAAACAGCAGTTCTTTCTGTCCAGTCATAATAGCATTAGTAGCCCGTTAATCACATTTGTAAGCATCTCCACATCTTTTATCTCGCGCACGTCAGGTGACTTCACATCGCCCCGATCCCTTTCCAGGATGTTGGACGAGTACTTCGCTGAGCAGATGGGCGAGATCATTCGTCAGTGCGCGGCCACCCGTCAGACGATGTTGTTCTCGGCCACCATGACTGACGACGTCAAACAGCTGGCGTCGCTGGCGCTGCGGGACCCCGTCAAGGTGTTCGTCAACGAGAATACAGACGTCGCCGCCAACCTCAAACAGGAGTTTGTGCGGTGAGTCGGCCTCTGGAATCGCCCCATGTCCTCGCTCGGTCTTCATTATGCATTAGTTTATGTCGATGTGTTTTGCTCGAATATTACGGCCTTAACCCCTGAAACAGTTGTACGTTTCCCCCATCGATGGGCTGTGAAAGAGGATTGGAAACGGAGGTGGAATGCGTCCCATTCCTTGAATTAATCAACTCTCAATGCAGCCGCTTATCACATAGGGGATGCTGCTGTTGGAATTTTTGCGGTATTATATCAACAAGTACTCAAGTTGGAGGGCTTGCCTTTGACAGATGTCATGGTTTGATGAGTTTGATAAGGTATGTTGGAAACTGTGTTTTAATGTTTAAAAATGACAGCGTCAAGCTGGCATTCCATTGAATAGTGGGTGTCGGATCCCCTGCCCACCCCTTCGAGAAGCTCTGACCACGTACCAATAGAGACTACCATGCATTCCCCGCAGTGTTGAAGGTCACCGGGTCTGCTCTCTGCTTCTCTTTCCGGCTCCCATCTCTGCTACAGTGTGTGTTTTCTCTGTGTCTTATACTTTCTTAGTCGCTCACCCACACTCTCTCTGCGCCTCTTCCTCAGCATCCGACCGGGTCGGGAGGGAGACAGGGAGGCACTGCTGGCCAGTCTTCTGCTGCGCACCTTCAAGGAACGGGTCATGGTGTTTGTACAGACCAAACGGCAGACACACAGACTCCACATCGTGCTGGGCCTGCTCGGAATCAAGGTGCGGCACGAGGTTGAACGCTGTGTCAAATGTGTTTATATTGCTGACGGGAATGGCGATTCTGAATCCCGTAAGGAGTTGGGATCTTCTCTCCCCAGCTGTAGCTTAAAATTTAGTTTAAAAGAAAGCTATGCAGCATCCGCATATTTTTCAGATATGAGGATAATAAAATGAGCGGATGCATTCGTCGTGGTGGAATTTGTGGTTTGGAATGCATGGAAATTTATTTCTGTTCCAAAGATTTGATATCTGGAATAGAAGGGATCATATGGTTAGATGGACTGAGCTATGTCAAGTATATTCATAACCATCTCACTAGCGTAATCGCTATTGTTTTGGTATGCTTGATATTGTTAACGTACAGTCTGCTGTCTGAAAATTCTGTGTGTTCTTGTTTGAGGCCCAGTTTGCCAGTTCGTGCCTGATATCCGTGCCGTGACCTGACCCCAGGTCGGCGAGCTGCACGGTGACCTGAGCCAGGCGCAGCGGCTGGAGTCGCTGCGTAAGTTCCGGGAGGAGGAGGTGGACGTCCTGCTAGCTACAGACGTCGCCGCCCGCGGCCTCGACATCCCGCACGTCAAAACGGTCAGTCGGATCCGCACGTCCTTCGCTTCAATACGACCAGCCTGGTCAGCATGTTTCTCAAAAGTCTCATGATAAAAGGATGTTTGTGTTTATGCCCTCTTAATTTCCCAGCTCTTGACTCAGGCTAGATTTTCATCATTGTACATAAAACATAGTAACGACAAACCCGGTCACTGCTGCCTCTCACCCTGTCCCTGCCTCTTCACACTTGAGCCGTGACCGGCAGGTGGTGAACTTCACCATGCCAGCCACCATGCAGCAGTACGTACACAGGGTGGGCCGCACGGCGCGCGCCGGCCGCACCGGCCGCTCCGTCTCCATGGCCGGAGAGTCGGAGCGCACCATGATCCGCGAGATCAGCCGCCGCAGCCTCCGGCCCTGCGAGATCCGCACCGTGCCGCAAGGTCAGTCCCCGATCCAGGAGGAGACAAAGGCGGCAACTGGCCCCGGCCTCCTGAACCGGCGGATTTTCTGTGCAAAGGTACAGGTGTCTCTTGACGCACTATGCCCCAGTGTTCCTAATCGCAGGGTGCTGGGTGAAGAGCGACACCCGGGCTAACATAATTTCCAGCTCACTTTTTTTACTGAATTTTTCACTCGCTTTTCAATTGTAACTTTTTTTATTTTTACTGAATTTTTCACTCGCTTTTCAATTGTAGCTTTTCTAACACAGCTAGATAATTCCGGTGTATATGAACTCAGCAAAAATGTTAACGTTACATATAGTAAGGAAATCAGTTTTGATGAAAAAGTTTTCCGTAAGCTTTCAATGTGGGTTTCAATTGAGTTGTACAATTTTATAACTTTATATTTGCAATATGAATTATACACTCAGCTCCATTGTGCAAAATCAGTTGTGGGGCACTGCTGCGCCCTTTCCCCAGCTATGATGCCTGGTTCCACCAGTGGCCGCAGCTCTGTCAACTGCGGTGTGTCGGGTACTGGACGGCATTTGTGTACCTATGGAAATCGCATCCACACTTACTGTGTAAAATCTGTCACATATATCTGTCAGACATCTGTCAGTGACGGTGTGGTGAACATAGCGGCCGACAATCAGCTTAGGACTATTCGTCTGCGATTGCACAGTCGGCTGTCTGATATTTCCTCTTCTATCTGCTTATCATTGCAATGCAACGGCGCAGCACCTGTTTCTTGTTCCGTGTTCTGTCGATTATGGATCAGATATCGGCCGTTTTTGCTGGAGGTGCTGACCAGTTTCTACGCTTGCCGAGCCGCCATACATCCGAAGCTACGCCTATCGCTGAAAGAAATAACTGGAAATCAGTAAGGGTTTGTTTATTACTATACGGGTGGAAACTGCTCTCAGCTTAATTTTCAATTGGCGAGAATCATCGCGTGTTTCCCTTGGATAGGTTTTAAAGTCAAATTATCGTGCAAAGAAGCATAATCTTTTGGAGGAATTTTGTCTAGTTGGCTGATTTTGTTCGCTGATCTTCGCCCTCCAGAGCTAAGATTTCGGCTGGCTCCGTGAATGACGTGCAGACTGACCCGGGATATCCTTCTCAACAAATTAAGTGTTGGTGATTTCACGTCACCTGTGTTGCATGGTCACCCCCCCCCCCCCACCAGTTATCCCAGACGCCGTTTCGCCCTGCTCTTCTCTATCTTTAGCGGAACTCATTCATGAGGCCGTCCCCGTGACGCAGTTGGCAACGGCGCCATGCATGGATGTTGAAGGTCCTTGGATCAGGACTGACCTGTGGCAGCCTTTTCTGCACCCGCCTCCTACCCAGGTGATAGCGGTACACTGGGCAACAGAGGAGTCGGCAGCGTGCCAGCCGGCGTCCCTGTTTGTGGGTGCACGGGCCTGATCGGCATTTAAAGTGATCCACCGGTCCGGTCTGCCGCGCGCAGCCCTCATGTGAGGGCCCGGCTCCTGCCCAGCGCTGCGACATAGGGAGACGGGGCAGTCCAGGGAGACGGGGGCAGTCCATGCACCACAGAATGCAGCACCGCTGTCCCGTAAGGGTGGTGGTAACTGGAAATGTCCGTCTTGTATATACTGTGAGAGCGTGATTTGAGTGAGACTAGTAACTAACCCAAAAATTCCCGGTTAAAGGAGTGCAAACATATTAAAGAGCCGTCTATGAACCAAGTTGAAAACATGGTAAACGTGGCCTAGTCTAAGGCTGGCTGTGACATGTTCGATGTTGATATCAGCTGGTATTTTTGTGCAGCCTTGCAGCAGCCGGGCTGCGGTCCGTTCCGTGACATGCCGCTGCCGCCGGGTCCTGTTGCCTCTGCTGTGTATGCGGTGTCACGGCCTCCTGTGGCGTTTCCCGTCCTTGTTGTCTGCCGCCGGCGCTGACTATGCAAGCCCCGTCTCTTATCTCGTCGCCTGAAGCTGGCTGGTGATGACTCGGCAATTTTCGCGGCTATTCGGAACTTTGAATTTCTTTTGGTCGTTTTTGTGGTTGCTTTTACATCTTTTGTACAATTCCAAGTCCTTTGAGGGGAGGACTATTCGTGCTAAAGAGCTTCAGTGAAGTTCTCGCTGGACGGAGTTATTGTTAGTTGGACGGGCTTGTTTGACCTCTTGGATCAATACGACAGTGCTGGCCAGTTCTATGAAAGTTAATCCCCGGGTAGTGTAGATGTCAACTAAGACATGAACACATGACGTCAGCCAGCGTTCTGGCAGCCCTTTGAAGTGGTCTCTTAAAGTTATGCAGGGCATGACACAGAAAATACTTCAGTGACGTTTCACCGTTGTTTTTCTACTGAAACTATGGAGTCTATTTCTTGTTTTCTTTTCAACACTTCATAGTGTAGCTCTTGAATCCCCTAGTTTTTGTTAGATGTACCTACTAACCCATTTATCTATCATTTAACCACAAGCAGCCCTGCATACATTTAGCATTGCTTGTCTCGGCAAGCCCTCCCAACATCATATGATAGCAGGCATAGAAAAGAGTGATGGCAACGAGTCTTTTTGTTGTAGTGCCCTTTCACGCAATGAAATGAAGTTATTCCTGACATTGAAGGGGTTGTTAATAATTGATGCCCAGGCCCTAGAGACAGTGTGAGAATAGCCGTGTTGGCATTTAGCGGTACCTTCCACGCTGTAATGCGTATTTTTGTAAATACTGTACTTAGCATGGCTTTATACTGGTATATGTATGGCTGACAATCGTATAGCCAAAAAAAATGTTATCGCGCAACTTGGTTCAGGGGCCGAATGAAATGGTGGTGGAGGGGGGGGGTCAAGAGGGAGGACAAGTCTCCGCTGCGGTGCTTTACGCCTTTCTCGGATTTGAAAAGCTGGTGAGTATTGCCACCCCTGGCGTCAAAGCCGTCAAGACGTTTATGCATTCCTGCTGTTGTGGTGGCCTGTTCAAGTTGAAGGGACTGCTGCTGAAGTTGTGTGCGACTGCTGATTCCCCAGATACCGCTAGTACTCATTCCTTTTGAACTTGGCTGCCGGGGCAACATTATCAGCATGTGCCAGGGCTCTACCGAGGTTAGCTTAATCATGAACATAGACACCACCACGTTACGTCAAGTCTAGTTATTTGTGTTTTGCGTGGCCGGTTAGGGGCTGAATCCCCCCCCGTTCCCCATTGCTCACTTCTCAAATAATCCCGGGCAGTTCCTTTTCATTCTGTTTATTACGAATATAGCTGCCCTTCACATTAAGCTGCGTGGCTGATATATACAGCTAGGGTGTGCCGTCAATCACAAATGCAGTTGATAATATATAATTATTTTGCGCAAAACTCTAAAATGATGATACCTGAAAGAATTTTGGCTCAAAAATAAAATTCCAGCCTGCGCGAGACACTTTACTGCAAGCCACTGAGTATGCCAGCTTTGTAGATTTAACCATAGATGGCGCTGATGGCGGAGCACTTGATGTGTAAACTCCGCGTCAAACCCTGCATATTTGAATGCTGTAAAGGACTCTGTGTGCATGGTTTATCATTTCTTAGTCTCCCCGCAACCTTAATAGTAGAGAATATTCGTCTCTGCTTATACCAGAAACGTATTTGAGATAGAAGTTTTTTAATACGCAGCCATCTACCGGCCACACCACTAATTAACATAAATGAGACGTGCCATGGGTTAGGATGAACTAAAATGTACTAATTTTTCGGATGTATCGGGAACCGGGGCTTTCCCATTCGTAATTGAGATAACTTTCACTATAGCAGAGGAATGTAGCTTTGAAATAGTTATAACTTTTCCGAAAACGACTCAAAGTTTAGTCACGTCTAACCCGTTGGGAGTTGCTTGAAAGTGCTAGTCAATTGCATGCAGCGGTTTCATGACCAATCTCTGTCACTCCAAATCCGGAAAATTGTATCAAATATTCCAGCTTAAATACATTTGCATCTTTAAAACATAGGCAAACACATCACATCCGAATAACGAGCAACATCCACGGTCAGGGACTATACGGCGTCGGCGTCAATGGCACGTAGCCTTCACGGCTGCGCATGGCGACGCTGTTTGGCTAAGCCAAGCTGGGATACTAGACCTCTGATGCGAGAGCCTAATTTTTTAACTCTGGAAACTTGCACTGTTGCTGTTCCAGCCACTGCACTAAGAGATGTCTCATATTATCATCCATTGTCAGGATCTTGGCGTATTCCAAGATCACCTTGATTTACGTTCAACATAATTGTTTGTCACTTTCACACTGTTCACAAAAATGGTAGCCTCCTAATAGACTGGAACCATATCCGCTGAACCGTGACGCCACAGTGGGCTGAACTAGGTCAGATTTAGACCCATTTAGGAAATTCATTTTGACTCGGGAACCATTAGACCTAGAACAAGATCAAAGACATGAATGCACTCGTCTTGACCCAAGGATTCAAATGATGTGCAGCATGACCTTGTAAGGTCACATTATGATCTCAACCTTAGGTCAAGGTCAAATAATGACGTTTGGAGGTCATGTAGTATATCCTTCAAATTCTTGGGTCATGCTCGTCACTACGATACCAAACTGAAATATATTTTTTTCGTTCCAAAGCTATAGACACATACAATGTCGAAAACCGTGACCTTTGGTGACCTCTGGTGACCCTGTTACTTACCTAACCTTAAAATTGATGACATCGTCCCGATTTTTTGTTTCAATAGATTTAGAATGATATTCAGAAGCTTGATTTAGCCCTTCTAGAAACCGATTTAGGCCTTGGTTTTGTCAGTCGCGTTTTATACGAATCACTTTACCTCGTCTTAGAAATGACGTCATAACTCGTTGACCTGACCTGACCTAGTGCCAATTTTTGGTCATAAGCTGTCAGATTGATCAGCCTAGAAGCATGCAAAGCGACGCGCATCACATTAAAATCTGCTCAGAGCCAATCGCGGAAAACCAAGGGATGTGGTCTAATCGGACCCTTTTGGCGGCGAAGGGGTTCAGAAACAGTGGAAATAGTCGCAATAAAGTAGCTCGCGCAGGCTGAAGTTCTATTTTTGGGCCAAATTTTCTGAATAAGTCATTTTCTTATCGGCATGTGCAAAATAATGTCATATTATCATTTGTATTCTCGACAAAAAGTTCCCCGATGACACAGTCGATACACCCTGAATGAGGCCAGGCTTATGGACATCGGATTGGTCTCTAGGAGGTCCCGGCGTGTAACAGAGGCGCCGAAGGAGTGCTGAGCACACGTCACTGCAGCGACATGCGCGGTGGGGGCCGCAACAGGCCACCACATCCTCAGCCGGTGCGACCTTTGATGGAGGTGTTCAGTGCTGTCTTACCTGAAGCGACTGGGGCGTGTCCAATACCTCCGGCATGGAAAGGATCCATATGGACCCAGCATCCGACTGCTGGAAAGAGATAAGAGTGCAGTTACATCACGAGGTGCCTTGCACCAGGTGTGTTGTGTGCTTCGGGTTGAGTCGGTACAGCGTGGTATCCGAGTTGTGTCATCGGGCATCCGAAAGTCGGGATGTTGATGGTTAGCCTCTCAGGCGGGTTAGCGTATGTTCCATAGCAAGTTAATGTGGCTCATTGGCGATCATGATCAATCCACCATCAGACTCGGGTACCGCTGAAAACCACAATGGTGTGCGAAAATGCACTTAGAAAGGGCCCAGCAAAATTATTGTAGTCAAACCTGGTATAGAATGAGGAAACATAACACGACGACACCACTTTTGCTCTGAGGAGGTCAGGGAAAACAAAAACCCAAAACTTGGGAAGAACTATGTATTTTTGAGCGTGAAGTCCAAATTAGTCGCTTTGAGTCTTGTTATTCTGGACTGACAACTCAAAACCCTAATATTATAAAATATTCTTTTTGGCGTGTTTGATCCGCTTATCTAGGTGCGAGTGCAGCGTTCACGGTAGGTGCTGGCCGATCCCTGCGGGACTGACACTGGAACTCAGAAGCAGCCTTTTGGACATGTGTGTGTGTGTGCATTTGTAACATTTTGGGGTAGAGTTCTGTGCGTGCCCTGTTCTGTGCGTGTTCCGAAACTCACTCGTGAGATTTAGTAGAAATGAGAGCGAGGGTGTGCTCAGAAATAAGATAGCCCTCCTGACAGAAGTTCTGTGGGAACAAACGGAGATTTTCTGCAGGGACATCGGCCAAATACTCGCTCGTGTAGGCTTATGCAACTTTTATCTTACATACTAATAGTATGCGATGCTTCCGGCGGTATTTCTCATCACTATAGTACCTATATTAATATGATATTGGAAATAATTTCGCTGTGGTCGCTTTAAGGAGAGACTACGGCGACTGGGTCGTGTACACACTGTCAACGGTGATGAAGGGTCCTCTCCCAATTTTCCACTGGGGCCGCCCCTGCAGGGGCCGTTTGGAGTTTTAGATAGGACCTTCCATCTGTTTGCGCCTGGGCCTGACATGGCTGCCGGCTCCGCGGCGCCTGCCGTCGCATCTGATATTTAGGGCCGTGTGTGGTGTTCATGCAAACGGTACGGCGGTACTCAATACATTTTGGGCCCACTGTTGGCGATCGTTGGACGGACGCTTAAACTTTCTAACTCGATGTCTGTAAAGTTTACAAAATGTTTGATTGCCGCTTTTTGAACCGAATACTTTCGGCAAAGTTATCCTTGCTGCGTCACAGTATGCTGCGAAGTTTTATTCGGCACTTTTCATGGGCTTAATTGATATCAGCAAACTGTCGCCTGATGCGTTCTAGAAGCGACCCGCATCCATCGCGCCGGACTGTATCAGTAGTTTTGGGTGGAACCAGGACACGCCAGGCGTGATATCTGGTATCTGCCGGGAGCAGCCCTCCGTCGGGACGGATGCCAGAGAGACAGGTTGTGCGGTGCCTCCGGGCTGGCGCCATTACCGCCGCCGACTAATTACTGGCTGGTGCCGGCTGCACGGGGTGCATGTTGCAATAGTGGCCCCTGGGCGAGGGGCGAGACTGCTGGGATAGTGATGTTTTAGGCCGATACGTGCCAATCTGAACTGATTTTTACGTGGCTGTTGGCTCTGCATTTGATGCCAATTGGAAACTGAAATAGTTGTGAAGCCCACGAAAGGTCTGTCGGAGGTAGGACGCCATACATGTGGCCCTGTAAAAGAAGTTATTTTAGGTACCAAAGGGTTAAAAAGGGTAGATAACAGGTGAAAGCCTAGCAGAGACCTAAACATAAGGCTGGTGCTGGAGTAAATAGAAATATTGAAATCCCTCAACCGCCGATTTAACTGAAATAGCACGGTAACATTGTGAAAAAGCGGCGAAATGAGATAAGCCTTCAAAGCTAAAACGCAC
Organism: Lepas anatifera; assembly: GCA_034440635.1. Taxonomy (NCBI): domain Eukaryota; kingdom Metazoa; phylum Arthropoda; class Thecostraca; family Lepadidae; genus Lepas; species Lepas anatifera. The sequence goes on from JAOTON010000332.1 coordinate 496,025, forward strand.
CGAAAAGCCTACAGAAAAACGAATAACTTGATTATTTACACTCAGGAGAAAACGGACTCCTAAAATCGGGTTCAAAATAATGGTAAAATAAGCGACGATGAATTAAGAATTGCATTAAAAGATTGAAGAAAATCTGTGAAAGGTAAACTGGGCGCGACATAGCCTAGTCGCTGGAGCGCCCTAAACCCCAACACACACACACACACACACACGCGAAAGGTAAACGTGACATAAACCGAGAATTGTGGTAGAAAAAAACTGGATGCGTGGGGAAGGGTGATGGGATAGTGGTAATCGGACCACTTCCTAGTTGTGAATGTTTAAGAGACAAGCTCGCTTGTTGCCAGTCTGCTGTAAGAGTAGCAGCGCAGCGGAATTCCGGAGTTAAATTCCTGAGCATGGCCCTGACTGGGAACCTGATCATCCAAAACCAGTTGTCCTATCTAACGGTTCATTTTGGGGCCTAACGACCCTGTGGTATAGCGTCGGAGGGGCGAGGGGAGTGATCCAGACTTGAGTCAGGCCAGGAGGCCGAATCCTGGTGATATCCTTCTTGTGGTAATCCAACTGGTTAGAAACTGTCGACGCCACGGTAGTTCGATGGCCGTTGCGTCTTAAAACCCCGCGACACCCACGTGATTTTTGATAGCTGCTGTAGAACAATGGGCTCCGTGAGTCGTCCGTCCTTCGCTGCCGGTGATTATTAGCGTGGGCACCATCGGTGTCCACCCCCCATTAGAGGCCCCGGTACGTGATGTGGAGATAAGTTATCTGTCACGCCAGCGACCCAACCCTCATTCACAGGCCAGGGAAGATAGAAGGCGCTTTGTTTTTACCTGTTCAGCCCTGGATTGTGATTCTGAATTGGCGATTTAAAGCGTCCGGGAATATTTCCCATGCAGTGTTAACGGGATTGATGTCTTTATTGATGCCTGCAATTGGCATTGGCTTCATTCCAGTTATCTTGCGATCGTATTGTGGAAACAAGCCATCAGCGCGTCGTGTCTTCGTCTCCTTGGTTTCGGTATGGTTTTTCGAGTGCTAGCTATGAGACCGGCATTGCGCTCCGATACTATTTCTGAGAATGTTCACAGTCAGCTCAATGTGGGGGTGTCGCCACGTATTTCTTTACTGAGGGGATGGACCTGATCTGCACTGACTGGTGAAGGGAGAGGAGGATGACAGGCGAATCAAAGCTGTGAGGCTGGATAGAGCGCTGTCGATACAGTTGAGCCACATTCAATTAGGCAATATTATCTCCAGTCCACTTTGATAAGCACGAGACAATGACAAGATAACCGGTCCAGTGCGCACATCATTTGCACGGAAAAATATGAAAATAGTCATGGAACCAGCAGCGCCTAGCCGTGCCGGCATGTACTGTACAGTCGCCTCGGCTGCTGTAGAGCGGTGAGCCGCAGCCCGACACTCTCCCATACTGTGTGGCCTTCGCGGGCGCCGTTGTCCGTGCCGGGTTGTGTTTCGGGCTTCATTTGTTTCGGCTCGTTTTTGGCTTTTGAAATGAAAGTACCATCGACTGTATTTTCCCTCAGTGTAGCATTTTATAACTGCCATCTAGGCCGGCTCCAAGATTTAAGCTCACCGGCTTTTGCGCGGGGCTAGAAGCGATGACGATGTCATGAATGCGATGAAAAAATAGATGACATGGATGGATGGATGAATCGTTTTTGGAGAGGTACCTCATTGATTCGTGATACCCGCGGACTCGCCCCCCAACCCCCCCCGCCCCCTGCTTTGGACGCCCATGGCTCAAGGTAGTGTCCTACAACCGTGAGCTTACGCCAGATCTTGACCGGAAGGATTTCCTACCTGTTAAAATCCCTTGGATGTGACCTTGTCAAATGATGATCACATATTGTTCGGTTTCGTTCTATTTTTCTCAACTTATCTATATCTACTGGACTTGTGAGGACTGAGGTGCTTTGGGGGCGCGTATAGCCCAGTTGCTGAAAGCGCCCTAAAACACTAATACACACACACGAGGAGGTGCTTTGGTGAGTGGCGAACTTTATCCAGCAGAGAGGTGCCTGAATCGAGTACGTGACCAATTGCTATCATACTGAGTAAAAATTCGAATTGGAAATGTTTTTAGTTCATAAAGCTTGTACATATATCCCACCTCTGGCACAAAAAAATATGGGATAAATTCGTACATGTGTAGGAACTGTAGCGATATAATTATGTTCTTGCTTCTGTGCGCCACACTGTGGCATTATCTTCGACCCTTGTTCTATCCCCGGAAAACAGTATGTCCTCATCTCCCTGGACCCTGGATGTGGGTGCGTACTGAAATCCCCAAGCGATAAAGATGTGCGGTTGCATCAGCTGGCCCGGTGTCAGGTGTCGGTGTCGGTGTGGCAGTCTGGCACGGTTTGCGCGTGGATCGCGGTAGCAGCTGAGACGGGGCTGGGCGGCGGACTGACACCCTCCCAGGGTGGCAGTCGGCAGCAGGCGGGCCCCCGCACGTGCAGAGGGCGGCGTCCCGGCGCGGCGTCCTGGACGGCCGCAGTCGCCGAGTGCGCGGCGCAGCGGTCTGAGCGGAGAGCTGGCGGACGGACGCTCGTGTGTTTGTGGCCGCGATGGTTCTGCAGTTGTGGTGAAGAATGGTGTGGAGAGGGTGGTCACTTGCTTCAGTGAAGGAAGAGAACGGATCTGGACTGGTGACATGCTGCTCTCTGTGTTGTTCAATCGTATTCTGTGATTAATTAGTGATTTATTTATTAATGATTTTCCTTGTGGTTTTCCTTACATTCTGACAAGTTTTGAACGGAGGAAAGTGGAAGTTGAAGGGAAGTCGGTTTGCAGACGCGATTGATCGATATATATGCAGCAAGAGTCCGTGCTAATTCCAGTGACTTCTGAGGGTAAACAGTTCGGGACTTCGCGATACTGGATACGCCGACCAGATATCAAACCGGCCGGATGATGCAAATATTTAAAATTGTGCGGCGAAGATGAACTGAAGAGAAATGTCATCAGCGGTTCCGAAAAAGTTCCGCTGCGCACATTAGTGAACTTCGGGTGTCGACCTCTTCTGTCACATGTCCAGAGGGATCAATAGTTGATAGCGAGGCAGCACTGAGTCAGCCCGAAAAATTAATATGTATCTTCAATTTTCTCACGAGTGCGATAACGTGAAGTTCGAGGAAAAACTTACATCATAATTCATCTATCGCCTGGATGAAACAGAAGATGTGAAAGAAATGTACTATTTCACCTCCATGTCGCTAAAAGTGAGCTAGGAACAGGGTTCACATTGGCCGAACCCTCCATTGAATACTTGATAGGCTCTCATGATGAAGCGCTGCTGCTTCATGTTCTTCGCCGTGCGGCGGGGTGTGCGCGGTCTGGGCGTCGTCTTCTTCCTCATCAACCTCGTGCTCGTCTTCCCAATCATCAACGGCTGGATAGAAGTGATGTCCCCGCCGGCGCCCGGTCTGTTCCACGCGCCAGCGCCCTCCGACTGCGTCCTGTCCCTGTACCGGCGCCACCAGCGCGTCCTGTTGGCGCTGGCGTCAGCAGCACTTCTGGTGGCGCTGCTGGTGAACGTGCTGCTGGTGTACGGCAGCGTGCGGTCGCGGCGCCGCCTGCTGTTGCCGTGGCTGCTGTGGTACGGGGCGCTGTTCGCCACCGTGTCGCTGGCCGTGCTGGCTGCTGTGGTGCTGACGGTGAACAAGCAGCTGGAGATCCCGCTGCCGGGCCTGCTGATCAACGTGGGCCTGTTGCCGCTTTACTGGTACTGGTTCTTCGTGGTGGCGCACCTGTACGCCAACTTCGACCAGCATGTGTCTCACGATGTGGAACGGCGGGAGAAGAGGGAGGATAACGGTGCGAAGCCGGCAGCAGAGACGACGGCGCCGGCCAGTAAGGGACCGGCCACGGCGGTGCAGTGTACGCTGGGGGACGCGGTGTGGTACTGGGCGGCTCTGAACGCTGCCGTGATGGACACGGAGCAGGTGCGTCAGGAGCAGGAGCACCGCCCTGCTCCTGACGCCGAGCCGCAGCTGCGGCAGGTGCTGGGCTCGCTCAACTCGCTGAGCAGCCTGCTGTACAGGATCGGCGCCAGTGGCCGGGCGGAGGTCACCGCGCCGCTCCCAGCTGACGCTGCTGCTGCTGCTGCAACAGGGGGCAGCAGTGGCGAGCCGTGGCCAGCGGCTCAGCCGGACACGGGTGGGAAGGAGGAGGAGGACGTGCTGCAGATGCAGCCGCAGCGGCTGCGGAACGGCGGGCACCCGACCCACAGCCAGTCCTGCTCACAGCCCGGGGCGCCGACACCAGACGCTGACTCTCACAGTGTACACCACACTGGTGGGCAGCCCTGAACTCATCCCGTGCTGCCTGCACTAGATCATTACTTTTTAACTCCTTACGCTGCACAACCCGCGCCATACGGCGACTCTGTAACGTCCGGCACCCGGCTGGTGATCAGTCCCGAGCACAGTCTGTACCATCTCCAGCTACAGCCGCCGCGGCTGTGTGACTGACCGCACCCGGCTGGTGATCAGTCCCGAGCACAGTCTGTACCATCTCCAGCTACAGCCGCTACGGCTCTGTGACTGACCGCACCCGGCTGGTGATCAGTCCCGAGCACAGTCTGCATCAGCTACAGCCGCCACAGCTCTGTGACTGACCGCACCCGGCTGGTGATCAGTCCCGAGCACAGTCTGCATCAGCTAAAGCCGCCACAGCTCTGTGACTGACCGCACCCGGCTGGTGATCAGTCCCAGTCTGCACCATCTCCAGCTACAGCCGCCGCGGCTGTGTGACTGACCGCACCCGGCTGGTGATCAGTCCCGAGCACAGTCTGCACCATCTTCAGCCGCCACGGCTCTGTGACTGACCGCACCCGGCTGGTGATCAGTCCCGAGCACAGTCTGCATCAGCTACAGCCGCCACAGCTCTGTGACTGACCGCACCCGGCTGGTGATCAGTCCCGAGCACAGTCTGTACCATCCAGCTAAAGCCGCCACAGCTCTGTGACTGACCGCACCCGACTGGTGATCAGTCCCGAGCACAGTCTGTACCATCTCCAGCTACAGCCGCTGCGGCTGTGTGACTGACCGCACCCGGCTGGTTAACAGCCCAGGGCACACCCCGCGTCAGTTTCACATCGGGCTTGTCTCAGATTGAGACTTTTGGATGATTCTGGAGTCGTGAACCATCCATAGGTTGTAACTGTGAAAAATCGGAGCCTGCTATGCCGGCCGATGTGGGCCAAGTTTTTTGTTTAGTGTTACGTTACCAACAGTGCGTGCAAACTGAAGGTCCCGCCTGGCAGCTGGGCTGGCGGAGAAGCTGACCGGCATGGACTCAGTTTATTTCGGACTAGTCGTGTTGTGGTGCCTGACTCGGCTCGGCAGTCGCAATGAAGTTGTCTTCGGTGTTGTATCGATAACATTTGTAGGAGTACTCTCTGTTTTTGTTCCTTTTGCAATTATTCGAATTTTAGACAAGCATCTATTCAACGGGGCGATATTGCAGTGTGCCAAGCAGAACACCAGTGGCACAGTAGCCAGCAATACGCTGAATTGTAGGCGCTGTTGGCGCCATTGGTGTTGTGCGCGACGTGACACCAAAGATCTGTGGTACTTCCAAGTCCGAGCTAGCTTCGGCAATTTCTCTCTTAAAGGGAATGTGGCACCTTGCTCGAATCCTGGAATTTAGCGTAATTAGGCGTACTTTTAGCCGAAAATAATGAAACTACTCATGATTTCTCTGAAAGATGTACAATAAACGCAATATTTTGATTTTTAAAATACTCCTCTGGGAAAAGAAATAAATATCTGCCTGTGGATGATGTCATGATCTGGCAACCACTACCATACTTGAAACGCTTCAAGGGCTTCAATTGGCTGATGCTCATCGTGACGCCAGCATATGTCGTCACACCAGCAGCTCACAACAATGGCCGCCCGGCGAGGGGTAGGTCAGGGGTTGGTGTCAGGTAGGTTTTAGCTTTTTTCTACGGAAATATCGAGTTCCAAGACAAATGATGTATGGAGTACCGGGTTTTCCGACTTGCTTTACAACTTTGCTATCTCAGTTAAAATCACGTTATGAAGGTGCCACATTCCCTTTAAGCCGTTCTGCCTCATTTGTGCTTGTCCGAGCTCTGGCATGCGGCAGATCAGCTTTGGGAGAATCCTGGGGTGGTAAGGCGCAGGCACCCCCCTCCCCACCCTCTGTCGACTTCTAAGTGCCACCATGCTGCCCCCCTCCCTCCCCAGAGACGTCGCCCCATATCAGAAATCCTTATCCCGCCTGCGTGACCCATGCAGAATAGCCAGAAACCTGCTATGGGAATCCTCGGCTCAGGGTGCTGATTGGTCTGGGCCAAAATGCGTGTGCTAGTGGCTGATGTGATGTCTGGGGATACTTCTGAACGAAAATGGATGCCTTGTGAGGCTCAGCTAGCGAAGCGCCCGACTCCGCAAGCCTCGCGTGAGACATTATTTTGGTGGGGAGGGAGTCAAAAGGGAGTATAAATTAAGCAGATTCGGAAAGATTCCTATGTAGTTTACGGTCTGAATGTTTCATATTTGTTATGTATGCGTTCTATCCCGACATTCCATTATTATTATTTGTAATGAAACCAATACAGACTGAGATGCAGAAGGTAATCTTGAGTTTCTTAAATTTGTGCGAATGCCGTCTCTTTGAGAGCGGAGATTGACTTCAATCTTCTCGCGAGTAATCTTAAAGCCATCGTGTTCTAACTCTAATCTTAAAGTCATCGTGTTTTCACTCACCTAGCGGCCTTGTTACACTACCCAGCGGCCTTGTTACACTACCCAGCGGCCTTGTTACAATACCCAGCGCCCTTGTTACACTACCCAGCGGCCATGTTGCCAGCTGTTTTCTGCATTGGTAATGAGACGTTCCGGATGCGGTCTCTTTTTATGCCGCATTCTTTTTAAAATGATTGAGGTCTTAAGTGTTTTATGTGCAACCTATTGTGAAATACGTACAGTTTCAGCATTGAGATCCGCCCGCACTGAGCATGAGTGGGGTCATTTCATGATTAGCTGCCAAGCTTCATTTAGGTCGGATAATGGTCATCGGCCAGTCTTCTGGGAATCGCTGAGCGCTCCTGGTACTGGCGTGATTGGATGCACTAATTTACCAAAGTAGCCTGATATGTGACATTTGCACTGAATGCAGAGTTCAGAATTATCCTGAAAATATGTATGCTAAGTAGAACTGTCCTTGTTCAGACGGAGGCCGCTCCCTCCCGTGGTTGTCGGGTACTCCGGCCGGCCATGTTCTCGTACAGCCCGCCCCGGCACCCGCTCCATGTTTGGCCTGTATCGAGGTTGTGACTGGCTGGAGTCTCGCCGGACATCAGCATCGAATGGAATTAGTAACGTAAATGCAGAACGTGCCGTACCCTGAATCCGCGCATTGCGTCATCTTGGTCTGACCTGTCTAACTCGAATTTTGCCGGTGTCTCATTCGGCATTAGGTAATGGATCATGAACCATCGCTTCGTCTCGTGTTTTCCGGCCGGTCGAATAGCATTCTTTGTACCAAAATAAACTGAGTGGGAATAACTAAATTGAAAATGAGCCATCTGATGCAGCAGCGTGAGCTGGATCATGCGCTGGAACCGAGTCAGCCTCACCCCCCACCCCCGCCACTCGCCTCATCCCAAGTCTCTCAGCGTTCCAGCGGTGGTTAGCAGGCTGACTGTGCCGTGTTTCCAGCGGTGGTCAGCAGGCTGACTGTTGCGTGTTTCCAGCGGTGGTCAGCAGGCTGACTGTGGCGTGTTTCCAGCGGTGGTCAGCAGGCTGACTGTGCCGCGTTTCCAGCGGTGGTGGACCGGTACCGGGGCCGGGTGGAGCGGCTGGAGCCTCAGGTGGACCAGGTGTTCCGGCTGGAGCGGGAGGAGCGGGAGCTGCGTGCCAGCGAGGCTCAGCTGACCAAGGCGGAGCGGCAGCTGACGACGCCCGGACAGCGCCCCCGCACCTGGTTCCAGACACAGCAGCAGCGGGCCGACGCCAAAGGTACGCCGGCGCTGGATGCCGAGCAGTAGCAGTTGTGTGCGGCGTCGGTTGGATGCTTAGAGCTTTTGTGAAAGACTGAAATTATGTCTTCGATCGGAGTCCCTTTCTCATTCAGCTAAACCTTATGACTAGTGGATTGAAGCTAACTTGTTGGCGTCCTCCCACCAGCGCGCGTGTAGACAACGCACAGGGTGGGCCAAAAGGTCGTTTTCAGCTAAACTTTGGATTATGTTTACGGTAATTCTCCCCAAGATTAGAACCAGGGTCCTTTTGCGCACATGACCGATAATATCAGTTCACCTTGCGTCTGTGTCAGGCCGATAAGTGCTTCGGGAGTTGCGTGACGTCATAACAGATGTCGAGTCCCTGCCTTGCATCAATCGTAAATGTGGATGTCTGGAAAACGGGTTTGTCACTAAGATCGGTCTGCTTCCGGACTGGGGATGCTTTAGGGTGACATGATAGGATAAATTGGTAAAAAGGTAGTCGATTCAGAAGAAAAACCGACGGGAATATTTTTTCGATGGGAAGCGCCGGCTGGAGAGCCGCTCTCCAGTTTGCTCTCGCGCGTTATCAATCGAGTGACCAAGATCGTCAGCGCGAATGCTGTTGGAAAACGGGGCCACGATAGTGCGGATATCAGATAAGAAATTGACGGAGAAAGGAAAGTAAATCTAAAAATTATCTGGTCAACGCGTTTGAGCGCATTTCAAGCCCTTGAAACAATCGTTTCGGCTCAAAACCTCGGAAAAATAGCGCAAAACAGGTTTTGTTTCTTCAAAATGGTGGAGCATGAGGAACGCTGTACGGAGATATGTATCTGCCGTCAAGATCCTGCACTCCTCGAATCCGTAAAATGGTCGTGTGTGGGCCAGGCAGAAAGAGGCAGTTTTAACAAGAGCAATGGTGAAGAAAAAATCCTTCGGGGATCATGATATGGGAAGCGATTAAAGGGAGATACGCGAAAAAATTATTATTGTGGTTTCTTGCTATTTGAAAAATCCTGATTACGAAACTCTCAATTATTTTTGTATCTTCGGTAAAATTTTGGGAGGCCACTCACTTATTATCGAAATAGGTTAACAGTTCCGATAAAATGCTGAAACCTTCACCCATCACTTACTTTTTGAAAACTATTTTAAGTTGAAAAGTACTGTTTTTTTGTAATAAAAATGTCTGTTCTCCTGTATTTTTATTTAAATTAGTTTTACAAAGACTTTAAAAACTAAAAAATGCAGCCAGCGGCTGAGACGCCGATCATTCGGACGGAGTCGGGCAGGCGGAGGTTCCTGTACAACGCTGTGAGATCTTACAATGACCTTCCTACCAATGTCCGCGATGCCACAAACATCACTGTGTTTAAAACACGATTAAAAGTGTATCTCGGGAGCAGCAGCTGAATGATGTTAACCAACAGTCTGGCAAGTGTGTGCATGCAAGGGTGAGCGTCTAGTTGTGTCTGGTTTGTTTCATCGTTTTGTTTTCATTTACTTGACCCGGGGTGAAGAATAGCCATGTTTGATGGAATTGCCTTGAATGTGAAAATAATAATAATAATGAATTAGTTTGCCCTAAAAACGAAAAAAACATAATTACTCAAGTCTTCAGCGGTTTCGTACCTCGGGTCTTGAGTCATTTTCTGCTTCAGCCCCAGGATGACAAAACTTTTGCGTCAGAAAGGTCACGTGACCCCCCTATGAATTGGTTGTACCTTCTGATTGGTCAATTGTGGTTTCTTAAAAGTCCTATATTTCTGTTTTGATATTATTTTTGGTTGTAGCTTTTTTAACATAATTTGTTCTTCAACAGTTCACAACTTTCAAGTCACTGCTTAAGAAAAATAGGACCGTTTTTTTTAGAGAAATTGATAGCCTTAGCCGGGGGTACGTCATTTAAACCGATAAGAGGTGTACCGGTAAAGTCGTCTAGAAATGTTGACTTTGAGAGTGATTTTAAGGCATTTGCAGGCTGAATTCTCAAAAATGAGAATAGGACATCTGAAACAACTTTTAATGACCTTTTGATCTAGCCAATAATTTTTTTCCCTTTAATACCGAGTCTCCCAGAGTTGCATATTCTGCAACAGAAGGAAACGCTCAATTCGGAGTACTTCATCGATGCGATCCTGGACAAGGCCCTGCTTCCTGCTCTTGGTCGTTCTGTCAGGACGGGTACTGTTCTGTGGAGAGATGATGCCTGAGCACGGGACGGCGGCTCAAATGTCCAGTAGGCTCTAGGATTAGTGCCAACCACACGATCATGTCGGGGTTCTGGGATGGGCTGACTTAGCCGGGGAGCCACCCAGTGAAGAGCCTCGAAAAAAGAGCTGACCAAGCGACGCAATGTAGTGCGGACCAGCGTTCGGGCTTGTACGCAAGAGGACCCGGTGACAGGCATGCCAAAACCAGTGCACTGGTGTATGCAATACCTTGATGTATGATATCTCTGGTGTTATGATGTAATATCTGTGGTGTATGAAACATCTTGTACTTTGTGTTTTTTTAGTATCAGAAAGGTGAGGACGAACTTTTCGGACACGCTGTAAGTGTTAGATACGCTGGATAGTGCCACCATTGGTGGGTTAGTCCTATTGAATGCCTGTAAACTGGGGCCTTCGCTGGATAGTATGGTCATAAACTGAGGTCTGGCCTTAAAATGGAGCATTTCCTTGTGCTTTACACAGAAATGACTCCTTGCTTAGCTATGGTCGCCTGTGTGCTTGGAATGGGGTGGTGCAGCAAGAATGTGAACTCACTTTAAACTAAAGGCTTCCGGTCAACATGCCACGCCAACGGTGAAATACTTTAAAACACCTGTGTGGAGGTGACGTCACAGCACTCATAACATTGTCAAAGCCAAACAATCATCGCCAGCCACACTTTTGCACCCCCCCCACCCAGAGACTTAATTATAATGAGACTGTCGGCCATCCTCCAGAGGCGGCTAAGCTGGAGACCGAAGCTGAGGGCGCGGCCAAGCCCAAGAAGAAAAAGAAGAAGAAGAAGCAGGAGGTGACGTCGGAGCAGCGTGTGGAGAAGGAGCTGCAGAAGCGTATGCTGCTTCAGGCCAAGGCAGCCAAGCGTGCCCTGAAGCGCTCCGGAGGCACTGCGCTCCAGCCAGGTTCGGTGGTGAATCTCTTACCTAACTCGGGCGGTACGGGAGTGCCGGTGTCTCACGGTAATTGTATGGCAGATTTTTCACCAGGCCGGGTGCTTTCCGATCCTTGTTTTCGCATCGGTTTTGTATGTTTAATCAGAATGTTAGGCCCCATCGTGTCCTAGCCGCTGACTTGGTGTTTGGCTCACAGTGAAAAAGAAGTCGAAGGGCAACAAAAAGGGCCTGAACCTGACCGCCGAGCTTACGGATACCAGCACCCGCGCTGTCAAAGGTTACCGCCACAGGTGGGTGGATTCCACGTCTGAAACGTTGCTCATTTGAACCGACATTTACGGACCGAGGGAAGGATATTGTTGAACCAACATAAGTAAACACGTCAAGAAGTTATCTAATCAAACTAAAATGGCTTTTCGTGATTGACAGTCAAAATAAGGTTACTAGAATCCAGGCCAATTGCTCTGGTTGAGCGAAAGTCAATGAATCCGCATAATCAGTGTTGTTGACGCTCCTGTGCACCTGCCCCCAGGGCGACGGAGAGCATCCGGGAGAAACAGGCAGAGAAAGCGTGGCGGCGGCGGCGGCAAGACCCGGGGCCGGGGCGGACGCGATGCGTCCCGTGGTCGGGGCGGACGCAGAGGTCGCGACGCGTCTCGAGGACGCGGCAGAGCGGCCTCGTCCTTCAGCGAAGAGAAACGCGACGGCGGTGGCGGGGGCAGGGGAAGTTTCAGAGGGGCCGGTAGGGGAAGTTTCAGTAGCGGCAGCAGGGGAGGGTTCAGTAGCAGGGGCAGGGGAGGCTCAAGAGGGGGCGGCAGGGGTGGATCAAGAGGGGGCAGTAGGGGAGGATCAAGAGGGGGCGGCAGGGGAGGATCAAGAGGGGGTGGAAGGGGAGGCTCCAGGGGTTCGGAGGGAGGGTTTAAAGGACGGGGCGCAAGGTGACGAACAGCTCGTGGGATGTAAAGAATATGGGCACGTAGCTTTGGTGTGTTTGAGAGGCGAATCTAATACATTGCCTTTTGTACAGTGCGGTTTTCTCAGCGGCCAGTGTCTGTTACGAATAATCATACGCGTCTCCTGACCCATTGGAATCCAGGCAACACTGCGCTCGGGCCAGTTGCACCAGCCGATTATTTTGCTACCGCAACAGTTGTAAATCCCTGATTCGAATCCAGGCAACACCGCGTGGGCCGACGCACCGACCGGTTTTTAGCTACCGCAACAGTTCTAATCCCTGAAGAACACGCGGAGTCGGAGTATTTTGGCGGGTTGACGTCGAGGTAACGTTTAAATGGAATAGACCACTTTGAATAGGTCTGAAATTCATGAAACCACATTTTGTTTCTAACCCCAATCGCTCAGAACGAAGATATCGCCTCTTTACTACGCTGGCTTTTACTACTCTACGCTGGTTGGTTTGCCGGGGAAGCATCGCGTGTAATCACGAATCTGGCGGCTTGCAACATGTAAGGTTGCGTGGCCAAGCCATTTGTTAACACTTATCGCGTGACATGCGCTGCCAAATGGAAAGGAATTCTTTCATGACTTGAGATAAGTAGTAATCTTCCCGCTGCTTTGAACTTTAGCGCTTGCGGAAATTTTACACAGAGCTTTGGGTGAAATTAGATATGCCAATAGTGGTTTCTCGACACGCTCTACAGAAGTGCTATCTCCGTTCAAAACCTATTACAAAAGTGGGACACTCCCTTTAACACGCGCCCCGCTAGGGTCCCTGGCATGACGCGCCCCGCTGGGGGGTGGGAGCGAATTTCGCCCCCTCCGTATCTCATTTCCCAGGAAAGCTAAAGAAAAATTACGGACGGTGTTTGAAAGCTTTTGAAGAGACAGAGAAATTATAAAATTTTATAATCGATGTATTTTTATTTCAGGTCAATATTGAGGTCAGCATAGGTAAAAAAGGTCCCATAGGCTTACAACAGGGCAGTGTACGTTTCCCCCTCTAAATTTTTACTCAGCGGAGCTAGAGAAAATATTAATGCATCATTGGATTCCTCTCATTGTGGCGAATCCAATGATGTATAATATGACCTTGCTAGGTCAAATTGTGAGAATGACCTAATCCATTGAGCTAGGTCAAGGTCACAGGGTGACCTGGTATAGTCATGTTGCATATAAATCGACTCCCCGTGACAATACAAGCACAACGCAAGAAAAATGGGAGCTTTATCTCAATTCAGAGAGAAGTTATTGGCAAAACAAGCACTGTATGCTCCTGTGACCTGACATGACCTTTGAGAGGTCAGATGGTCAAAAACTCAACTTTGTGGTCAAGATTGTGGCAAGAATACACCGTTTGAGCATTTCCAGTTTTATATATCCTGTATTTACCGAAAACGAGCCCTTTCTATTTTTCTCCATAAACTTATAATGGGATGACCCAAAAATTGACTCCGCCTTAGATCAACAATATCAAAGTTCCGAGATAGCAGATTTTTAGACCCTAATGGCCTCATCATATTGTGAAAGTTTCAAACTGATCGGTTGGCTGATGCTCCTTAGGTGCCGCTTCAAACTCGTAATTTTAGGTTTTGAGGTCGGGTCGCTTGACCTTAGATAGCTCCTTGACCTGACATGACCCGGCCTAAACAAATTGTGAGATTCGTAAAATTGATCAGGGATAAGGTACTGTGAGTTTCGTTGTTGTGCGTCTCTTCGTTTTTGCATATCCGGGGAAAACCAGGAGGGGGGGGGCGAATTTCGCCCCCCCTCCAGCGGGGGGCGTGTTAAGGATCATAACTGTGGCGGGCTCAGAATTTCACTGGTGCATTGGCTACCAGGATTCCAAAACGTGTTCAGGTGAAATAGAAATGCGCTTTTTATTTCCACCACTCTAACGCTGTCTGAAACAATACCGGCTGTAAAGGAATCTAGTTTTGCTGATATTGGTGGGCTGATTGTCGCCCCACTCCGAAAAGGACCTGTGCGGGGGTGTGGCTTTCCACTCACGCTTGTTAAATAGACTTTGATCACATTCGTGTTGATTTATTCACAATTTTACAATTATGACATTCCTCCTGCGCTCCACAGCGTTTGCCTTGCAGAAAGGCGTGGGCCGTCACGGACACGAGCCGACCTGTTCGATATTTCACACTTTAAAGTCGTTCACATCAATTATCATTCATCAGAGAATATTCGGGATTCGGGGGCTGTCTCGGCGCCAAACCATTAAGCCTGTTTATAGATAAGAAATATGATATCTGAATATGATTGCGACGGGTTTTTAGTGGCCATTTCTTTGAATGTTACTCTTGGGATGGCGTTGTTTCAGTGAAACCTCCCTGTTCACCTGACACGATAAGCAAATTGAGCCTCGAATTCACACCGGTGGTATGCAAAACGGAGAACAAATGGAGAATAACTGCGTCACGGAGAATAAACAATGGTGAAAATACAAAAATCTTAAATGTTTACATGCACTAGGGCTGGAATCATTTTCGTTTAGATTATATGGGTAGAGACAAACGACTCGATACAAAACCTTACATTTTCCGCGGCCATTATGTGCCTGGACTTTTGTAGAAGTAAAATAATCTAATCCAAGAGGTCGGATGTCGAAAAATAAAGTGTAGGAACTTCCGGGTTCCGTATATTGGGGTCAATTCTGCACGCAGCACGTGCCAGAATAAATAATCTCAAAGGATCGCCAGCGTTTGTCACGTGGCAGTTCTCCGTGCAAAGATTCACTGGTCGAACTGAACTGAGTTACCTGCCCTACACGAACGAACTGACCATTGCCCGCGAGTCTAGAAAAAGATCGGGAAGTGTTTACGACAGCAGATCTGTCCCTGTGGTGGCGACCTTGGTCACCTGGACAAATCAGATGCACTTGGTCGGTCTTTTCCCGTTTCAGTCGAACTCCCAGCTAAATTTCTGGTGATTATTTCAGTGGCCGGTCACAAGTAACTCGTATTTGAGGGGGTTTCGGAGCGATCGGAAGCCTATGGTGGGTACTGAATGCGCGGAGGCATGCTAGCTCATAGAAGATCGTCGAAAAGGTCTCCGCTGCTGCAAAATATAAAAATAGTTGGTAGATTAACAAAGTCAAGGGCGAATACCCACCACGCAGAATCGCCTCATTACCTCACAACGCTATGTCGTAGACTTGAACACCAAACAGTCCATTATGTTGGACGTCCGCACGACCACGCCACAGATATTACAGCACGTCCTTTTAATGCGACACCAATGAACGATTACAGGCGGCCTGGATATCACAATATCTCGCCGGGGCGGCGGCGACCCCCAGTGAACGCCCACTGAGACACACGCTCACACTCCAACACCGCCCAGTGACCAGGACCAACTCCACAGAAGGCTGCCGTGATTGTGGCCGAGTCTCTAGCGGCTCTCCAGATACCCTCCCCCTCGTAATCAGCACGCACACGCGAGTCCCCAGTGGCTCCCCCTGGTACCCATTCCCTCTAAATCAGCGCGCGCACGCGTGGGTTTATGACAGAACGAGGTAAGCGCAGCAGTCTGCATCCGCGACACGCACATCACGATTGTCCGCGACGACAGAGGTAGCCGCGCTGGACCGGCAGGCGGCTCCCTCCCCGGCGACATCGGCGCCACAGTCGGCCGACTACCAGGACAGCAGTCATCAGCATAGATAAAACGCATCGTTCAGAAGCCGGTCTCTCCCGGGGGCCGGAGTTTGTAAACGATGGCGTGCCCGATACCGCGGCTCCATCGAGCCATTTCAGAGGAAGCTCACCTGGGCAGAGAGAAAGGGCGGGGCGGAGAGGACAGGTTTGCGACCCACACGAACATTGCTACGTTTGTTTTTAGCTAAACTAAGGGATCTCAATTTACTGAAAATACGATATCTAGCGAAACTATGACTCTATGATTATATTGCAATGATAATGGTGACGCCACAGCGTTCGCACTCAATTGACATCAACCGAAGTCGGCCGCGTGACGCCCCGATTACAGACATAGGCACACGACGCCCGGAGGCAAGGAGGGGCACTTCAGACCAGCTCACCTACACTACACATCCGGGTATGAGAATACAGTGGCGAAAGTCCCCATCAGGTAACACCAACACACGATGTCCACACCCAACAGGCTGTCCTAGAAAGCGCTGTAACGACACACCGATTCGATGACGAGTCGCTTTTCGGGAATCTTGGCGCGACGAAACACTTCCGTTTGCTACCAGGGAACGGGCAAAGACGATCGTTATGTGGAGTTAATCAAGTTCATTATGAATTTTGAATGGCGAGCCAAATCCGCAATTTTCTCTTAAATATAATATCCACTTTTTGCTCTTGCACGCACTTCAGAAGAGGAAACATGGTCAGATTCTAGTGTACTGCTTTGTCTCATGAAAAAACAGCTATCACAACGAATACATGTTAGATGTTGGAATTGGGGAATTTCACAGCTTCCACACGATCGAGTACAATACTTCTAACAAATCTAAACCTTCAGACACCGAGGCTTGGGCCACTGAGCGCACACGCAAAGCCACAGAATAAACCACTCAATAGCCCAGCCTCGGCACCTCACAATATCCGGCGCCTCGTCACTTGCACCATCTTTCCGGTCCAAATACCTGCCTACAACCGGTTCCCATCCATTGTTTTGACGGCGACCTGAGCGCCCCTGGCGGCGACCGGCTACACTTCGCTTCAGGACGCCGGGCGGAGCCGCCTTTATCTGGCGCCCTCCACAACGGGCGGGGCGCCGCCGTCCGGGGCCTCGGCGGGTGCGGGCGCGGGCTGCGCGGCGGCGGGCGGTGAGGCCCCGCGCGCTGCGGGTCGTAGTTGACTAGCCGGCGGCCTACCAGATACCTGTCAGAGGGGGAGGGGAGGTTCAGTCATTGGGCGAGGAAACTCCCATGGGAGAGGTGTTATTGCAATGGGGGGTGCTGATAGTGCTGAAATCGTCTGGACCTGGCAAAAGTTTGGTACCTGGGATAAGAGAACAATGCCCAGGACAATTAGGCTCGAGCTTTAAAAAGTCGGCATCTAGGGTAGCTTAACCAATAGAAGGGATTATCCGAGAGTACGATGCCCTAAGACCAAGTTTGCTCGAAATGCGACGTCCTGAAAGGCTAACTATTGAGGCAGTTTGGGATAAGGACGGGAATTTCGGTCATTTCCGCATAAGAAGCTTGCAGTACAAAGGCAGAATCAGGACACGTATACATAGAGTTGGAATTACATTTCGTAAGATTAGAGAGTTGTGAGACGAGGGCCCTTCTTCAGAGAGCGGAAACATAATGAGGCCGGAAGCTGCTATCCCGCAGTACTTACTTGTCGTTTTTGATATGTTCGTAGAGTTTCTTGAACTGCTGGTACTGGCCGATCAGCATGACCACCAAGAAAGAGACGATCACGAGGAACGGGTACACTTGCCGCTGCACCATGTAAAGCGTGCTAGAGCGCGACACTGCGGCGGAGAAACGTTCAGTCAGACCCCAGCCGGGGGCGCCCGCGGGTGTCGGCTAATTTCACCACTGGTCTGGTGTATATAAAACTCTGAAGCAGGTGCGGTAAATCTCGGGCAATACTGAGCTGGTAGGTCATGAAAAATGAGCACACCATTGCGGACTGCGAACCCTACAACTAATTCCTATCATAATTTGGATACCTTAAACAGCCTCCCGGTTTGTTTTCAACACCAACTCAAGAAAATATGCTCAACTTTAGCAAAGTAAACTTAGAACAAAGTGAAGCAGATCAGATACGGCATCACCAGCGTCCATCACGTACGGAACAGCGGAGCGAAGGTGTGCACGAGCGCGTAGGGGACTGCCAGAGCCAGGCCGATCATGATGACCAGAGGCAACGCCAGATGCTGCAGCACAGAGCGCAGCTGCAGGTTCCGCAGCCCGTTCATATACACCTGGTACAGAGCACAGACGGCACGTCGATACACAGAGCAACACAGAGAGACACAGAATAGCGCAGAGCACAGCTGCAGGTTCGGGAGCCCGTTCATATACACCTGGAACAGAGCACAGACGGCACGTCAGACACAGAGGGACACAGAGAGACACATAATAGCACAGAGCATAGCTGCAGGCCCCGGAGCCCGTTCATATACACCTGGCACAGAGCACAGACGGCACGTCATACACGGAGTAACACAGAGAGACACAGAATAGCGCAGAGCCAGCTGCAGGTTCGGGAGCCCGTTCATATACATCTGACACAGACGGTACGTCAGACACAGAGACACAGAATAACACAGAGCGCAGTTGCAGGTTCCGCAGCCCGTTCATATACACCTGGTACAGAGCACAGACGGCACGTCATACACAGAGCAACACAGAGAGACACAGAATAGCGCAGAGCACAGTGCAGGTTCGGGAGCCCGTTCATATACACCTGAACAGAGCACAGACGGCACGTCAGACACAGAGGGACACAGAGAGACACATAATAGCACAGAGCACAGCTGCAGGTTCGGGAGCCCGTTCATATACACCTGGAACAGAGCACAGACGGCACGTCAGACACAGAGCAACACAGAGAGACACAGAATAGCGCAGAGCGTAGCTGCAGGTTCCGGAGCCCGTTCATATACACCTGGCACAGAGCACAGACGGCACGTCAGACACAGAACGGCATAAAGAGACAGGGCAACACACAGAGACACATAAAAACACAGAGCTGAGACGGCACGTCAGACACGGAGTACCATACAGAGACAAAGAATAGCACAGAGCGCAGCTGCAGGTTCTGCAGCCCGTTCATATACATCTGACACAGACGGTACGTCAGACACAGAGACACAGAATAACACAGAGCGCAGTTGCAGGTTCCGCATACCCCTTCATATACACCTGGTACAGAGCACAGACGGTACGTCAGACACAGAGCAACGCAGAGCAGCACACAGAGACAGGGAAACACACAGTGACACAGAACACTACACAGAGCGGTAAAAAGCGCAGCTACAGGCTCCGTAGCACGTTCGTAAACTCAAAGAAGTACAGAGAAACAGAAAAGACGGAGGTGCGGAACAGCACAGTGCGAGGCTGCAGAGCCCCGCCTATTTCCGCATACCTGTCGCTCAGCACAGAGGGCAATGTGACCACAGAGCTTGTGCAGAGGCACAGACACGCGCCGTATTCACAGATCACACTGCGCCCACGGCAACCAGCCACGCAACAGGCGCCGCTCCACACTTTCCTCTTTACAGGAAACGTAAAATCAGAGGTTCTCCCAACGTCGTGAGTTTGTTACGGTTGATGGACACGACGTACCTGTTCCAGCGCCTCCTTGAGCCACCAGTTGGGGCCCATCATTGTGATGGCGCACGTGATTTTGGTGTACAGCACGCCCAACGCCCAGTCCTGGAACAGACCCCGAAAAAACTCACTTCTAAGCAAGCAGCCGTGCTTGCTAAAGGACTACCCAACATCACAGGCTGTACTCTCACCACGCCCAGGCCCCGTCCAGCCGTGATTGCTACGGGACGACCCAGCGTCAGAGACTGTACTCTCACCGCGCCGTGTGGCCCACAGAGGTGGGATATATACAGGCCTACCTACGGCTCGATCAAGACGTCGAGTACTGTCGGCGCGTATGCTGTGCCGAGCGACGTCGCTTCCCGAGGGCGACCCCTCCGGGAGGTTGCCGAGGCCGCCGCACCCAGGCGCCTGGCCACGTCCGGCTGGCGAGACTCCGGCCGGGAGGCAATGGAAGAGGCCGGACTGTCGGGGGTCAGAGTGGAGGAGCGCCTCACCGTACTGCCCCACCATGGACCACCAAGGGAAGGAGTTAACATCTCGCTGGATGTTGGCCCGCGGGGCCGCCGGAACGCCCCTGACGCGGTGCGCCGCTCCGCAGCGGAGGAGCACCTCACCGAGCTGCCACAAGAGGCAACCTGGATCTGGTCCGACGGTTCCGCCGTTGGTGGCACATCCTTGGGCGGCGGGGGCCCTCTTGTTCTCCCGTCCGGCGAGACCGGAGGTGCGGGGCGGCCGGGCGACTGTGCTCCGCACTCGCGCGGCTTGCGCGTTGGGGCCGCGCTGGAAGCCTTCCCAGCCTGGGGGCGTCCCGTGGGCTCCCGCTGGTCGTCGCCTCGCTCCCAGGCGGCCTCTCCACCCTGGCGGGGGCCGCGGGGCCGGCGCCGTTGGGCTCAATATCTGGCATCTCCTCTCCGCCATCGACAGAGGCCGATGTTATCTGCGTGGGTCCCGGCCCTGCGGCCTCGGGACGAACGCGCCGACACTCTGGCGAGGGGCATCTGGCCTGCCCAGCGAGTGCCAGTGATGTGGACGAACTAAGGCTGTGGCCCGCGCACCCAGAGATGGATCGCGGGCTGGCCGGGCCTCCAGCGCATTGGGGGTCCTGCCGCCCCCGTCCCGGCGTGCAGAGGCGGCCGTAGACGTGCACCGTGGGGCCGGCCACTGGGGCCGGTCTCCTCCTCTCGCATGGCCGACCCCCTCTCCGGTGTGTTCGCGTGCGCCGAAAGGTGCCCGGGCGTTTGGCCGTTTGCCGGGGCCGCACGCCGGGCTGCTCCTGCGCTGCCGTCCTGCCGGCGCCCGCCTGGCCATCGGGCGCATCCCATCGACCCGGGCAGCTGCGGGACGGCGACCTGGTGGCGCCTTGGCCGGCGGCTACCTCTGCCGGGGCCGTGGGCTTGGTCAGGCCGGGTCAACAGGTGGGATATATCGACAAGCATGCATTTACCAAGAATAAAAATTACGAAAGAACAGGTCCTTGGAATATTGACTTTTGAAAGGCCAAATAGAAAAACAACCACGGAAATCTTCCGACTGACAACAAAATCATTTCCTGGGGGACATATCATTTCCTGGAGGCAAGGATTACTACGACAAAGGCTTTAAACTACGCGTCTGACCAACTGCCAATAACGAAACGTGAACATCGGCTTCCATCACTAAAATCTGCCCTGCCGTCACCAACAAATGACAGCGACACCCTTCTCGCCCATATCGAAGGGAGTCACCATTCACGGCTTAGATCAGCCAAAAGTCGCAAATACCCCACCCCACCACTCGACACAGCTCTTACCCTCTCACTCACCTGGAAGACGAAGAAGACGGGCGTCTGATTGAGCGGCACCCTAATGGGCGTGATGAAGACCAGCTCCAGCAGCAGGCCGTACAGCAGCGGCACCACTCCCACCAGCACCACCAGCGCTACCGTAGCGCGCAGCACAGTAGCAGCCCACTGCTGCAGCCGGGTCGCCACCCCGGCCCATCCGAGGGGCAGCCAGCTGGCGGACAGCACGCAGAGCCGCACCAGCAGCCAGCAGGCGTACAGGCCACAGGCGGCCGTGTACAGCTCGTGGGCGGGGCCGTCAGTGACCCAGAGGGCCAGGATGAGCCGGCCCGTGTGTACCGGCACGGTCAGCATCACCACGCTAGAGGCCAGCAGCGTGATGCACATCAGAACCAGCAGACACCCGATCTGCCGGCAGCAGGAGCGGTCACAGGGTCAGCAGGGGGCGCGCTGCTGGGGAGTGACTGTGGCATCAACCCATACGTTAGACGAATTTGGCACGAAGCTTATCTAGTCTCTCAAAGTCCGATTGACAATGCTGCAATGATTAATATTATAAATTGTTGGCAATTCATCTACAATTAACATATCGACGACGTGCTCACTGCACTCGTGAGGAGACGTCAAAACAGCAAAGCTTCCACAAGAATCATCCCTATCGAACAAAGTGGCGTCCCTCCCAGGCGCCCACTCACCCGTCGTTCCCAGTTCCCAATCGTCCAACCCCCAGGCGCCCACTCACCCGTGGTTCCCAGTTCCCAATCGTCCAACCCCCAGGCGCCCACTCACCCTCCATACCCAGTTCCCAATCGCCCGACCCCCAGGCGCCCACTCACCCGTGGTTTCCAGTTCCCAATCGTCCAACCCCCAGGCGCCCACTCACCCTCCGTTCCCAGTTCCCAATCGCCCGACCCCCAGGCGCCCACTCACGCGTGGTTCCCAGTTCCCAATCGTCCCACCCCCAGGCGCCCACTCACCCGTGGTTCCCAGTTCCCACTCGCCCGACCCCCAGGCGCCCACTCACCCCTTCGTTCCCAGTTCCCATTCGCCCGACCCCCAGG
Organism: Lepas anatifera; assembly: GCA_034440635.1. Classification (NCBI taxonomy): domain Eukaryota; kingdom Metazoa; phylum Arthropoda; class Thecostraca; family Lepadidae; genus Lepas; species Lepas anatifera. The sequence continues at coordinate 518,231 of JAOTON010000332.1, forward strand.
CGCCCACTCACCCTTCGTTCCCAGTTCCCATTCGTCCAACCCCCAGGCGCCCACTCACCCGTGGTTCCCAGTTCCCAATCGCCCGACCCCCAGGCGCCCACTCACCCGCAGCGACATCCAGCGGGGCCGTTTGTACGGCTGGAAGCCCACTGGCGCGTCGTGCATGATGAGAGCCTGGTGGGCGGCTCCTAGGCCGCCGCCCACGCCGGCCGCGCCGCCCGCCGGGGCGCCGTTGGCCTCAGGCGCGCGCGGCGGGGGCGGCGGCGGCGGCAGCGGCCCTTCATAGTTACCACGCTCAATGTCGTCCTCCTGCGGTAGGTACGAGAAGGTGAGCAAACGCATGCGGGTTTACGATCTTAACTGTTACTGACCAGCATGTATATGGTTCTCAGGATCAGTGCACTGCAGTCTCTGTGTCGGCACCAAGTCAAGCGGAACCTCAACAGCATCGGGCCGCTGTGAACTCACTGATGATGATGCGCGCAATGACGGCAGCGCTGAAACAGCACACATCTCGGTTGCTAGCAGTGACGAATTGTAACGGTAGACTCTAAAAATGCCTGTCTCACTGCAATGACTTTTTACAAGTATGTAGCATCTGACATTTACGTGATGAGAGAACTTGCCCTACAGAACAATTCTATACAAGACCACGTATAGGAGGCGCGCCTCTGCCTCCTCAGCCAGTCAGCGTCGGCTCTGACCTGTTCGTTGAGCGGTACGTCTCCCAGGAGGTAGGAGCGCAGGTCGGTCAGGTGCGCCACCGCCGCGCACCACCAGCGCACCAGATGCTTCAGCCACACCTGTCACAGCAGCTCACCCTCAACGGAAAGTACGGCACCGGGACCGGAGACAACACCGACACACCACCCACCACGGCATGTATTCAAACACTGAGGTCCATCGGATATGTTGCGGTATCAAGCTCAAGTGAAAATTTCCTGATTCTACCGTGGGTTGAGATGGGAAGAGGGGCTTGGAGGAGGAGGACCCCTTGATCTTGGGTCTCCCATTGGGTTAGTTAAGGGCTTGTATTACCGTGCCAATGATAACCCATCTGGGACACATCTTGGATCAAGAGGATCTCCAGCATTTGACCATTCAAAGTTTGAAAAACGCGATTCAGAAACCTAACATTCCGAAATCAAACTTTAACTTCCATTAATCTTAAACATTTTGTAGTAATTCAGATGCAATGCCTACCCTCCACGTTGATCGTCTTTACGTCTCAAGTGAAACAAAGCAGGTGATTCAGAAAACGATATGAGGCAGAACCACGTCATTCTCCAGTTCCAACAATGTGCAGTTGGCGCTGGTGCAGGGCAGCACCGTTCGGCAGGGAGGGCGCACCTTGGTGTGGCCCTGCTCCAGCAGAGCTGGGAGGAACACCTGCAGCAGCAGGATCTGTAGCGAGGGCTCCACCACCGGACCCTCGCTGCAACACAGGCACCACATCACCACCGTCAGCACAAGCACGCAGGTACTGAGCATAGCTTCCCGATCAAATTTCCTTGTGGAACAATTCCTCCTTTGCCTCTCCACACCTCTCTACATTTCCTGTCTACTAGATACTCGCCATTAGGCTAGGCAGACCTCGAGTTTTCACTTCCTCAAGGCACAGCATTGCGTCAAGAGACTGTTGGCCGCAGCTCAGTGCCGCCACTTTTCATGCAATGCTTCAATTTTTCAAAACACATTCATAAACTCAATACACAGGGAAAGACCACCATCACTCCCAACAATCACAACGTTCAATGGCTCTCAAAAACGACTCGCGTTACGACGAGTCCGCACTCACTTGACCAGCGAGACGTTGTAGGGGAGGAAGTTGGGCCAGCAGTGTTGTATTAGCCTGACCGGCAGCCACAACATCAGCAGCACGGTGGTGCCGAAGATGACGACAGACGCGATGAAGCGGCGAGTGTGGCGCAGCACCGGCAGGTGGATCATCTGACGTCATACATAACGACATCAAATAACAACAGCAGGGGAGCATCTGAGTTCGCGATTAAATCCCTGCCGAGTACGACGTTATAAAATGAGATCGAGTAAAACGCACGGTAGCAAGGCCAGAAAGACATGGGAATGGTGACACTACCACGATCCGATAGCTTTTGACGATCTTAACCTCCAGCTCGGAGAATCAAGGTCTCATTGAACAAACCGCTTACAATTCAGCCAGAAGGTGCTGAAATCACGGATCCAACTCCAGAACACATTCAACACGGCCGTTACCTCTTGTATGGGGTTGAAGTCGGGGTCGTTGAGGTTTCTGAGGAACCAGAGCACTCCCGGCCGCAGCACCTCGCGCAGCAGCAGGATGAAGGAGGCGAAGTAGAAGACGTAGATCATGCCGACCAACCAGTGCAAGAACATGCAGGATCCGGGCGCCAGCTTGAAGGCCTTCTGTCGGTCCTGAGGTCGGACGGGGGGGGGTGGTGCGTTAGCGCCAGAACGGCGACAACAGAGTACAGGCCGGCCTCAAGGCAGCTCATCAACTAATAAAACTGCTCGATAGGTTAAATGTTCTAAACCCTGGGAGACCACCATGGCTGATACCGTGGTATGTCTCCTAAAGATAGCCAACCAGAATTATTCATATCAAGTATTTTATGCAAAATATTAACGTTACTTTTCATGATTAACGACGCACTTCCGTATTTCTGAATACAATAAACTGAACGAGAGCATTTGTTCGGCTAACAACAATATCACCCCCAAAATCTCGATTGTCCCTATCCCTGGTGCGTTCCAGCCGTCGGGACCGATAGTAGCGGACCCTCCCCTGGTCCGTTACTGCTGTCCAGACCGACAGCGCCCCCGTACCTGGAGGCTGGTGTCGAGCAGCGTGAGGGAGCAGACGTCCAGCCACCAGCCGCAGACCAGCGGGAACACACCGATCTCCACCACGGCCAGCATCGACACCTTCACCACCACGTAGCACACTCCAAGCACGCGCTTCGCCCTGCCGCGCACGGACCGGCAGGTAGAGGATCCACAGGGGGAGTGGCACTGATGACTAGGGGTTCACAACGCACGGCGCCGCCTCACTGAATCTCGTTCTTTGTCTAAGACCTCGCTGACGAGTGGTTTGTACGGTATGACTAGGACGCTTGTTAACAACTCATTCTTGCAGAGCGTGTCCCGTATTGTGAGCCCAATGGCTGACTCTGTTCGAAGTGGTTATAGGAATCGACTGAGGGCAACAGATAACAAGAATACATAGTAGGTGATCGTAGACTAACCTTAGATGGTCGTTATATAGTGTTGGAAAGGGTACTATTATACATCGGCTACCTGCAATGGTTTTCATCACACATGAGGCTGAAAAGTGGGGGGGGGTTAATAAAACTGTCCCTCACTTTAAAAAAATTAATGAACAAAATCACTGAGTGAACAAAATATACTCTAAATACGAGCATGACACTAAAGTAGAAATTTAGTACCGTAACTATTCTATAGGCAGGACCGCAGAGGCACCTGTTCATGGAGAGGACTGAAGCGGCGGTGTGCAGCAGCACGAACATGAGACCGATGATGCAGTAGCCCACCAGGGTGGTCAGCAGGCCCTCGAAGTGGGAGGACATCACCATGTCCTGCACGCGGAACCCCATGATGGCGAAGTGGCCGATGTGGTATGGACAGAACGCTGCGCGGGGGCGGGCTGGGTCAGCCATCATGATGACCGCAGCGTAATAACGGTGAGTGCACCGGAACTTATAAATACGTCACCATCGGTGCTCACATTAACACGAATACATTCAAACGTGAGGTCTTGGAAAACTGCCATTACATTTTTCTATAAAAAAATTACAAAATCATATGCGTGAGCAGACATAATACAGGGTTTACGTCGAGCGATGGAACTATCCTGACTTCAGGGCGTTAGCGAATAGCGTAAACTCACTTGAAGAGTCATTATAAACTTACACAGGAGGGCCAACCGAACACAAGCACGAAAATGAAGGCTCGAGCATGAACAAGATGGCACACCGAACATGAGTATGAACAGAAGGCTCACCGAACACGAATATGAACAGGAGGTCTAACCGAACACGGGTATGAACAGGCGCACTCACCGAACACGAGTATGAAGAGGGTGTTGAGCGACACCACCCAGAACACGTGTTCGAGGAAGACCAGCGAGCCGTCCAGACCCAGCAGCCGCTCCCAGGTCAGCTCCTCCGCCGCCCGGTCCCAGTCCATCGGGTTCCAGTTGTTCTCGTCGGCGCCCGCCGCCCGGTCGCCCTGCCAGAGGGCAGAGATGAGGGGCCAGGAACTCAGCATTAGTCGGGGTCTAGTCTCCCTGACAGGAGGAGGCAAGGGGTCAGGGACTCAGCAGCTGTCGGCGCTTGGTCTCCCTGACAGGAGGAGGTGAGGGGCCAGGAACTCAGCATTAGTCAGCGTTTGGTCTCCCTTACAGGAGGAGGCAAGAGGTCAGGGACTCCGCAGCCGTCAGCACCTGGTCTAGCTGACAGGAGGAGGCAAGGGGTTAGGGACTCCGCAGCCGTCAGCACCTGGTCTCCCTGACAGGAGGAGGCAAGGGGTCAGGGACTCAGCAGCCGTCGGGACCTGGTCTCCCTGACAGGAGGAGAAGACAAGGGGTCAGGGACTCAGCAGCCGTCGGGACCTGGTCTCCCTGACAGGAGGAGAAGACAAGGGGCCAGGGACTCAGCAGCCGTCGGGACCTGGTCTCCCTGACAGGAGGAGAAGACAAGGGGTCCTGGACGTAAGAAGTCATCGGTGCTAGTCGCAGTCGCCCGAACGGAAGGAAAGGCTCGCACTCCTGTCGCTATTTTTCCGGCCAAGTCTGTCGGAAAGGAGATAAAAAGGACAGTGGGACGAGGGGTTTTACAACATTTGGTCGATACATTTCGACACAGTAAAATGCATCACAGCAAACGAAGATTTAACAACACGATGTAATAAAATAAAGCGTAATTAGAGAAATATAATAAAAAGAATCCCTCAAATTTGTGACACAAGTCCATACCCTTAGCACAGACCAAACATTGCACGTATTCCATGAGTTCATGCATGCGACAATGCGCGAAAATATGAAAAAAACATGGATAACACAACTAAGATTGGAACAGGTCAAGTTTCTGCAGTTTTCACCTCCTTCACACTCCTCCCTACCGCGAGACGCAGCAGACGGGTCAGCCTCACCTGGAACACGTCCCAGTTGGCGGCGCCACCTGCGTCTTCGCCTCCCACAGGCACGCCGTTCTCGTCCTCGGCAGGCAGCTCGCCCTCCTCCTGCTCAGGGGCGTCCGCCGGGCCGCCGTCCCGCTCCCCCTCCTCCTGGTGGAGGACAGAAGGGCGTTGTGTGCATTCGCGTGGTACTATGTCAGCTTATGTCTTTGCAATACTTAGTACGCGTCAAAAATGACTAAAGCTGCACCTCCAATCGGCATCCGGCGTATCATCACACAAAAAACAGCTTTCTTAGTAGACCCATTTCTTTCCCACCAATTTGACCTTATCTTCCTTTGCATATGTCGAGATGAGTTGTGCCCAAAACGCGCTTTCATTCTTATATCTGGGTGGTAGGGGCATACCTTTTTACTTAACACACCTCATGGCTTTATAGCGTTATAAGACAAATGTCCCCGGAGACGGTCCTTAAAAAGCAGCCAGTCTACAGCAGCACAGCGAATATCGCTGGCGCGTACAGCCCAGAGTTGGGCCATACCTCGGCGGCGGGCAGTTCCGGGTCCAGCCAGTCGGGTCCGCCACCGTGCAGGATCTGCTCCCGCAGCCAGACCAGGCTGATGAAGGCGCACAGGGTACAGGTGACCACCAGACAGCCCTGCAGACTGTCGCTCAGAATGTTCTCCCTGGAGGCAGGGCAGCAGACATTGTAACGGCCGGAAGCTGGCCTGCATACGGATATTCTCTCAATAGAGACGGCTGCGTTACCAGAACCGGACAAACCGAATGTTCAGTGTTGACGTCTGGTAGATGCAGCTTTGCAATGAGATGAATATACTCCTTATAAAATCGGGCGTGGGAAGGAGGGGTGGGCGTAAAATTTTGCTCCTTCTCATGGAGTCATTGGGAAATATCTATCTTCAGATTCAAATTACAATGTAAAAAACTACCGTTATAGCGCATCATCACAAACATGAACAAAATATCAATCAACAATAAAACAATAGATCAAACCTGTCAATAGATGTCAAACCTGTGAAGAATAAAACAACTTCGACGCCGGTCACCATTCATCCGGTACTCACGAGGACAGCATGTCCAGCGGCAGGCTGAGGATGGAGTTGACGGAGCCGGCGAAGAGACACCGGTAGATCCTGCAGGCGGTGAGGGGCACGATTCCGAGCCAGGCGAAGGCCACTAGGGTGTAGTGGAACCAGAACCGGACGGCGCGCGCCACACTTCCCAACAGGCCCGACAGGATGTCTCCCAGCGGCAGCCGCTTCGGCATGTCCGGCGAGTAGACTGCGGCAGAGGGCGGGGCAGTTTGTACACAGGTGGAAGTCGACGCAGATAAAACACACACGGACAGCCAGTAAACGTGTTGTCAACTTATAATCATGCTCCTCGCCTCAGCACTCCGAAATCTACGAACGCGTTCAGGTTTAATCCTGATCGAAACCACCGCAAATGTCCTGTCTATATGTTCTCTGCTATGTGGTTTCCAATTTTCTCGCAATTGTTTCGTGAAGAATACGACAAATATAAAAGAATAATTGAATCAACGAACATAAGTTAAAACCAGAAAACGAGTAAGAATGATGCTGGAAGGAGCTGTCCTTAACCAGCGGTATATTCCTGCAAAGCCCCAAACCATTGAAATAGCTTACAGGACATGGAACAGCATACTAGCTCAACTGCTCGCATGTCATAAACCACTCCGTCTTCTTTAAAACAGCAACATCTCTTTGTCAATGCCAGGTCTGGCAGTCGGCATGACTTACTGGGCTGGAATGAGAAGCGATGATTACACAGTTCGCAGTACTCTTTCCGGCTGTAGCGCAGCCACTGAATCAAGCATTCCTGGTGGATGTACTTGATGCTGCCCGTGCAGATGCAAGGGTAGAAGAGCGGCCGCTCGTGGCTTCCCTCCGACCGGCATACCCGACATATGTCTGTAAACACAAAACAGAATACAAGTAGTTTTTCTTACTTCGTTCGTCATCGGCTTCTGAAATCGGCGTCATAATACCAACTCAAAATTAATTGGATATGATTTGGATATGTGATATAGAATTTATCTTTATTTATCACGAAAATTTCCAGCTTTGATTTATTAACCACAAAACGATTCCGTAGACTTCAGAACACCTTGCACATGACGATTGAATCCCGCCCTGACAATGCCTCCCCAAGGAGAGAAATCACACAGGTTAAACCTGGGTTATTTAGGTATATGGGTTTGGTAGTGTTCTTAAATGCACCAGCACAGCTATTGGAGACACCATCATTTCAATCCTAGTAAAATTTAGTTATTGTAAGCACACTACAGTGGGAGAAAAGACATGCTTTTAGGACACATCTAAACTCATACTATTTCAGGGAAAATAATATGAAAGATTATCCTACCCACTTCATGACTAAAATATGATCGTCAGAATGATGATAGCATTTACTTGAAGACCAGAGACTAAGGGAGACCAAGGGCTAAGACTCAACTACCAATCCAATTGAAGGCATCACCACGAAACACCTAGGGTGACTCACCTTGTTGTGACTCGTCATCCATTATGAATAAGGCAGACTAGTAGCAGGTTTATCTGTTAAGATATGTCCCAGACTTCGCCCTTCACATTTACCGGCCCTGAAAAGACGCCAAATGTCAACACGATAACTAAAATACGTCGCAGCGCTCTTTGAATGGTTATCTAACAGAAAAATAGCGTATGTGCGTACACTAGACACTTACCCAATAAACTCAATACCACACAAATATCTATATTTATTAGGAGTTTGCTTATGGGTGGCTGAGTGAATGAGTGAGTGAGTGAGTGAGTGAGTGAGTGAGTGAGTGAGTGAGTGAGTGAGTAAGTAAGTAAGTGAGTAAGTAAGTAAGTAAGTGAGTGAGTAAGTGAGCAAGCAAACGATCGTTTGATTGAGAGATTTTGGGGCTGTACTGAGCTCATGTGAGTTTACCTATCTTTGTAGGAATTGCATCATACAAATGAGTAGCCAGGTAGTCTTATATAACTTGGATCAGGCTTTCTATCTATTCTTGTGCAATGAATTCACTTTCCTACAGCAGCATACATCATTGCAAGTAAAACCAGTCTTCAAAAAATAGAAATGAGAAAATGATCCAAATTTACAACCACACACTGAGTAAAACACTTCTATTAACCAACAAGCATGTAAGATGTGAGGAAAAGGCTACCAAGCTTGAACTTTACCAAAACATCTTTCTTCAACCTTACATCTGCTTTTAGCTAGTCATGCCAAACCAGTGATAGGCAAAACACAATAGCTTTAAATTTAATTTCAAATGGCAGACTCTATGGCCTCCAGTAATATCTGTCTCTATAAATATAAGAATACAGTGGAACAGCCACAGCCCAGGGGGCCAATGGGCAATAGCCCTACCTTTGGTTGATCTTTCCCATGTATAGTAAAGAAAGATATGGTATAAATGAATGTTATATTAATACCCAAGCCAGATTGAAGCCAGAGCATCAACACTGGTGGAGATAAAACGCATGGTTGCTTTGCTCCATCTGGTTCACAGAGTCATACTGTTAACATTTCTAAGCTGTTCCTGTCATAACAATTACATAAATATGTACTAGTTGCATACCTACTCTTCTGCTAAAATCAAGCCACTTGCAGCACATACCTTTTTTGGGCCTCACCAGTGAAATTTAAATCAAAATCAAATGGTAGGTGAGGTGCAAGAGATGCCCAGCTATCTATTGTGGGTCAAAATTTGGTGTATCTTCTTCCCTAAGTATCACTCACATAGACAATCAGATGTCCTGCCCTTAACCAGAGCTGGGACTAGACAAGTGTGCAAGTTTTGACTGATGCCTTTGGTATGATTACATAATTAGGTAGGTATTTTTAATAGGGGAATCAAGTAATGGTAACAGTATTAGCTATGCAAGGACAAAAACAGAGTTTTAAGTAGATTTTAAGCATGGGGAGGGACATAACAGCCCTCCTCAGCTTCTATCACTGCTGGCTACCGAGGGCTGAAGGTAGCTTCAAAGGAATCCTGGAGACAGCACTATAAAGAAATCAATGAGTAATCAACTGTGAAACATGTTACAGAAAAAAACAAATGAATTTCTAGAAAATGACCAGCTTTACACTAGAATCCACCACTAAATATCCCTCAAAATACAAAATAGAACAATTTATGTTATAGGAACCTTTATAATTATTCTGCACCACAAGGAGCACATTGACATTGTCTCTACTAGAGTGATTAAACAACCATTCATGGTGGTTGGCACAAGGATTTTGGGCAAAACTGATATTTGTCCTGGCCTTTTGTTGCACACTAGTCCAAGACACCTGTCATAGGTAATCTATTATTATTCATATAGTACGGTAGCTTAGTAGGCAATCATGTATTAGATGTATTAGACATGTGTAAACTTAAGCACAAGAGCAACACAAACATGTGAATATGCTATGCTATGCTAAAAAATACAAAACTGATAGAGTTTCCAGTCAAAATGCATCTTAAAGCCATAATTCTGATTTAAGGGTACTGGTCCATGAAACATAGTTTTTACAATGGAAATGATTACTCTTTTAAGTGTGTGTCCCAAATTCATAATGGATAATGAACTGAGAAAGCATCTTTGTAGACCATGTCAAGACACCACTAATGGTACCTTCATCCCATATCACACAAAACTTTCTATATTCAACTTCTGCACACTATAAAGTTCAAAATCCTGGAGCGTGCGGTGCTCAAATTTCAAATCGTTCATTCAAATACCTTACTCCCATACCTTTCCTTCATTCATGTGTGGCACTTGTACTGCCTTTTTTCGCTGCACGGTCCTAGTGTGTGTGTGTATGTGTGAAATACATGTATGGTTCCAAATAAAGGCCACTATGTCTGGATTTGAAACCATGAAGGAATCCCTTTCCATCTGGAAACACATCACACTACATATGCTTTAAAATGGCATGACTTTTGCACAGTTACATGCTGCAAGCAGCCACCTTAGCTAAGTTTAATACTTAGATGCGACTCAAGTTAACCCAGAGTAGTAATAAAAGTGGGAATATTTTGTTTCAAGCAACTTGAACTGAAGGTAGAAATAAAAGTGGTTTCCTAATTTTCAGACCTGTTGTGTCCATTAAGTCTTTTATAGAATTTCTACCAAATGGTCTATAACATCGAAGTGGAATTGAATGAAAAACTGAAGCACAAGGGATGCCCTGCCATGGGCGAAGACTGAACGAAATGGTAACTCTGCCTTTGAGAAGAATAACAATTAGGGACCAATGTTGCAGACCTGTCAAAATTGATCCAGTCAACACTACACTTTAGCAAAATAACTACTTGCTTACCTCCCTATTGAGGTCAGGGGCACTGCGTCACGCGTCAAATCCGCATATTGAAATATCTTCACGTCAGCAACGCAAAGGATTATACATTTAACCACGAGTAGGTAATAACTCTTCTCTAAACTACACCAAATTTCGAACGAATTTTCATCTATTCCTCGGTGATAGCCCCTGAGATACCACGCACGTCCCGCCGCCCACGAACAACAAGCAGATTGCAAAGGCAAATGCGCAAGCAAGCAAAGTGTGATGATGGGGGATAAGAACAAGTAGGTGGTGGTTGTTTATGAACCGAAGCCTTCCGGGGAGGGCACGCAAAAGTGAGTAGAGCTGCAGAAACAGTAGAAACTGGTCTGTCAACGACATGAGCGATATCGTCAGCTGATAAGAAGAGAAAGTGTCATATGCTTTATTTTTTAGCTTTTTATATTTTTTCCATCAATTATTTTCCCCAGGCTTCTATATCTTGCAAGAAGAAGTTTTTGGTGCATCCTCTTTATTTCCTTACTGCCCCAGAAATGTGTTTTGTTTGTACATATCCAATTTGTCAAAATGTATTTTAACTAAGACAAAAATTAAGAAAAATAATCTAACAATGTTTTACTCCCTTTAAGGCCATTCTGTAGACAAAATTTAAATTTTATGCATTTTACAAACATTTAATACCTTATTTATATTCAGTTTCTTCATTCCAACATTAATCAGCTGTACAGTAGTGGTTTATAAGAATACTGTTTCAGGTATGGTTCTAATGGGCCCACCTTGGTGTTTTAGCCGCCGTCCGCGCCGCTCCTTTCACATTGGAGTAAGGGTGACGTGTTCGCTGTTTTTGTGATTTGCCAATGAATTAGGCGCTACTGTAGAAGAATTAGGAAATATATCATCTCAGTTTATTCCGTGGGTAAGTCCTTACTTGTTAAATTGGTAGGAGTTTTAAGGAAAACTGCTGTGGCTATTTCTCAGGCGTTTATAGCGCACCTGACATCTTCTTAGGATGCCTCTATTTATGAGGCTTTGGTTAGGGAATGGGTAGCGGAAAATGCCACAGGCCCTGTTTGACAAGCAAGCCACAATTTTATGCCAATCTTTTCATTGAAATATACAAAATTATTGGATATAGTGGGTTCAGTACCCAGAAACTGAAGGTACCTGTCTTCTGGTGGAAGAGTCATACCTATTTATGATTTATTTACAAATTAAAGGAAATCTGACACCTTGATGTAATTCTAGCTGTGCTGATTCTAGGGGCAATCTCTGTAAAAATAATAGTCTTGGCCATATTTCTGTAAAAACAGGTAATGGTAATATTTTGCTATTCCTCTGTTGGGACTAAAAAGGGCCCAAATCAGTGGGGGAAACTGTGGTCAGAGTTCCCAAGAATGACTACGTTCCCAACAATGGGAACAATGACCCATATTTGGAAACACATTTGCCATCATAGATTCAAACTGGAATTTCAGACAGCTTGAAACAAATAAAGGTGTATATCTACCAAATTATTTCAATATGTCAGTTTTCCGGAAAAACATGGCGGCCATAGGCGGATCCAGGGGGCAAGGTGGGCACGTGCCCCATAGGCGGATCCAGGGGGCAAAGGGAGTTTGTGCCCCCCCATCGACCCTCTGTGCTCCCTGAAATGGTCACGGGCCCCCCTGAAATGCTGCTTTCCACCCCCCTAGGATGCAAAAATCGGCTCCCACTGATCGGAAGGCATTCCCCGATCAGAAATCCTGGATCTGCCTATGATAGTGGCCCAAGGATAAAGGCCTACCCCTACCCTGCAAGAAGCAGGCTCAAAGGAGTAGAAGGAGGCATAGGCGGATTCAAGTTTTTTTTTCGAAAGGGGGCGTCATCTGAGCAGGGGGTGCCAAATTCTATCATAGGGTGGCTGATTCTCACATCCAGGACTTCTTTGGGGGGGGCTAGGGGCTCAAGCGTCTCCCGCCATAGCCTTCGATCAGTCTCCGCGTATGTTTAACTACATGCACTCTGATATCTTGAGGGGGAGCTTGAGACCTTAGGGAACCCCTATTAGGTGGGGGCAAAATCTTATCGGATATTCACATCCTGGGGGGGGGTGGTGGGAAGTGACATATCAGGGGGCGCCATCAACCTCTCAGGGGGCGCCGTGACCATTTCAGGGGCGCTGTGACCATTTCAGGGGCGCCGTGACCATTTCAAGGGGCGCCGAGGGTTGATCAGGGGGTCGCCGAGGGTCGATGGGGGAGGGGCGCCGAGGGTCGATCGGGGGAAACGTGACCCTCTTTCTCCACCTGGATCTGCCTATGAATGAAGCACCCCAGTAGAAAATATCGAGTTGATGCATCGGGCACCATAATTCATCAAAACACTACGGAATAATTCAAACGATCTTGGGGACAAAAACTACAGGATCTAAAAACTTTCTGATACAAATCAATATAAAAAAGCTTAGAAAATGCAAAAATGCCACTTTTAAGCACTACTTACTTCATAAAAAGATGAAAGGCACGGTTTTCCTCTATTTCCTCATTTGTCAGCACATGGTGGGCAGCAACTGTGTGACTCCAAGAGAAATATTTTTTCTGTCTACAATTTTGGAATTTTGTTCTTATACTACTATTTTTTCATTGAATTTCCCCAAAATTATCTAAAAAAATAATACCTGTCTGGCTGCACAGTTTCAGAGCAATCTTTCCATCGTTCTTTACCGTTGGAGCTGGATCGCGCAGTTTAGACGAATATTTGAGGGAGGGTTCAAAGACAGATTTTCTAATTCAAAGTAGAACTCCCCCTCAAATTTTAAGAAGAGTTAAAATTGACCAGGTAGAAAGATTCCCTTGTCTTTTCTAAGCTCCTGTTGTGTTTTCTGAAAACATCGTTCCAGGCATTCCCATCCTTGGGAACGTGCGTTTCCATTTATGGAAGAAGCGTTCCCAAATATGGGTCAATATCCCCATTATTGGGAACGTAGCTATTCTTGGGAATGCTGACCACAGTTTCCCCCACTGAAATTAGCTGTTTTGTCAAATGGGGATATGAGTTGTTAATTTTCTGTGCCAGATTGAACTGTTTGATTTGTGCAGAAATGAAAGTGCATGCCAAGGTAGCATTTTTAGCTAAGAGGGGTTACCATTATGAAGGAAAGAGACATTTATCAATTTCATTTATTTTTCTTGACATATTAAAACATATTTGAACATTTCAAACTAGTCAATAAGTAAGTTGTAGACATTTTGAATCAACCCTTCCAAAGCCATGTCCTGCTTTTGGATTTAAAGATGTCCAAGCAAGATTAACTTGTCTGGGCAGCACTTCATATTATGTAAACACAACTGGGGGGAGGGGGTTAGGTTCAATAGAGGTAAATTTTACCCTTTTATCTGTGATTGCTAAGTTCTCAAACAAATGAAGTGTGGATTAAGTGGTGTCTGGACATGCTCAGGCGATATGTTCTAGGACATGCTCTAGTGATGTATCAGTTCAAATCCGGCTATGAAGGTGTTGCATTCCCTTTCCCCTTTTCACCTTTTTGTGCAGCTAATGTTTTTCATGTCTTTGCTGGTTGCTATGCTGGTTCTCTGTCTGTATCCATCCATACATGTATTTTGCAACAGCACACACGGCAAAACACTACAACAGTAAAAACGAATAGTACAATGGGTGCACACCCGAAAATCCTAAAGCCCGCCGGTATGGTTACGCGGGGCAATATTATAAAAAGCATAAGTAACAGTATAAGACAGTGAAATGTATTGGAATGAGAGAAAGATAATGAGATCTTTTGCATTCATATTTTCATGCCAACCACTAGGAATATTGTATTTGATAAGGTTGTGGTGGGCTGCAGTCCCTGTTCAAGTTGTCTGGCAACATGAAATGTTGATGTCAATGTTTCAACTCCAAAGGCATTTGCTGCTAAGCCTGTGGGAGTTAAGTTTTTTAACAGGTAGTGAAGAAAAACTGTCTGATATATATCTATTTAAGTAAAACAGAAGCCCATTTTAACTGGATTTGTACTAATTTTGACTACCCCACAAGTGTGCCTGCATAGTGAAAACATTGGTGTACATAGTGTATGTGGGTGTGATGCAATCTGCAAAAAATATCCACAGGCCCGGGAACCCAAAAATATTTAAAAACGAACCTAGGAGGCTGGGGGAATATTTCATTATTTTATCCTGATTGAATTTCGGAGATAAGAACTTTGGCAATCCAGATGACCACAAACATGATCAAATTTCCTCTTCTTTTGATCTATTAGTATCTTTGCCATGTACCTATTGACTCTAATTGCACAGAGCAATGAATTGTCAGATGAATGTAATGATGCAGATAAGCTTGGCTTATTATGTGTTTTTGTAAGTCTGATGTATTGTTCACTTTTGAACTGTGCTATTTTTACCAATGAATATGATTATGTTGTAAAATTGATTTTTGTTTCCTGCTCAGGTAAAATGAATGCTGCAATGGACACAGTGGCAGGCATCAAGAATGTCATCAGTGAAGCTGTGGAAAGGGGTAAGTTCAAATGAGAGAGAGAGAGAGAGAGAGAGAGAGAGAGAGAGAGAGAGAGAGAGAGAGAGAGAGAGAGAGAGAGAGAGAGAGAGAGAGAGAGAGAGAGAGAGAGAGAGAGAGAGAGAGAGAGAGAGAGAGAGAGAGAGAGAGAGAGAGAGAGAGAGAGAGAGAGAGAGAGAGAGAGAGAGAGAGAGAGAGAGAGAGAGAGAGAGAGAGAGAGAGAGAGAGAGAGAGAGAGAGAGAGAGAGAGAGAGAGAGAGAGAGAGAGAGAGAGAGAGAGAGAGAGAGAGAGAGAGAGAGAGAGAGAGAGAGAGAGAGAGAGAGAGAGAGAGAGAGAGAGAGAGAGAGAGAGAGAGAGAGAGAGAGAGAGAGAGAGAGAGAGAGAGAGAGAGAGAGAGAGAGAGAGAGAGAGAGAGAGAGAGAGAGAGAGAGAGAGAGAGAGAGAGAGAGAGAGAGAGAGAGAGAGAGAGAGAGAGAGAGAGAGAGAGAGAGAGAGAGAGAGAGAGAGAGAGAGAGAGAGAGAGAGAGAGAGAGAGAGAGAGAGAGAGAGAGAGAGAGAGAGAGAGAGAGAGAGAGAGAGAGAGAGAGAGAGAGAGAGAGAGAGAGAGAGAGAGAGAGAGAGAGAGAGAGAGAGAGAGAGAGAGAGAGAGAGAGAGAGAGAGAGAGAGAGAGAGATATGGAGAGAGAGAGAGAGAGAGAGGGAGAGAGGAGAGAGAGAGAGGAGAGATATGGAGAGAGAGAGAGATAGAGATAGAGAGAGAGAGAGAGAGAGAGAGAGAGAGAGAGAGAGAGAGAGAGAGAGAGAGAGAGAGAGAGAGAGAGAGAGAGAGAGAGAGAGAGAGAGAGAGAGAGAGAGAGAGAGAGAGAGAGAGAGAGAGAGAGAGAGAGAGAGAGAGAGAGAGAGAGAGAGAGAGAGAGAGAGAGAGAGAGAGAGAGAGAGAGAGAGAGAGAGAGAGAGAGAGAGAGAGAGAGAGAGAGAGAGAGAGAGAGAGAGAGAGAGAGAGAGAGAGAGAGAGAGAGAGAGAGAGAGAGAGAGAGAGAGAGAGAGAGAGAGAGAGAGAGAGAGAGAGAGAGAGAGAGAGAGAGAGAGAGAGAGAGAGAGAGAGAGAGAGAGAGAGAGAGAGAGAGAGAGAGAGAGAGAGAGAGAGAGAGAGAGAGAGAGAGAGAGAGAGAGAGAGAGAGAGAGAGAGAGAGAGAGAGAGAGAGAGAGAGAGAGAGAGAGAGAGAGAGAGAGAGAGAGAGAGAGAGAGTTTAGGGCCCGGCTCAGCTCAGGGATCCCAGGTCGGCTTACATAGCATCTCAGAACAGCTCAAGGAGGTTACTTCAAGCTCATGCCCCACAGCTCAGCTCACGGCCCTATAAATCTGCAGGAGTCTCAAACTGGTTCGGGGCACCAGATTAGCTTTGGGGGCCCAGCTGATCTGAGGGGCCCTCAGGTCTGCTTATGTAAGACCTTTGACTATCTTAAGGGGCCCCATTCAAACTCACAGCTCCCAGTTCTGCTTAGGGGTCCACAACAGTCCAGGGGCTCAGACCAGCTTAATGGATCTTATATTAGCTCAAGGGGCCCAGATTAGCTCATAGGGCATCAGAGGCCAGTTCAGGGGCCCCAAATCGACTCATAGGACCTGAGATCAGCTCAGGGGTCCAGCTCAGCTTCATAAGGTTTCCCAGGCAAGGTATCGGGCCCGTTTGGGTTTCTTGTTTTATATTACAGCTGCTGCTGTTTTCTCACCCATTACGAGGGCCCATCACAGAAAAGTGGGGTAACAGTGGGCCCCTCTGCCCACCCCACCCTCCTCCCCGTTCCCACGCGTATTGGTTCAATGCTGTGATTAGTTGATGCTAAGGCTGCTTTTCCGGGAATTCCCGCATCCCCCCCCACTTAACATGTTAAAAAATGGCCTGGTTTGCGGCGGCTTGCGACATGTCAGGCTGCGTGGCCTTGCCATTTGTTAACATTCATCACGTGACATGCGCTGCCAGGCGGAAAGGGATTATTTCATCCCATTATAAAAAGTGAGACTGCCTTTGAAGACGGTGTGCGCTGTGTTCGACAGTGAAGAGTCCGACACCGATCCGGCTGCGCGACCTGATCCGTCAGATCCGCGCGGCGCGCACCGCCGCCGAGGAGAGACAGGTGGTCAACAAGGAGTGCGCCCTCATCCGCAGCACCTTCAGGGACGAGGACAGCGTGTGGAGGTGCCGCAACGTCGCCAAACTCCTCTACATCCACATGCTGGGGTAGGTGGTGGGCCTGAATTGGACCGTGGGCCATGAGTTAGCCCAGTAAATATCAATGAAGTAACTTAGATATTATGTCTTTTGGTAAATACAGTGGTGAAATTCGCTCGGCAGAAACGACAGAAATCCTGTTTCAGGGCATTATGGTTGTCGCAGTTGCTGCGTGATTTCATTATGACCACAATGACGGTCGGGTGCTGCGTCGCAGGTACCCGGCCCACTTTGGCCAGCTGGAGTGTATGAAGCTGGTGGCGTCGCCGCGCTTCACCGACAAGCGGATCGGCTACCTGGGCGCGATGATGCTGCTGGACGAGCGACAGGACGTGCACCTGCTGCTGACCAACTCCCTGAAGAAGTCAGTCCCGCTGTCGCCTGGTGGTGGGCTCGGCTGGTCGGGCGGCTGTACAGGTGCTCCGCAATTGAAAAGGGATTGGACCGCTGTCGGAACTCTAAAGAGCACTGTTTATGAACAATGTAGGTCTGAGAATCAGGAAACCACATTTTGTTTCCACCTTTAATTGCTCAAAACAAAAATATCACCTCTCTCTTACTACCCTGGGTTGACCCAAGCATCGCGTGTAACTACGAATCTGGCTGTGCAGCTTGCGATATGCAAGGTTGCGTAGCCGATGCCATTTATTAACATTTATCACGAGACATGCGCTACCAGTTGGAAAGGTATTTCTTCGTTTGAAATAGTGTAATAGCCCTGCTTTTGAACGTTAAAGCGCACGGAAATTTAATACAGCGAGCTTTGGGTGAAATGCAATATGCCTATAGTGGTTACACGGCAGGCTCTACAAAACTGCTGTCTCATTTTGACAACCCATTAAGCAAGTGGGACACTCCCTCTAAGCGAAGATACGGATAACAGGAGATAGTGTTACAGGTCGATTGCAGGCGTTGATATTACACGCGGCTACAAAGGAGGCGTGACTGCTAGTGAAGGATAGTGAAGGAGCAGGGTGAACGGCTGGATTAAGTAAGCATTGAATATTGAAATATTGTTAAGAATGGTCAATAGTTATAGTACCAGAAATATGCTCAAAATACATAAATCAAAATTAATAAAGCTTTCTATCGTAAATCATTTTTGGCTACGTGGCTTTCATACAGGGTTAACAATTATACAATAATTCGTGTATGAACATTCTTAACATCAGTTTGATATGCAAAATTACCCTGCCAAATATGCTCTGCCTTTTAAGTAAACCTTGCAGTACGCAGTGTGGGCGCAGAACAATGAGCCGTCCGCAGTTTACCCCAGACTGTCTGACTCTGACACAAACACGGTCACCGTTCAATACATACCGAGCTCAGAGCAACCAGCTGGCGTGCGAGGTGAAACGGGAGTAACGCGAAGGTCGAGGGGCTGCTTATTTTATGGAAAATGTTTCCCCGGAGGTATTTCCCTGCTGAACGCATGACACCCTAACCTTTTTATCGTTTTCGAAAATATTTTATACTTACGGATGCAGTGAGTGTGCCATTGAAACTGAAAAGTTGTAGTTGTTAATTGTGATAATGTGTTCACCTGATGGTGGGTTGAACAACGAATTTCAATTTACTATCTGCCTTAGGAGACAACTTATGGTCAGTTTTTTTTCAAAAAGATAGTTGGCTTCCATATGATGAACACGGGTTACCCGGGATTCTTCACTAGTTATGAATGGCTTAGCAAAGCCAAGAATTCGCAGCACACTCCGGTACATTTCTGCTTTGGAGGGTTGCCTCCCAGCATCGTGTTTCTAAATTTGCTTCTACATGCCATGTAATTGAGAGTAAGGGGCGGTTCACATAGCGACCGAAGGGGAGGGAGTCTGACATTTTCTGGCCTTGGCTGACGAAGGGGGAGGGGTTCTGGCTTTTTCTGACGATTACTGGCCGGGGGGGGAATCATCGGCTTTCGTGGGCTTGTTTTATTGAGCGAGAACTGTGCAAGCCCAGGCCAGTTGAAGAGAGGGTTCTTATGAGCTTCGTGACAAAACATACTTAGTTTTAGCTTGATATGCTGAGAAAATTGTAGAAATTATGCTAGCGGAGTGCTTTCATGCGATGTTGAACCACAAACGCCTGCAGTGTCCTGTCAGAACAAGGAGCCGTACGCCATCAGAGTGATTTCTTCATGCTCTTTTAAATGATTTTCAAAGCAGCATGTATGTTATTGCCTGCTATACTTTTTCGTGTGTGTTTTTTGTTGGGGGGGAGTGAAGCGGCTATTTCTCAAGTCTTGTCCGGTGGCGCCGTTCGCTAGCAATGCTTGCCGATGTTTTGATTCGTACCTAGTTGTAATTCGTGGATGCCCAAGCCTTTTCTCACCAGTCTGCAAAGTTGAAATATGGCACGTGTCAACGATATCCGGCTGGGGAAAGCATTTGACAAATGTTCCGACCTGGAGACAAATGTTCCGACTTTTGTACCATTAAGAGCGAGGGCAGCTGGAGATGGCGACGGACGTAGGAACAAGAGGCACAGTTGAAACATTAACAAATTATATGATGACAAGAGGTATGTAGTTCTGCTGCGGCTTTCGGCACTTGTGATTAGAAAAATATTCCAAGGAAAACTGCCTGAACTTAAAAAGCCAGTCATCAGAAACATTTCTCTCGCATTTTCAGTTTTATTTGAGCTATCATTGCTATTCCATTAACCCTCGTTTTAGGCAAGGGGGTGTCGAAAACACCCTTCGGGTACTTTCGACGGTGTCAGAAAACCGCAGCGCGAAGCGCCACCGTACTTGGCACACCCTACTCATGATTGATTGTGCATTTTTTCTTATTCATCTCAGGTCAGGTTTTTTATCTCTGGTCAGGTGCCAGGCAGCAAGGAACCTCACTTCTAAAAAAATGAAAAGGCACCAGTGAAAACAGGTTGAATAATCTACTAATCTAATATGTTCATATCACATAATAAATAGACCTACTGAGTACCACACGATGTGATAAGGGACATTTTATATCGATAGCCCAGGCTCAGGTACAGGTCTGACATCTCCATTGGAATTGAACGGTGAGAATGAGGATGGGCAGAAAGAGGCTCTATTTCTGTAGAAACGCCTGAAAATAACTTCCTTTGGGATCAGGCGGAAGCTTTTTGGCTTGTGACCTCTGAAAGGTCATCTGGAACTGCTTAAGCAGTTTTTCAGGCTTGGGCCAATAACTTCGCTGCAAATTGTGATAAGCATATCCTTTGTGATGCATTACGTTCGGTGTATAATTGTGTGGCGATAGATATGCATATTGACTATGCTGGGCCAGATTGTTTACAGTTTCTGACTTTCACATTTTGATCTGGTATGGTCAAGATTATTTTCGGTTTGTGCCAAACCGGGCCAGCGTTTCGGCTTGAGAGTGTGATGATCCTGATAAACGGCGCTGTTTTTAACGGGCGCCGGCTCGAGTTTTAGCATGGGTGTTTCCCGAGCTGCCTGGAACTGGCAGTGTTGATACTTTACTACTAGAATATATGCCTGAAAAAGTGCTTTTTTGCCCTTTGTTTGTATCTTTTGGGTCTTTCCATGGGTGTGTATTTGGGAAAATAATTCGGGGTGCCAAATTTGGAAACAATGTCAGAAACCTCCATATTAAAGGGGATAGTATAACATGTCGTGTTTTGGCATCTGCACGGGCCTGTCTCACTCTATAGAACAAGATAAAACATATTTAAATTGAAAAACGCGAACATTTAAAGAATATTCCAACATCACCTCAACGTTTCATTTGGGGTGCCCAGGTAACCCCAAAGAGATAAAACCATACCCATGTACCTTTCACTAGTATATTTGAGGTGGACAACAGTTTTGCTGATGAGAGGAGGTCGGGCAAGTTCTAACAATTTCTGGCTAAGTGAGGGAGGGGTCAGCGATTTTCTGATGATCGCTGACGAGGGGAGGGGGTTTGAACATTCCAAAATTTGGCTTACATTTACATGTATCTGTGAACAGTCCCTAAGGCTTAGAATGATTTTACGATATTGATTTAGTACGTAGGTACTCCATCAAAATCATACTTGGTGGAAACATTGCGCTGCTCTGTTCCCAAAAGCACACCGGTCTCCATATGACGGCCGTCTCCCCGGGCGCGCACAGTGACCTCAACAGCAGCACCCAGTTCGTGGTTGGTCTGGCCCTGTGTGCGCTGGGCACCATCGCCTCCCCGAGATGGCGCGAGACCTGGCCGGCGAGATCGAACGGCTCATCAAGTCCTCCAACGCCTACATCCGCAAGAAGGCGGCCCTCTGCGCCTTCCGCATCATCACCAAGGTGCCGGACCTGATGGAGATCTTCCTGCCGGCCACCAGACAGCTGCTGACGGAGAAGAACCACGGTATGTAGCCGCGCCGCTGTCCTCGATTACCGGAAAGCTGCTGTTGTTGATTGTATGACACTAGGATAATGGTGAATGTATCTGTTTTGTCTGTGTTCGCATTGGGATGTTTTGACGTGGACGCGACAATTTCACCGCTGTACTAACACTATGGTGGTGCACAGGTGTCCTGATTGGAGGCGTGATCCTCATCACGCGCATGTGTGAGATCAGCACAGATACCTTGCAGCACTTCAAAAAGGTGGGTTCCGCCGCACACCGATGCTAAAACCAGTTACAGAAAAAAGGAAAGGTGATTAATACTATCTAGTTGTGCTGTCAGTAAGTTTGTTGGTTCATGTTTTTTTGTGCCCAGACATAAAGATTTAGTAGACGGTGACGTATTCAGCGTCGCGAAAAATGTGTTAGTGATAAATGCCATTAGGTTCTAGTATATCTCTAGTAATGGTAAGCCCACATTGGCCGAGCCCTACTGTGAAAATTGCTCCTAGTCTTCCAAAATGAGCTCGGTGGATGCCAGCTGGCCATTGCTGGAGGTAAGTTAAAACCTGGTGAGAGGAGATCAGCCTCATTAAAGTCAAACATCAGGATTATCGTTTGATGCTGGCTCAGATTCTTCAGGAAATAAAACCGTTATTTGTATCACTTTACATTTTTAGATGTGTCGGGCCATGTGTTTTCATGAATTAAGTGATAAAAGCAAATGCGTATATTTGCATCGAACCAAAGGTCAATATGTATAGTACCATGCTTTCTCTGAAATTTTTGTAAAAATAAAATAGTTCCATCGCTTTTTTCTGCGATCAACTAAACAGTAGAACCTGCTTGTCTTCCCTGCATATTTATATTCTTTATTTTCTTGCATTTTTTTGTTTTTGCTGCAAATCTGCTTTGAAGCTCGGTTTGACTTATTTTCCTCTAAATTGTTCTTGGACCCGTTTTTTTTTTAGCCCGGGTAGCGTTTTGAGTGTTTTTTTCTTTGTCGCCACTATTTGGTTACTTGGGAGGATGGGTGCGTGGCCAGAACGTCACATTTCACGGGAGACGTCAGCGACCCGCCGGGGTGCACTTGGATTCATTGCTTGATTTGCGCACACGCGGCAGCCTGTTTCGGAGCACGGGCACCACTCTTCTAAAGGAACCCGGGGCAAAGATTTCAGTCTGCGACATGTTCAGTGGGTGAGTTCGCCGGTTGGTAAAGGCCAATAACGGGCGTGTAGCTGTCGGAGTCCGTGTAACCTGGAGGCAGAGGTTGACCTCTCCCGTGAATGTTCTGGTGGGTGGTTCCTTCTTTTGGGGGAGTGTAGTGCACTTTCTAGCTGGTGCGGCACATGGTTGGAACACTGGTTATCTAACGACAAACTTGACATTTCTAACGATTCAACATTAATGCAGCCCACTTAACCAACACCTCATTTAGAAAGGTTTGTGCTTAGCTCCAGACTTGCAAATGTCGCATGAAAGAATGGCGAATAACATAGTTTGCTACCACATTTATGTGAAGGAAAAATAATTATTAGAGTAAAAAATCTATCTGCCTAACAATATACAATGTTGTTACAAAGTCATTTTATGGCATGTACTAAAACCAAACACTGATTAACAAACCAAATATTTATCGTAGCCGAATAACTCTGTCAACTGTTCTCGGTATGTATTTTCCATGTTTCTGACCCGAGCGTCGTGAGCTTTTGTTTGATTTAGTTGATTTCATGTATGGATTACGTTTCATTTGCACTGGTTTGGTTATTCTATTTTTCTTAACATTTCCAACTGTTCTCGGATTGAATCCAACGTATATAGTTATTTGTCTATGAAATTGATTGAAAATGGCGCGCCTTCCCTTCAAGACTCCAACATGAAACAGGTTTACAGAATAAAGTAGCGGAGTCGACTAGTGCGAATCATCGACGGAATTCGTGCGGTTGGGCAATGTTCATGCCAATAAAAATGTTTTGGTGTTTCGACGGTGTATCTGCCATCAAAAGCGATAGATAACCGTCCACGTGTCTTCCAATCACCACAGTCTTGGTGCGTGGTCCGTCCCGACACTTAAATCGTGTGACGTTTTTGCGGCTTGCGGTGGGAATCGCCGCTATGTTTCCTGCTTTCACGTTTTGCTATGCACGTGGGGTTTGTTTGTGGCATCCCTCCATCCTCATCAACACAAAATCATGGCTGCACATGCCATCCTCGCGGATTTTTTGCTACGGATCAAAATGAGAGTCAGCACTGAGTGCTGTTAAACGAAGACATCAAAAGTAAGCTAGACGGATACCAGCTGTGGCTCGCTGGGATCTCTCAACTGAGTTTTGGCCAGTGTTTGGCGTGGCTGTACGTGCCGGCTGCGGCGCCGCCCACTACGTTGTCTCTCCTCCCCGCAGGACCCTGAGGATAAGGTGACTCGTCTGCCGCCGATGCCGGCGCCGCGGTGCCGTATCTTTCCCCCTGCTCACGCGCTCTCTCCCCTCTCTCTGTGTAGAGCCAGCGCGGCGCAACGCGGGACTTCTCCGTCTGTCACTAATTTCTTTGTAAAACTCGCAAGGAAGTGTTGTCTCCGGCTAACTTCACCACGCCACAAAAACTAGTTGACTGCCTTGTGAGAGATGGCTGGTCCCGCGTTGCTCCTGCTATCCGGCCCCCTGCCTGGCTGTGACAATGCTCGTTCTTGCTGATGCTTCAACACTGACACCGGGTGGAGGACACTGACGCTGGGCCATGCTGCTGAGTGCTGTGTGTACCTTGGCTTCGTAGTGGCGCTGCACGGCTGGTTTGCACTGCCACAGGCCGCTACCGTGCTGTGTTGATAGAGGTGGTCTTTGCTGAGACAGGATCGCCGACTCGCTATGATGAGTGTGCCCCTCCCCTCTCCCACCTCTTCCCTTCGAAACCAGCACGCTTTCATGTGTCTGTACACGCTGTGCGCATCGATGTAGGGAATGGTAGCTATGTGTGCCCCCAGCGCGCCAGTTGACGGGTGTGCAGGTTCTTTAGCCGAGCTGGATCCTGGACTGAGATCCTGCTCCTCCAGTTGGCAGCACCTCAGCTGCCGGTGCCTGTCCTCAGCACGACACAGACTTGCTGTCTCGTTCCATGGTGGATACCGTGATAGCACTGGGGTGGGTCCAGTATTTTCCAGGGGAAGGGCGGCTGCCATCAGGGGTGCAATGCCGAGAATTAGGGCGAATATGTGCGTCATAAGTTCCAAGAGGATGTTCATTGGCTTTTGAAGCTATTGTATTTCCCTACATTTTTTCACACTATTTATTTGTAGTGACTTGTCACACCAGCCTTCCGAGATGCCTGGTACCGAAAAGAGTATCTTGATTGTTGGTTTGATCACTCAGCAATGGAGCTGTTTGTACGAAAATCAAGTTTTGCTTTGGGAAAGAGTTGCAATTATTTACTACGTTGCCTGACGGTTTCCCTTTTTCTGAATCTCGCCGGGCCTTAATGTTCATGAATGTAGACTCCTTGCTCTTTCCCTGAAATATATTGTCTTAAGCTTTTTGGAAATTTGATTATATAACCCACGAACCCTCGATCCTCCTCAGTGCTGTTCTAAGCCTTAGCCCAGAACCTGCCGTGTTATTTCCCGAAGATCCTGCTTTCTGGATATGTAAAAAAACCGTAAATAGATTTGGCTAAAGCTAAGAAATGTCGAGAGAAACACCTAAAGTTAAGATTTTTCCTCTTATGAGACAAGTGAGTGCATCTGCCAGCTGTCGGCCTGAGTAAGTAAGCCGAAACCTGAAGCCGGCACGCTTTCAAAGCTTTGGGCCCCAAGCCCACCTCACTCAAGACGTTATTCACTGCACCTCTCTTCCACCCGTGTGTGCCTTGCCCACTCAGCCTGCCCGTGTATATTCCACTCCCTTCTCTCCCCCTTGCGGCTGCGATGTGCTGTACCTACTTTAGCAGGCTGAACCACCCCCCCCCTCCCACTCCCGTCACGGGACTGAGAGCACCCTGCCCCACGCCGAGCCCCTAGCCGTAGCGAATGGTGTTGGGTGGCAGCCAATTATCGGAATGTTATGAGTGCTTCATGCATGTTTGCAACCAGTATGACCGGCGTTAGAATCGCCACTGGACTCGGATTATCGATTCCGGTGCAATCAGACTCTTTTAACGACTTGAGGTTTTGTAGTTTTTTCCTGAATGATCGTAAACTCTCACATAATGTCAAACTCAGAAATACTTGCGGCCCATAATCTACGCTGCCGTGCGGTATCAGATCAGGCTAGCGGGCATGCTCAGGCGGTAGAACCTCCCCCTTAAACTTGCGTCGCCCCTAGCCCTCCGAAGACCTACACCGGCCCTATGCTTTCCAGCTGGTCCCGAACCTGGTGCGCATCCTGAAGAACCTCATCATGGCTGGCTACTCGCCCGAGCACGACGTCTCCGGCGTCAGCGACCCGTTCCTGCAGGTGAGCCGCCGCCGGCACGTGACCCCGTGCTCAGGGAGCCGCTGTCGTCACGTGACCCCGTGCTAGGTGAGCCGATGATCACGCGACCCGCCGTCACGTGACCCCGTACTCAGGGAGCCGGCGCCGGCACGTGACCATGTTCACAGGTAATGAGGCCGTGTATCGCAGTCGGACCTTTGGAAATAATTTACATTTTGTGAAATTGAGCTCGCAGAGTTTTGGTTTGTGAGAATTTTGTCGGTCAGTGGTGTTTTTCATTCTTATTTTTATATATATTTTCATTTCAGTCAAGCCCACTACCTGTTTTTTTCATACTGGAAATCCCAATTACATGCCTGAGTGCTTTGCAATCGATTATGATTGAGAGTCGTGTCAGTGATGGATTAGGGAAGATTTGCAGCGGACTCTGATGCGGAAAAGTCGCATCAAGCTGCACAGCTTTTTTACACCTTTTGACGGCTTGATGTTCTTTCCCTTTCTCACGGGGTCCCTGTCCTGGGCTGGTGAGAATGGTGAAATGTTTTATTGGAGCCGAGTCCGGTTTAGTGAGGGAAAAAAGCCGCCACTTCGAATTCGTCAAGTCTGCGTATTGGACTCCCCTTTTTCCTAAACCGTGTTTGCTGTTCTGCCACGTAACTTAATACTGCATGCTGTGAGTGTGGAAGAATGGGCCATTCGACCGGAGGTCATGGGTTTTATGGGTTTACTGGCGACAGTAGACATTGGACATGTATCTACTCACTTTAACTGTACAGTTCATGGCAGTGAGCTATTGCCCTGGTGAGCGGTAACGGCGGTTAACTGGTATGGTGGGTTTGTCGCCAGTCCACAGCGGTCTGACGGGCTCGTGCGGGGAATTTCCATGCTCGTGGAGTCGGCTTGGTTGTCAATCTCACTGTTATGGTGGGACAAAAGGATGAGGGTTGAGGGGACATAATTTCCTGTTAGCTAAATGCTAGTAGGTATTATCTGTCACTAGTCATTAGTGATGTTTGTAAGTGGTCCAGAATATGTGCTACATTTTTTAGGTACTAAGCTGCATATCAAGTCATTAATACCGCTGTGCATATTTTTTTGTTGCTCAATCGCTTTCCATTTAGTAGAAAAATTAAACGCCTCCTTTCTTTTGGACACCTTTTTCTTAATATGTTTCTATGAATTGGTTCGGCTCCCATGCCAAGACTTCATTTCGAATGCTTTTGGGAACCGTGCAAACTGCGCTGATTGGTCCGCGTCTGCTTACGAAGACCACTGATTGGCGGACAGGTGAAGATCCTGCGTCTGCTGCGGCTGCTGGGAAGGAACGACGACGAGGCGTCGGAAGCGATGAACGACATGCTGGCTCAGGTGGCGACCAACACAGAGACCAGCAAAAACGTCGGCAACGCCATCCTGTACGAGACCGTTCTCAGCATCATGGACATCAAATCCGAGAGCGGCCTCAGGGTGAGCGTGGGTGTTTGTCCTTCTGGTGCGAGTTCGTAGATGAAGAGTTTGGATCATAGGCGGATCCAGTAGGGGGGGCAAGTGGGGCACTTGCCCCCCCTGATCGACCCTCGCCCCCTGAATGGTCACGGCACCCTCCTGAAAGTCTGATGACGTCTTCCGAAATGTCGCTTCTCAGCCCAGTCCAGCCCGCCCGCCCTCACAAACAAAGAAGGGTTGAGAAAAAGGGACGCGGCAGTTTAAGACTTACCCTGCATACATGAGCAGCTTTAGTACGCTCTATTTACGTACCGGTCACGGGAAATGGACTCAAGTCATGTTACCGAGAATTTTGAAGGCAGACTTCCAGTTGCATGAGCTGATAAGTCCATTTCCGCGCTCGTTACCTAAAACGAGCGTACCGAAGCTGCTCATGTATCCGGAGTAACTGACGCCCCGAGCGGTCTCAATTTGTCGCAGCGGCGCCATTTCTCCATGGTAGGGCACTCAAATATGTTCTGTAGAGGTCCAAATGAAAATACATTCGACGACGTCATAAGTATATGTTAAACTCATGCAAGCGGATTGTGACAGTGCGCACGTGGTGGATAGCACGTACTGCGGAATACTGTTCGCTGAATGGACGGCTCGTATGTCCGGGGTAGTTGTTTAGATTTTCCTTTTTGCGTGGTGGGATGTACCGCAAGTTTGCCAGGTGAGAGTAAAGGTCAATTGAATCGTCATCACCTCTTCTGACCAGGTATCGGCACAGATTCTGATGCTGCTGTGTGCATGTGTAACGTGATTTCCGGGGATTTAGTTATCGCTCTCTTTCTGAGGCTTCTTTGGAAAACATGGACCTTAACTTGTTCTCGCAATGTATTTTTGTTATCCTTTGCATCCCGAATGTTTCCTCGAGATCTGATGCATTTGCTTTCTTGGATCTCTGTTGGTTCATGCTATAAATCGCTGACGACAGGTCTAAAACCGTCACATTTCAACATTATTTGGCCCCATCTCGCATGCCACCATCCTTCACCGACAACCCACTCGGACATCAGGTTCTGGCGGTGAACATCCTGGGCCGGTTCCTGCTGAACACGGACAAGAACATCCGCTACGTGGCGCTGAACACGCTGCTGAAGACGGTGGCGGCCGACGTGAACGCAGTGCAGCGCCACCGCGGAACCATTGTTGAGTGTCTGCGCGACCCTGACGTCACCATCCAGAAGCGCGCCATGGAACTCTGCTTCGCGCTGCTCAATGGAAACAACATCCGCGCCATCATGAAGGTCGGCAGGGGCATGTAGTGAGGTCGTCACAGACGTGTCGTAGATGTTATAGGAAAGGTGCTGTGTGAGGGGTTTGTGATAACAGAACTGAATGTTACTTTCGTCATTCGAACCATCTTTGTTTTGAAAGACGGTTTTTTCCTGATCATAGAACACTGATTGAGGACTGAGAGACACCGAGCTCACTGGAATTGACTAATTCCTTGCACCAACAGTTCCAGAGGGGGCACAGTTTGTTTAGTTGTGCGTTTGACTTTGTCCATAATTGCAGTCTTGTGAACCGTAAAGTCGGGCTGGATTCAATCATTGAGTTGCACGGGGTGTTTATGTCGTGCTCGGCGTTTGTGTGCTCGGTGTTTGTGTTTGTGTGGTCGGTATTTATTTCGTGCTCTGCAGGAGCTGGTGGCGTTCATCGAGAGCTCGGACGCCGAGCTGCAGGCCATCTGCTCCAGCAAGTGTGTGATCGTCGCCGAGAAGTACGCGCCAAACGTGCGATGGCATATCGAGACGCTGCTGCAGGTTTTACGCGCGGTCAGTACCCGCCAACACCGGCCAGTTTTCAGATCGCGTGGAAGTGAGAGAGACGGTCTTGAATGAAGGGAAAAGAAAATAAGAGACTGTCAGGGGTTGAGGGATCAACTAGCATGCCGCAGGTGGCCACCTACGTTTTGTTTGTTTTCTAACATGCTGAACTATTGAGGTGGCATTCTGACTGCCGACTTCCCGGCGCTGTATTCCGTATTCGGACTCGGTGTTCTGGATACTGACGTGCATGCTTATTTTGAATCTCGTTTTCCATGAATATTACTTCATCATTAGGCCAAATAAAGTCATCTATCGGCCCCTCTCATCCGCTGCCCTCCCTTCTGTAACGCCCCCCTGCCATCCCCTCCGCAGGCGGGCAACAACGTGCGTGACGACGTGGTGGCCTCGACCATACAGCTGCTGACGGAGGTGGTGCACCAGCACAGCTACGTGGTGGGCGAGATGTGGGAGGCGTTCCGGTGGGCCACCGCCGAGCACCAGCCCCTGCTGCAGGTCACCGCCTGGGGCGTCGGCGAGTACGGCGACATGCTGGTCACCGGGCAGGCCAGCGACTCCCAGACCAAGGTCCGTGGCCGGGCCAGGGCTGATGCTGAAGGGAGGAGGGGGGGCTTGTGCGCTGTCGGGAGTGTACGAGGATTGGAGGTGAACGTGGGGACGTGTTCTGGAAAGGCGTGAGAAGCCGCCATGGTTGTATAGGACCTCGCTAAATGGGTGTTATGGGTGTACACGGATATATCAGCCTAACAACTAAAACAGAGATGCCTTGAATAGGTACTTTGGTCTTCAATGTTCCCTCCAGCCCTGGCTAGCCATGGGATGAGATCATCGTCCGTTATCCGATACTCATCGTCCGGTATCCGATTATCGTCCAGACCGCCTGAGAACTGAGTGATGCCGGGAAATTTACCGCTCAATGACATTATCCCCTTACTGGGCTATGGGTCCTGGGTTCAAATATCGGCGAGGTCTTTGCATCGGTGTAATCGGGTCTCCGAACTCCTTCTCAGTGGGGGAGGGTGGACTACGATGGCAGTGGCAGGGTGCCAGGGTACGGCAGCAGCTGATGCGTGTTTCATCCCCCTCACACACCCCCAAGTATTATTGTAAGTGACGTCGCTTTGATGTTAGGCGTGCAGCTGGCGTATCGCCGGTTGTTTAAGAGTTGTGGCGCGATGCGCCGTGGTTTATATCACCTTCTCAGGCTCAGAGTTTGCTGAAGGATCGTGGGCGTCAATGCACCCAAAACCTTCAACACTCCGAGCCCATTGGAGTGTTTGTGACTTGTGGTTACGTCGTGATGATCTGAGTCCGTGTCAGTCCAGTGAGTCCATGTGATCTGAGGTCCCGGTTCCGTCGCGCAGGTGCCGGAGGACGAGATCGTCTCGCAGTACGAGCACATTCTGATGGGCAGTCAAATGGGCGTCGCCACCAAGGAGTTCGCTCTGATGTCGCTGATGAAGCTGGGCGCCCGCTTCACCAACACGGCGGCCATCAAGTGAGGACGGGGCCAAAGCACCACTGGGAAGCTTCAGGGGTGATTGGGATGGGTGCGGATAATGTCGTACTGAGAACGATCATCTTCTTTTCATTTGATCTTATCATCTAGGCGTTCCCTGGTGTCTGCTTAACTCCATAAACCCCATTATGCATTGAGCAGTTCATCATATTTACCAATTTGGCTATATTTGTTATGGATGAAAACGTAAGTTGTTTATTGCTGCTGTGCCAAGGTGAAACCACGTATGTCCAATTCAAAACGTATGGGACATACGTTGTTTCACCTATGCACGGCATATTGATTTAAGGTGCCATGGAGAGCCTCCTCAAGAACGCTACAGCCCCTAAAAAAGAAAATATAGTATATCTAATTAGACTTAGCACGTCCAGTAGCACCATTCCTTCCGTAGGTAACATCATTCTGTTATCATACGCGTTGTGGGTACACTGCAGTTTGCTCCCCACATGCATCTCTGCTGGCCAGGTCAAGAACCAGGGCAGCGTGTGCCCCTCTTGACGGCTCCCGCCTCCGTCCGCAGTAAGATCCAGCACCTGGTGAACGGTTTCGGGTGTCACCTGAACGTGGAGCTGCAGCAGCGCGGTGTGGAGTTCTCCCAGCTGTTCACCCGCTACGACGCGCTGCGGCCGGCGCTGATGGAGCGCATGCCGCCCATGGAGGTGCGCTCCAGCGGCAGAGCGGCCGCCCTCACCAACGGCACCGGCGCCGCCGGCAGTACCGAGGCCGCCCCCGTCGCCGTTCCAGCCGTCACCGCCCCGGCGCAGAACAACTCGGTGAGGGAACGGCATAGGCATGTTCATACGGGAGAGTTCAGAACTGTTAATTGAGCTGTGCTTCATATTTTTACGACGTAAAAGTCTGCCTCGTATGTCTTTGCTCCGCGCAGCACTGGTTGGAGCTTCTGTGCTTAATGTTCCTCGTGATTTTGGTATCCGCTAAGAACTTGCAGAAATTGGCATGGCTGTCTAGCGGGCATGATCGAAGCTTAAGACTCCGAACATTTTGTTATCGGCTCATGGTGCCAGCATATATCCCAAGCGAATCCGTTCTGGTTTACAATAGTGAGTTCTCGCTATTTCTTCTGTCCCCCCTAGTAAGTGAACGCCCCTTTAGCAACTCAGAGACCTGCGTGCGCCATGCCTCATCCTCCGTTGTCCTCCTCGACCGAGAGCCGTGTTTCTGCCGCCGCCCAGAGCACCCCTCTCGC
Source organism: Lepas anatifera (assembly GCA_034440635.1). Classification (NCBI taxonomy): domain Eukaryota; kingdom Metazoa; phylum Arthropoda; class Thecostraca; family Lepadidae; genus Lepas; species Lepas anatifera. Next base: position 550,222 of record JAOTON010000332.1, read on the forward strand.
GCTGTTCTCACCGACTTGGCGTTCTGTTTTTTCCGCCGCCCTGAGCATTGCTTCCCTGCTAACGATACTGTCCTCTACAGAGCGCTCTCCTGGATTTACTTGGCGGCCTGGATGACGGTGTATCTGACATTGTCCCGACTCCAGCGGCGGCCCCCGCCCAACCGGCAGCCGCCTCCAACGCTGACCTGCTCGACCTGCTGGGTAATACCTCCCAACCTGACCCACTCTACCTGCATGGTGACAGTCTCAAACTGACCTGCTCGGATGGATTGACTGTTTAAACGACTTGTTGTAGATCTGTTCAAATGATTATTACGCATTGAGTTTTCTCATATTTTCCGTTTTTGCTAGTATGGTCCTGGGCCCCTGCTTTGCAGTTTAGGGTGTTTTTTGGTTGAATTCATCGGTGAGATAAACGTTTGAGTTTTGAGACATTTCCGATGTTATAATGTGGCGAAAATTCGTTGTATACTCTTGTCTCTTCAAGCCCTTGGCTGCGCTTGGGAATGAACATTAGACAGAGTGCAGGCGGACGCCTATTTGAGCGATCTGTACCAGCCTCTGGGTAGTTCACTGCGGCTGAGAGGCAGCGGTATCACACCTGCACTCTGACGTGTTTCACAGGTGACATTGGCGGCGGCGCGCCAGTATCTGCCGCCCCCGCCCCCGCTGCCGCACCGCCGCTGAACCTGGGCGGCCTGGGAGGCGTGACGGCCGCCCCCGCCCCCGCCGCGTCACTGGACGGCCTGCTAGGGGGTCTACAGCTGGGAGACCCTGCTTCACCGCCCACCGCCCCCGCAGGTCCGTACAGGAGCGGCCTGCTGGGGACGATAATTGTGGAACGGCATTGGATGGGACTAATCTTTCCGGGATTTATTCGTTATCTGATTTTTTACATGTCTGGGGGAGGCGGAATGGGATGGGACAGACTTGATTGGGACGGAATGGAATGGTATGGATGCTAAATGTTGTCTCATTTTAGCCTACCGAGCTACAGATGGTGGTCTCCAAACAAGGCTTCGCCATCAACGGTGAATCTGAGACAGAGCTTTAATTTTTTCCGCAGGACGCGATATTGTCCAGAGGCATCACTGCGACTGTACGGAAGACGTGTTCCGACCACCGATAGGGTTAAATTCCTCGGTGTGACCTTTGACAAACGTCTTACCTACTCTCCACACATTTCATCTCTTAAAGACAAATGTACCGACCGCATGAATATCATTAAGATGATCTCTCGTACATCCTACGGTGGAGACCAAACCTCCATTCTCCGACTATACCATGCATTGATAAGATCTGTGCTGGATTACGCTTCAGTGGTGTACGATGGTGCATTGACGAGCACGAAATAACCCCTAGACGCTGTCCACCACGCATGTTTCGTATCGCAACAGGCGCCTTCCGGACATCACGAAGAGCGAGCCTTTTAGTGGAGGCCAACGAGCCCCCGCTTGAATTGAGACGAAGTGGACTCGCTCTCACATATGCATGTAGAATCCGCCAATACCCAGCCCATCCTACATACAAGTGAATCTTTGATAACTCATTGACAGAACTTTTCACAGGCGGTAGACAAAGCTCATCCTCAGCTCTATGCACCCGGGATACGCACTGGCTACAAGAATCGGGTATTAACTTTGGGACCATAGCAAAGAAACGACCTGAGAGGCTGGAACCATGGCGCCGAACTACTGTTGAATGCGATTTTGAGCTGATGCAGCACGGGAAAACGAGAACAGCCCCATCAGAACTCGCACAACTAGCCTTAGAAAAGATAAGTTCATACCCAGACTACTTTAAGTTCTACACTGACGGATCCAAGGGAGCTGCTGGTGCCGGGTGTGCCTTCACAGGCGAAGGAATCCGTCGATGTTTTGGTTTCCCTAGAACTGTGTCGGTTTTTACCACCGAACTATATGCTATTTTACAGGTCATACGGTATATCCGTCAGATCCCCGAGAAACATCACCTGATAATCACCGACTCAGCCAGCTCGCTGGCAGCTCTCCCGCTCTAGTCTATCACATTCATCATGGCTCGTACCCGCGATTTTAAAACTCTTGACCACTGCTGCATCTCACGGTATCTAAATTAAGTTCTTATGGGTCCCAAGTCATGTTGGTATACCCGGGAATGAACTGGCTGATGACGCCGCCAAATCTGCGTCGTGGTTGAGCCCCCAGCGAAGGTTCCGGGTACCAGCGGGTGACCTGAAGGCTGATATCAATAATTTCTTCTCCTCAAAGTGGCAGACGAGATGGGATGTTGAACCGGACTGTGCTCTGAAACGTCTCAGGACAACAATAGGTCACTGGGAGTCGAGCGCCCGGCGAAGTAGGAGAGAGGAGGTGTGTTTGGCTAGATTCCGCATCGGCCACATTCATAACACATGGACACTACTTTTGTGGCGCCGCACCAAACACTTGCACCCGTTGTGGCGCAAGACTGAGCGTCGAGCACGTTCTCTCAGACACTGATGTCTGTGCAGGGCTACGCGAAGTGCGTAACCGCTTCCTCTCTGGGCAAACGATGGCGGAGATTCTTGGTAAACACCCAACAACAGACTTTAACCGCGTTTTATCGTACCTGACTGAGATAGGTTTCCATATCATTTACAGCCCATACAGGGTTTGAGTGGGTGACAGAGCCCGAGTCTGGGCCATTTCTAGCTGCCCGTAGGAAGCTTGACACCAACAACAAAGCGTAATCCAAGACTAGACTAAACTGACCTGATAGGCGCGCTATATGGCCCTGGCAGCCGAAGCGCCCTAAAGCACCAACACACACACAGAGAGCTTTAATTTGTGCACAAAATGGCTTGCAAAAGGCCCGATTCCGTCGAGGTGATGTGAGAGATCAGGTCAAGGGCCTGTCTGTGTGACTGACTGCCCCTATTAGGTTGTATGATCATCTGTCGACTGACCGTCCCTATTAGGTTGTATGATCATCTGCCCCTATCCTATGTTGAAATATGACTCGAGACAGGTCAATGGGAAAATAAGTTACCTAACTTTTCGCTGTCTGTTAAACAACCTGATCTGTACCTTGTTTTTCCTAGCCCAAGGCTCGCCGCCAGCACAGCTGGCGTAGTATGCTCTGTGCCTTGTTTTTGTGCTGCATTGCTAGAATATTGAATTTAAACTTGTCTCACCCTCCCATTTCTACGGCAAGAATAGAACAAAAACGTATTGAGTAGCATGGGTGGCACTGATACCGCGGCCGGCGTGCGACAGGCGGCATCCCGAGTGCGACCGTGTTCGAGAAGGGAGCCGTGCGGATAGACATGACGTTCCAGAGGCCGCCGGAGACGCCGGGCGTGTGCGTGGTGGGCGTCACCGCGCACAACACCTCCGCCGACACCATCAGCGAGTTTCTCTTCCAGGCGGCCGTGCCCAAGGTCAGAAGAGAGAGAGAGAGAGAGGGGGTGAGGAGAGAGAGGGTGAGAGAGAGAGAGAGGGTGAGAGAGAGAGAGAGAGAGAGGGGTGAGAGTGGGAAGAGAGAGGTAGTGGGTGAGGGTGAGCGAGGCTAAAACCATGTCAACTTCTAGTTGATATTCCAAAAGTTAAGAAAATGGACACTTATCTCGTGGCATACCTTCCTATATTGTTCCCTTAGCGCAATGGTCCTGTTTCGACCCAGCTATGGAGGACTGGAAACCACTGCATCCGGAGGCCGTATTCTCTGTACCTAGCGAACCGCACAAATCCTCGCAGCCTGATCCCGGCTGTAACCGGCTACCTTTCGAAAGTGGCTGTAAATGCCAAACACGCTTCTGATGTCAAACATACAAACAAACAACTTCAGTGACCTGTAGCCTCTCCGGGATACTTAGGCGTGTGCCGTAGATAAAGTTGTCTGTGTAAGACTGGCCAGGTGTATTATATATGACGTCGCGCTCAGGTGTGATGTACCGTGACGTCAGAGGTGTGACATACCATGGCGTCAGACGTGTGATGTGTGACGTGCCATGGCGTCAGACGTGTGATGTGTGACGTGCCATGGCGTGAGACGTGTGACGTGCCTTGGCGTGAGACGTGTGACGTGTCATGGCGTCAGACGTGTGATGTGTGACGTGCCGTGGTGTCAGATGTGTGACGTGCCGTGACGTCAGAAGTGTGATGTGTGACGTGCTGTGACGTCAGACGTGTGATGTGTGACGTGCCATGGTGTCAGACGTATGACGTGCCGTGACGTCAGCCGTGTGACGTGCCATGGCGTCAGACGTGTGATGTGTGACGTGCCGTGACGTCAGACGTGTGATGTGTGACGTGTCGCACCCAGGCGTGTCAGCTGCAGATGCCGCCTGCCTCCGGCACCACCATTGAGCCGGCTCAGAACGTCACCCTCACCATCTACATCAACAACCCGACCAAGGTGAGCGCCGCGCCTCACCCGCTGCGGGGGCTCTTTAAACGGGGGAACAGGGTCGGAAGCACCATTATTCCTGAATTCCCTGTCTTGGTGTTTTCTGTAGGTTATCGCCAAATTCGCGAGTCGTAAAACTACAATTAGCTCGAACGTTACTGTTAAATTTTTGGATATTCCACAGTTGATTGTCGGGGATCAATTTCTAATGCATGCAATCATTCTATACAATTATTGTTTATTATGTCCAATTATTTTTTCTTGCGGTTTTTAACGCTTCCTTTGGAGATGCTGAGGAATATTGCGTGAAAACAAGGGGTGCCTTAAAGCCTGTTCAGTGCTGGGCTTTGTTTACGAGGCATCAGCTTTGAAACAACTGCTGGTAAATCCTGCAGGTGGCACTACGGATGCGGCTTCGTATCAGCTACTCGCAACATGGCCAAACGATAACCGAGCAGGGGGAAGCGAGCTCCATCCCGGCCTCGGCGTGGCAGTGACATCTTGTGACTGTATAGAGACTTCAGTTTCCGGGCCTCGCCGTCAGGTGGCCATGTCTGTGTGTCGTGAGTGGGGCCTGGGAGTGGGATGAACTATAGACGTTGGATTCGGCTGCGTCTCGCCAGTCGGTTATATTTCGCGGATTCGCGAGCGCGCGCGTGTGTGTATGTTTGTGAACCGTTCTATTTGTTACAGCGAGCGATCATGGCACTAGGAGCGGCGACTGGCGTCAGCGCGTGTTTGTAACGCTACTGTGATGATACGCCGCCCCGGGCGGTGCTCCGGTGGTGACACTGCGGAGCGAGCGAGTGGTGTGACCGCGCTGAGTGAGAGGAACGCCCGGACCGAGCACTGAGAGCGTGGACGTGCGCTGGTGCGGGGTGTGACTTGTGTACGCATGCGCGCGGGGATACCACCGGGTCCGACACATTCCGATTTTACCGAGCCTGCCCGCACGAGTACTGTGAAAGTGTGCGTGTGAGTGACTTACACGTGTGGGTTAGTGTGCGATATTTAGGCCGTAGAAAGAGTTGCGATGGACACCTGAAGTTAAGGACTATAAAAAGTAGATGTTCCACGTGCGTGTTTAGGTACTCGGACATTTGGAGAGAGCAGCTTGTCGTTAGGTTTGTATGACGTGTAGTCCCCAGAGAATTTATGTGAGATGCTCGATCCAGGCGTACATTGTCAGCCAATTATCACTCGTGTCCGAGATGATGCCTCCGGCCAAGGACGTAAATACGGACGTCTCGGAAATACGGCGTGGCATCCATATTGTACTTACTGAAATCACTCCGGGAAAAGTCAGACTAACATTTGGTTGCAGATGGTACAGCTATTGTTGAGGCTCGTGGGTGGCTTTTGCCGAGATGAGGTACAGCTCACCCTGGAGCGCGGTGTGTTCCGACTGCCGACCCGCTGCTCATCAGTATCGGCGCCTGGGCTCGTCACTCTTGCACGGATCACTGACGTGTCACCAAATCTCTGAGCAGTCTCTGATCGTGAGTCTGAGCTGAACTTTAACGGCGCCGTCCCCAGTCACGCACCGGCTCAGAGTCCGCCGTCTGTGCTGTAACGGTGGGCTTGCGTTCGGTCTGTACTGTCGCCGTCGCGGGGTGCCGTTCAGACGCGTCGGCGCCGTGTCGCGCCCGTGCGAACAGTTTTGGTCTGCGTTCTGAGGGTTGGACGTGGAGGCGGCGCGATCGGAGCGGACGCCGGCAGATGTCCGATTGTACATTATTTATCCTAAAATATATACACCAAATGCCGGCGCTGTGTCTGCCTGCTTTTTCAGCTGCTTGAGGTAAATTTACTGTAGTCGAAGAGCCAGAAGATCCGAGAATGTCAATACACGGCGGTCGAAGACTGGACAAGATCAGTGACGAAAAAATAGCTGGGTCTAGCTAGTGTTACTGTGAACTGTCGAGACAAAGGTGGGCATGGAGATATTTATTACAAGAAATACGTTGACGGGCTACACCACCTTACATGCGCAGCCTTGTGTCGGATCAAGTTAAAGCTTTCGCTTAATCGCAACACTCGCCTTAAACCGAGCAAAGTTCCTCATAACAACCGACTAAAACACTGAGTAGGATACCAATATATATTAATGTATGAATGTGTATGTGGTTTTCAGTTTTCCGGGGGAGCGGTGCGCCCATCACTGTTCTATGGCACTAGACGGACCGGGCGGGCCAGAGGCGTACAGGGACTAGTCGCATGATCACATCGTAAATGGAATGTCTCCGAAGAGCGCAAATGGCAACCCTCGATCACAACTGGCGCGGAATTGCACGGCCGCCCGACGGTGGCGATCCTAGCGGACGAAAAAGGCAACTGAACAACTGGTAACAAACGGCCGCGCCGCCACACAGAAGCATTTCCGAAGCTGAGAAAGCTTCGGACGCAACTGAGAAGACGACGCGGAACGGGGCTGGCGGTGACTATCTCGGGGAGAAGCGAGCAGATCTTCCTGTTGGGGAGGCGAAGCGGCGCGCCCCTCATCGAGAGAGCGTAATGAGCATCTGTGGGGCGCGCGGATATGGACACAGAACTCTAACCAGAAGCTCTGAACGACTGGAGATATCAAAACAAGCCTCCCCAGCTGACAAGATACAGCGACTCGAGTACAAAAACACATGCACGGATATATAAATCTCACGTAAACAAACGCACACGCAGATAAACACGCACTAGAGCGGACTCGCTTCCACTCGGCGCCCGCTGACTGAGACGCCGCGGCGAATATAAACGGTGAGACGAATACCCTGGTAGGAAGGCTGACCTGCGCGACAGTCTTGGATGGCACGAGACGCGAAAAGGCAGCCCGACAGGCTCTGCAGAGAGACCGGAAGCCTCAGAACAACGCAACGAAAACCAAACGTTAAAACGGCACAGTGGGACTGTGGTTTCCTGTTACGAGATGTCATCTCTCGTACCTGATACTTCACTCCGTAAAGTGACTGCAAGCAGCGCACGCATTGGCACCGCTCGTAAAACACACTGATGGCTGCGGTATGGTAACTGAAAACGCGCGGCGTGTTTCGCACGCAACGCACGGGGGACAGATGCCTGGAACAGCATAACACGAAGCCAAAGTCCCCCACAACTCTCACACAACACGACAAACCCAAGCCAGGCACCGACAGCGTACCGGACGTAGCACTTCGCACAAGCCCTGCTCAAGCACATCGAAAACTGACGATGATCTCCCGCTTCGCCTAAGTCACAGACCGTGCATTACCCACGACGCCAAAACGCTGGCTGTCGCCCATCGTCGCCTCACTTCTCGCCAGATCCCGACTTGGCGACATTGGCACTGCGGATTTAATGGCAACGTCTAATTGCAATGTGCAACAAGCTCCGTCCGCGCTGCGCGCTAGGTCGCACCACCCTCCTCTCTGAGCGTCCTGTCCCGCTCCGCCAGAGGAAAGGGCCCCGCCCTTGTGCCCTTCCTCGTCTCTGTAGTTCTCTCGGCGCCCCCTCCGGTGGGTCTCTTCCTGAGATCTTGCGGCAGGTCCGGCAACAGAGGGATGCCGGCGTTGACTGCCGCGCGGTAATCCACCCACGAGATGTCATGTTTGCGCTTGACATGCACCTGAAGGGAGCGTTTGTACTTGAAGACTGATCCGCAGAGGTCGCAGGGCAGTGGCTTGGCCTCGCCGTGCACCTCCCGCTTGTGGCGGGCGAAATCGCGGACGATCATCTTCTCACAGGCCTCACACCAGCGCGACCGGCGCACTGCAAGACAGAGGAGGGCGTCAGCGGGAGAGAGAGAGAGAGAGAGAGAGAGAGAGAGAGAGAGAGAGAGAGAGAGAGAGAGAGAGAGAGAGAGAGAGAGAGAGAGAGAGAGAGAGAGAGAGAGAGAGAGAGAGAGAGAGAGAGAGAGAGAGAGAGAGAGAGAGAGAGAGAGAGAGAGAGAGAGAGAGCGGCGGAAAACAGTTTAAGTATGACAGCAAGCCTGATGTTTAGTTGCTGTTAAAGAACAGTATAAAGAGCCTACACTCACTGACTGGGAGATGACACACGGTCCTAAATAAGACTGCTTCACCGACATTGACATAGGAAGGAAACATGGGCGAGCGAACAATCCTTACGAACTAACGATGACACTGCGTTCTCATAATTTGTCTTTCATATCAATAGTATCTCTACAAGGAGCATATCATATACCATGAAAAACTGATAAGCAAAATATCACAAATATTGATGTATACTTATGCACGACTTAAAAAACCATGACGTGCTTCATCCGCCATCTCCTTCCAAATTATGCACGCGAAAACTCGGGCATGACTACTGATAAGGAAGCTTACGTTTCCGAGCGTTTCACGTGAGGTTCTCACCTGGCGAGTGCATG